>ONZH01007927.1:0-78867 GCA_900303285.1 Rhinella marina | reverse complement strand
GGCTGAATAATTGCAGCTACAATAGTGGGAGTCTGATAGGTATATTTTGTCAAGTTGCAGTTGCTTACAATGAAAAAAGGGAAAAATCAAGTCAAAAATATGAAACCTCAGCCAGTCGCCACATTGAAGCATTGAAGATGTCCGGGAGCATCTGTCATGCACGAGCACCAAAAACACACGTAGATCGTGGCACCAGCCCAATGAATAGCTACGTTAAGTTGATGCGGTCAGGACATACAGTCAGAGACAGACAGGCTACCATTTAATTAGACCTTGTGCCCCAGAACAGTACACATTGCCAAGGTGTAAGTGATTACACGGGACATGGACACAAAGTGCAAGTAGGCAACACCGGCAGCATTGCCTTGACCGTAGGGTGGAAAACAGACATTTGACAGTGAACCAGCACAGTAATAGTACTGTATTGGACCATATGTTGAGAACAGACATTGACGGAGGAGGAGCAGCAGCACTTGATTGCACCCAGGCCATATGGTTGAGAACAGACAATTGCGGAGAGGAGGAGCAGCACTTGATTGCACCAGGCCAGTATGGTTGAGAACAGACAATTGACGGAGGGAGGAGGAGGCAGCACTTGATTGCACCCAGGCTAGTATTGTTGAGAAGAGACAAGTTGAGGAGGCAGCTTCAGCAGCTCTGATTGCACCCAGTATGTTTCTAAATAGACAATTGACGGTGGGGGCATTAGTAGGAGCAGTATTCTTTTGGACCCAGAAGGGCCTAGTACAGAGAACTGGAAGTTGGAAGCTAAGAATATGCACGCTTGTAAAAATCAGTTTTTATACATGACAAAATGTTGATGGTAGAGTTCCAGCACAGGACAGTCAACGTAAAAAAAAACCCTCTAACATTACAGCTAGTCTAGTAGGATACGGATACGGTTAAATAGACCAGACAACCTCACCCACAGAATCCATGAGGTGAAGAAAGGACTTTAAAAAGGCACAGATTCAAGAAGGCTTTAGGCCAGTTCCATTATCCAAAAATATGTGTCCAATTTTCATGAAATTGGACACCTCACTGGCACTCGCTTTACAAATTGATGCAACTACTCTGGTGTCAAAGCCTGTTTGAATCTGGGCCTATGGCTGTTGGCGAGACATATATATATATATATATATATATTATATATATATATTATATATCTTTGTTACACCAGTTTGATATCCTAACCGAGTGCAGCGCCCAACCCAATGGATGTATGCTTTTGTGTTTTTTGAGTAATAATCCCTTGTATCCTGGTCTATTCTGTGAAAAAAGTACAGTTTTGCGCCGCCGTTGTTATTTTAACCAGATTAGTTATGAACTTTCTCAAAGTTCGGTTCGGTGACGAACCGAACTTTTGGCAAAGTTCGTAACGAATCTGGTTCGTTGCGGTTCGGTTCGCTCATCCCTACTGAAGAGCAGACTGTAATAAAAAATTCTCGTCCTTTTGGTTAAGATCAACTGTCGCTTATGTTCTTATCTGTATCAGGACTGGTTATGCCAGCAGACTGGAACGTAAGACAGAGGAGGTGCAGTGAAGGCTCCAGCTTTGCCTCGACTGTGACAAAATGTCAGTATTGACCCAAGATGCCAAGAAAGTTCGGAGTTCCATCTTGAGATCGAGCTGGCGGTCTGCAGGGAGCTGAGCTACCATCTGTGGGAGCCCCTGCCTCTCACCTCCCCCATGCTCATCACTGAGTGTCCCGGAGGCCGGAAATGTTTACTTTTAAAAATTTGAGTGTTCAAAACAAACAGGGTTTCCTGTGTACTTGAGCTTTGAATAATGGAATAGGACTACAGAACGTATCAAACATTTACGACTGACATGCAGAATGGAGCAGAATGTCCAAAAAATTCGAATCAATTTACTAGGCAACAGAGTGGCACCGTAACAGCAGCTGCAAGAGGCAGCAGCAGTCGAAGAAATTTCAAGGCCACAGAGTGTCACCATAACAGCAGCTGCAAGAGGCAGCAGTCGAAGAAATTTCAAGGCCACAGAGTGTCACCATAACAGCAGCTGCATGGGGCAGCAGCAGTCGAACAAATTTCAAGGCCACAGCGTGGCACGTAACAGCAGCTGCAAGAGGCAGCAGTCGAATACATTTGCTAGGCCACAGAGTGGCACCGTAACAGCAGATTCAAGACGTTGCAGCAGTCGAACAACTTTCAAGGCCACAGAGTGGCACCGTAACAGCAGCTGCAAGAGGCAGCAGTCAAACAAATTTCAAGGCCACAGAGTGACACCGTAACAGTAGCTGCAAGAGGAAGCAGCAGTCAAAGAAATTTCAAGGCCACAGAGTGGCCCCGTAACAGCATCTGCAAGAGGCAGCAGTCCAATACATTTGCTATGCCACAGAGTGACACCGTAACAGCAGCTGCAAGAGGCAGCAGCAGTCGAACAAATTTCAAGGCCCCAGAGTGGCACCATAAAAGCAGCTGCAAGAGGCAGCAGTCGAATACATTTCAAGGTCACAGAGTGGGAGAGGCAGCAGGAGTCGTACTAATTTTAATGAGACAGAATGGCACAGTGACATACCCTGGGAGAGGCAGCAGCAGTCATAAAAATTTAAATGCAACATACCGTAGAGTGGCACAATTACATAATTAAGAGGTAGCGGCAGCTAGGACACAGAGTGCGGAGGTGGTGGCAGCAGCATGAGTAGGCCACAGAGTGGCACAATTACATAATTTGGACGTAGCGGCAGCTAGGACACAGCGTGTGGAGGCGGCAGCAGCAGCAGTAGCATACCGTAGAGTGGCACAATTACATAATTTGGAGGTAGCGGCAGCTAGGACACAGTGTGTGGAGGCGGCAGCAGCTGCATGAGTAGGCCACAGAGTGGCACAATTACATAATTTGGATGTAACGGCAGCTAGGACACAGGGTGTGGAGGCGGCGGCAGCAGTAGCATATCGTAGAGTGGCACAATTACATAATTTGGAGGTAGCGGCAGCTAGGACACAGCGTGTGGAGGTGGCGGCAGCAGCGTGAGTAGGCCACAGAGTGGCACAATTACATAATTTGGACGTAGCGGCAGCTAGGACACAGCGTGTGGAGGCGGCAGCAGCAGCATGAGTAGGCCACAGTGTGGCACAATTACATAATTTGGACATAACGGCAGCTAGGACACAGCCTGTGGAGGCGGCGGCAGCAGCAGCAGAAGCATATCGTAGAGTGGCACAATTACATAATTTTGGAGGTAGCGGCAGCTAGGACACAGCGTGCGGAGGCGGCATCAGCATGAGTAGGCCACAGAGTGGCACAATTACATAATTTGGAGGTAGCGGCAGCTAGGACACAGCGCGTGGATTCGGCGGCAGCAGCATGAGTAGGCCACATTTTAGCACAATTACATATTTTGGGAGGTAGAGGCAGCTAGGACACAGCGTGTGTAGGCGGTGGAGTCAGCAGCAGCAACATCAGGCTACAGAGTGGCATGGTGACATAGCCTGGAGGTGACAGCAGTAGCAGCATGAGGAGACCTGATTGTTGAGGTGGCAGCAGCATCAAAAGGCTACATATTGGGTCAGTGACAGAGTGGAGAGGTGGGTGGCAATACCAGTCACTGGTAAAGATGCTGGTAGGTGGTAGACGGTGGTAGAAGGAGCAACTGGTAGATGTGTGGCATCAGGCAGGTGGCAGCATCATAAGAGTGGCTGAGGCAGGTAGCCTGAAGAATACAGTCTCATTTGTCAAGGTTTGAGTGACACATCATGGCTGATCTAATCTGATGCATCAGGCGTTGGTGGGTGGAAATCCTGGCTGATCCACGCCTGATTCATCTTGACAAAGGTGAGCCTTTCCACATTTTGGGTGGACAGGCGAGTTCTCCTTGGGGTAACTGTGGCCCCCGCCGCACTGAACACCCGCTCTGATGCCACACTACTAGCCGGGCAGGATAGCTTCTCCAGTGCAAACTCGGCCAGTTGTGGCCACAAATCCAGTTTGGCTGCCCAGTAGTCCAGCAGATCTTCAATGTGGGGTGGCAGGGTGCTGTCCAAATAGGCCACCACCTGCTGGTTCAGTGTCTGCTCCTGGTCTACCTGCTGCTGCTGCTGCTGGTGAGTACTTTCTGCACTTGGCGGGTGAAGAAAGCTGCTTGTCAGCGACTCCAGACTCAAGTTGCTGCTGATGGAGCTGGTACTGTTCCTACCCCCCCACCCCCCACAACAGCCGTGGCAGTGGTACGTGAGCGCTGATAGACCCCCCGGTCAGACCTGCGAGAGGATGGACGATGATGCAGATAGGCAGCAGCCAACTGACTACATAGGATGTCTCTATAGTAGTTCAGTTTGTCCTCCCTCTCAGCAGGTGAAAAAAGGCCCCCATTTTAGACCGGTAGTGAGGGTCCAAGAGGGTGGAGAGCCAGAAGTCATCCCTTTGCTGGATGGTGACTATTTGGCTGTCACTACATAAGCAAGTGAGCATGCATCGGTCCATTTGTGCAAGTGACTCGGAGGTCATCTGCTTAATCTTCCTCATCTCCCTCTACCCCTTCTGGCTGCTCCTGCTCCTCCTCCTCTGTCATCTGGGTAGAAAAAACACTAAATTCCTGTGCTCCAATGATCTCCTCCTTCTCCAGTTCAGCCCCCACCGGACTCATGTGGCCGTGAGATTCAGTCTCCACGTCTCCAGTCCCCTGACCAGAAAGATTTTGCAGCATCTGTTCCAGGACATGAAGCAGTGGAATGACGTTGTTCCTACCATATTCCTGGCGACTGACAAATAACGTGGCCTCCTCAAAGGGCCTGAGCAAGCGGCAGGTGTCACGCATGAGCTGCCACTGGCTGACATCAAAATTACACAGGGGAGTACTCCTGTCCGCTTGGATCATTAAGAAATCGTTTATGGCCTTTCTCTGTTCATACAGTCGGTCCAACATATGGAGGGTAGAATTCCAACGGGTGGAAACATTACATATCAGCCTATGTTGGGGGACACCATTCTGCCACTGCAGCTCAAGGAGGGTGTGCTTGGAGCTGTAGGAATGGCTGAACTGCATGAAAAGTTTCCTGGCCATTTTTAGAATGTTGCAGTTGGGTATAAGACTTGAGGATCCATTTGACAACCAGATTAAATAGTTTCGCCATGCAGGGCGCATGGGTCAGCCCTCCTTGGCGCAGCGCGGACACCATGTTCTTTCCGTTATCTGTCACTATGGTTACGATTTTTAGTTGTCGCTGAGAAAGCCAGCAATCGATTTCTTCTTTCATGACGCGGAGCAGTTCCTCCCCTGTTTGACTTCGTTCTCCCAGGTAAACCAGGTGTAGAACAGCGTGACACCGCCGTGCCCTGCACATGTGGTATGCTGGAGGAGCACTATGACTTGGCCCTGCAGTGGAGGCTGAGGTGGTGGAGAAGGAGACGCACATTAGCGCAGGATCAGCAGTTTGACAACGAGGAGGAGAAAGTGTCGTCACCTGTTCAAGTTGCTAGTGTGGCTGGGCAGGAAGAAGATTGACCCAGTGGAGCCGTAAAGGACATGTACTGGCCTTGACCGTAGTTCCAACTCCACATGTCGATGCTGCTGTGCACTTTGGCAGATACCTACAGGCTCAAGGACTGGGCCACCTTCTCTTCTACATATTTGTGCAGGGCTGGGACTGACTTTTTGGCAAAGAAATGACGGCTCCACCTCGGCTCGGCACAAGCCATCATTTCTCTGAATGGTGCAGAGTCCACCAGTTGAAAAGGGAGGGACTGCAGCATGAGCAACTTGGACAGAAGCATGGTCAGCTTCTGTGCTGTAGGATGGCTGGACGCGTACTGCTGTCTCTTTGCAATCGCCTCGGTGAACGACTGCTGCCGTAATGAGTGGCAAGGAATAAGAGGAGGAGGAGCAGGAGCATCTGGAGCGGTAGATAATGACAGACAGCTCCCTTTGGCAGAGATGCTGGAGCCTTGACTGCCTAAAATGGGATGCATGCCACTGGGTGATGCTGCTGTTGCTGCTGCCGACTGGACCGCCACATCTGAGCCACGGTTCTCCCAGGCCACTTTGTGGTAACACTTCATATGTTGGCGCAGGGTCGTGGTGCGAACATTAGCACCTTCCTCTGCTGAGACCTGTGCCTATTCCAGAAACATTTGTGCCACTGCACCTCCCCTGTGAAGGGCCTGTCACCCCTATGTCTGACATACTGTTTGATAAAAAATTTAAAATAAAAGGAAATCCTTCCAAAAAATATACTTTGCTCACTGCCTTGCAGAACTACTTAACTATTTCTTTAAGAAATATCGTCACCCACAGAGTGGGTTAACAGTGGGTTGCTGAACTGCAGTACAATGGGTTACTGAACAGCACTACACACTATATGACAATTTTATTTTTCTATGGCGAATAACGCCGCAAATAGTTATTTTAAATGAAAAAACCTACAAACACCGATTCACAGTTTTTTTGGCAATTTAACTTCACTGTCTACGTTAGCACAATATCACGCTTTTCTGTTTGGATGGTGAAAAATGCTGCAAATAGTTATTTAAAACTAACAACCCCACAAACACGGATTCACAGTTTTTTTGGCAAGTCAACTTCACTGACTACGTTAGCACAATATCACGCTTTTCTGTTTGTATTGCCAATAACGCAGCAAAAAATTATTTAAAAACAACAACCCCACAAACACAGATTCCCAGTTTTTTTGGCAAGTCAACTTCACTGACTACGTTAGCACAATATGACGCTTTTCTGTTTGAATGGCGAAAAACGCTGCAAATAGTTATTTAAACCTAACAAGCCAACAAACACGGATTCTCAGTTTTTTTGGCAAGTCAACTTCACTGACTACGTTAGCACAATATCACGCTTTTCTGTTTGGATGCCGAATAACGCCGCAAATAGTTATTTAAATCTAACAACCCCAGAAACACGGATCAGTTTTTTTGGCAATTCAACTTCACTGACTACGTTAGCACAATATCACGCTTTTCTGTTTGGATGGCGAATAACGCCACAACTAGTTATTTTAAATGAAAAAAACTACAAACACGGATTCACAGTTTTTTTGGCAATTCAACTTCACTGACTACGTTAGCACAATATCACTCTTTTCTGTTTGGATGGCGAATAACGCCGCAAATAGTTATTTTAAATGAACAAACCCACAAACACGGATTCACAGTTTTTTTGGCAATTCAACTTCACTGTCTACGTTAGCACAATATCACGCTCTTCTGTTTGGTTGGCGAATAATGCCGCAAATAGTTAAAACGAACAAACCCACCATAATGGATTCACTGTTTTTTTTGGCAATTCAACTACACTGAAGAATTTAGCAGTATATGGTGCTTTTCTATTTGTATAGCGAATAACTCCGCAACTATTTCTTTCACATTTACAAGATGCCTATCGTGGATTATATATGTTTTTCCCCAAACACAACGCAAAAGATATTGGGGTTTTTTAATGTTTTTTTTATTATTATTATCATAATTTTTTTAATGTACCCCAAACAAGGCTCTTACTGCACTGCAAAAAGTGACACTAGTGGTGCTTCTTTGAATAAAGCACCCCAAAACAGCCTTTAGAACAGAGTGCAGTGCTGTATAACAGGCTAACCCCTATGCCCACTCACTGCTGCTCAGTGTACCAGAATAGCAATTTCACTGCCTGATTTTCTGTCTAGAAATCGTCCCTCCCCTATCCCTGCAATTCAGATTATCTATCCCTGATCTCCTCATTTCTTTTCTTTAGGAATGTTTTTCTTTCACTTGACCTATCTCTCCTGACGCTACAGAGCTTTTTATAGGGCTGTGACATCACAGGACCTGGCTGGCTGCTAATTGGCTACATGTCTGCATGTGATCGCATTGTGGGTGTTTACTTCTTTGTCCCAGAAATCCTTCCCCCATGTCATGCCATGTGCTTGCGGCCATTTTAGGAAGAAAAAAAAAAAGATTTGTTACTACGAATCGCCATGAAATTTGCTTTCGTTGCAAATCGAATTTTCCATGAAATTCGTAACGAATTACACTTCGTCAGCTTCGATTCGTTCATCTCTAATAATAATATATACATGTTATATTAAATGGTGCCATTAAAAAATACTTGTCCTGCAAAAAGTAACACCTCAAATGGCTATGTGAATGGACAATTTTATGTCTCCTCGGTGGGGAGTAAAAAAAGAAAATGCAAAGATGAAAACAGGCTTTGTTTTGAAGGGCTTAATGCACTGGTCTTCTGGGAGACTTATGTAACAAAAGGTATTTTTGTTGTTTTTATTTTGTTTGTTTTATTTTCTTTTCTTTGGCCAATATATCAAGTTGGAGGCTTGGAGGAAAAATTTGTTTTTCAAAATTGGGCTCCTAGAAAAAAAAAGTCTTTCACTATCAACACCCAAGTTTCCTCCATTTTCCTCCCCTCATCTTTATATTAATGCAAAATAAATGCTGTATGTGGGTAGGAGGTAGAGAAATAATGGATACTGCAACAATGGACATTCTGTGAATTCTCCATAAGACCATGTAGCAGACACAGCAAAGAACATAGAGCAGCCAATAGAATAAATTGTTCAGAGCTCACCGAGAGTCCAGGAAAGGGTCACAGTTGTCCGGGGATAATAAATTGGCAGTATGGATAGATCCTTGGACAGAGGCACACAACATTAGGTAGGGATGTCAGCACCAAAATAAATAAAACTTGTCAGTTGTCAGTGCCCTAGTCACTTTGTGTCCTCGTATGCCTAATGTAGAGTTGCCATCTACTGTCTGCCCCACATAAAAAGAGCCCTTGATGCCTCTCCTTCCACAAGATCCTTGTCCAATGTTGTCATACTTCATACCCCTATCCCCTAGATAATCACATGGATCCAGGGCCTAGACTCCTTGACTGTATAAGATTTAGAATTTTCTGATGGCAGGCAAGACAGTCTAAACTACTTCCTGCATCTTCCTGTACAATACATGTGGAGAAGCTGTAAAGAACCCATTCCTCTTGTACTTTTATTTGATAGTGGGCTTGAAGATATATGAGACGCTCCTATAAGCTCAACCACAAGCAAGAGAAGGCTTATGATTGACAGCAACCCTCCCTTAGCAATGTCTGGCATTGGAGATAACTCCAATCCCAAACATAAAAAAACTCCTTCAACACTGCAATCGGTAGCGATCATGGTGCTGTCAAAAGGAGGGGCTTCCTTTGAATAACAATGCCAGCTTCCTTTGTCAAGAGCAGTGATCATACCCTGGCCAGATGTCCAATGCATCTGCCTTCTAGAGCACAGAGTACCTAGAGCATTTTACTGTATACTACACATATGTATGTGAACACACACACTCTTGACATATTTTGATATTTATAGGTGCAAGAACTCATTTGTATTTGACTTATTTTAGGTAAATCAATTTTAAGTGATTATGCAGCCTATTCATTATCTGTATTTTTAATCTCTGTAGTCAATATTCTGTCTCAGAAAATATAAGTAGATTTGAAAAGTATGATATTGATGCACGATGACTGCAAGCTGAATGTATTGGAACTCGAGTTTGGTTATCTTAATTACTTTGGACCAATTTGATTTAACATAAAATAATCATATGTCAGTATGATTATTCATCGTCCAGCAGAAGTTTCACACTGAGAAAATATCTGTCTAGAGAACTGGAACATTTTCCTTGCATTGATTGTATAATAATGTATTCTGTAAAACTGTGTGCAGTCTCTGGATGTTTTCAAAGGCATCCAAATATTATTATTTGATGATAATGTTTCATTGTTGTCTAAAATTAACAATATAGATATTTCGTTAAGATCAAAGTCAAATTGTATCAAGTGAATTATCACTGGTGTAGTGTAGTTTGGAGCAAAAAAAAAAAGATCATAATGGATCAAAATTGGACAAGTCTTCACTGGAAAAGGATTTGGGTGTAATTTTTGATAAACTAAATTATAGCATGCAATGCCAGTCTGTTATATTAAAAACCAGCAATATATAGCCCTGCTTTAGGAAAGAAATGCTTTTATAAAGTATTGCTGCAACCGCATCTTGCGTATGCCGTCCAGTTTTGGGCACCAGTCCATAAAACAGATATTAGGGAGCTAGAGAGAATACAAAGAAGATCAACAAACTTAATATGAAGCATGGAAAATCTCAGTTATGAAAGAAGGTTTTCAAATAAATGTACTTACCCTAGAGAAGAGAAGTCTGAGGGGAGATATCTAAATATGTAAATTGTCCCTATAATAACCTAAGAAATATATTGTTTCATAAATGGAACAAATAAATGGATTGTAGATGTATACTAATTGTTTATATTTGGTCCATGGGGACCAGATGAGTCTGAATCTGCCTATTTGTCTAATTTCCCAGTGCGATATCAGTATATATGATCCACCTTGACCTTCCATTCAGCAATGTACAGGGAGGAACTGTTTTTGCAGTTTAGAGATAGCAAAAGTCCAGCCATCAAGAGGAGGGATCTAAGTAACTTCAATGTGTTTATGAGAACTCCCAAAGAAAAACTTGCAATAATAAAGTGTCCATTTGTAAAGGTAAGCTAAGTTTACATATTTGGTTGATCGTGTTCCCTACCTCTTTCCAAAGAGATGATCATATCTGTACACAGTAGAAACAGCTCAAGATAAGAGGAGACTTACCCACGAAGAAGAAATGAAGTATTTGAAACAGCAGGATGTGATCATGATACACTTGGTAAGACAGACAGTTTAGCACACTGAATAGTGAACTTTTAAAAGTACAGAAAAGTTTGTATCATTGTTCATGGGAGCCTTTGCATGTTAAGCCAATCTGACTATATCCAGTCAGTTTAATAATAGATTTCATTCTTTGTGGTTCTTGTACTGTAACACATCAGAAATAAGGGAAACCTACTTGACTCACTAATCTCTTCAAAATTCTCTTTCAAGCATAATGTGGCATAATGAGAAAAAATAATCTGTTGGTTTTACTTTCAGCTTCCAGTGAATGTGAAGGGTCAATGTGGAGGGTCTGCGGGCTTCTACTTCTATTTTTTTCTTAAGTAAGTAAACAGTTATCTCATGATGCACCAGGTGATCCTTCACTGAGTAGAGGAATGGTAAGAGGCCGATAAATCACTCCTGACTGCACATGATTGATCACCTCCTTCCTGTAGAAAAACTGCATAATATGAGATTGCAAAACATGATTTCAACAGAAGTAACTTCTCAAACCTGAGATTAAGTATAGAATAAATAAAATATCCTCAAGTCAGTCCTTAGGTATATGGCACACAGTAGAAATTCATAAATCAAAGTGAGGCTGATGACCCTGAATGTTGAGAGTGACTTGTAGTTAAGACTGAATCTTCAATTGCAAGGCACTGTCTAGAATGTCGTTAATTGGGACTGTGACAAATATTTGAATTTATGGGTATAAGCCACTTTCGACTAAATAGGAGGATGAATTATATGACTTTAGAATCATGTTGTGGATAGAATTGTCTAATCTATGGTGTATAATCCACAAGTGCAAAGTGACCTACGTATAAAATGCTCTATTTCATTGTATAATTGATGCCATTATTATCATCAAGCTCTTTCCCGATGAATTACACTGCAGGTTAAACCAGGTACTTTATTATAGTCTGTCAACAACCAATTCACTAAACAATCGGACGCAGTAATATGGAGGTTTGTATCTTTGCAATATACCTTACTTTCCTCCTTTGACCCCCAGGCAAAAGGTTTTATGAGATCCATAGTAAGAAATCTTGTAATGAATTGTACCGCAGAATAAAATCTATGTAAGTAAAATGGAACATGTTTTCTGTGTCCAAGACATTAAATGCTATATGCTATTTTATGGTCAGGCCAAGGTTACGTAGGTAACATATCATATAGATTTGCTAGATGTAGGGTTTTTGCTATTCCTTTTCCAAAAGATGCATTCAGTTTCTTTACAAGCAAACATTAATTAAAATGTTTGTCAATTGATAGTGTAGCCACTGTAGTTTCAGACCATTTACTGCATTAAGGAATTACATACAGAATGAATTAATCTACAGTTCTAGAACAATTACTACAGTAGGCAGCACAGTTCTTAATGAAATCTGTGAATTTCTGTGACACTGGTTCAGTGCCAATCAGCATCTCCCCTCTCTTGATAGGCACAGTCACTGTAATACTCAACTTTCCCCCAGCACTGGACTGTTGACAGTCTATGCCACGCCGGCATCTCTCTCCTCCTGGCGAGCACAGCCACTGGACTAGTGCTTCTTGCGCTATTCTGTAGACCTCTTGTAGCCTTCTCACATCCTACCTGCTACTTTCTTTTTTCTCCTAGAGCATGTGACTTGCTTTTTCTGGCCCAAAAGGGCTAGTAAGCATGAAGCTTATCGGCCCCCAGTCAGTGGTGGCCTACTATTGGTTATTTAAAGAGGACCTTTCATGGTTTCTAGTTAGTGTAGTTAAATCCCTTTGGTTCCCGCTGATACTGCCACCCTGCCTATTTTTTTTAAAATAGCGCTCTTACGCCCTGTTGTGCCCTCCTGTACTTATTTTTTAAAAAACAGGCAGGGTGGCAGCATCAGCGGGGGGTACCCGGGAACCAAAGGTATTTAAAGGGAACCTGTCGGCTCCAAAACACCCCCTGAACTAGAGTAAGAGATGTATAGTGTAAGTGGTGCTGAATCTGATAATGCTGCGCTCCCACAAACCGGCTGTAAAATACATTGAGAGGACTCTTCTTTGAGTCCTCTCCATTATGTAAGTGAGCACTGTTGTCCACTGAGTGCATTTTACTGCTGGTTTGTCAGAGCACAGAGTCAGAATGCAAGTGAGTATGAAGATAAAAATTACATAACCAGACTCGATGTAACTTACACTATACACCACTTACTCTAGTTTGGAGGGTGTTTCAGAGCTGACAGATTCCCTTTAACTACACTTACTAGAAACCATGAAAGGTCCTCTTTAAGGCTCTTTCCATTATGGGAGGGTGACTGAGCAAAAAGGGTATTTTTCCAACCTCCTGTGCCCAACCTTTGCCAGTTTCCTGGATTTGACTCTGCAGTGCCTGTCCTGACTCCTGCCTGACTGGCATATTGATCCTGTGCTACCCTAAGAGTTTGAAGTAGGAGTAGCCCTAAGCCACTTTTGTAAAAGGTGGTATGGCAAGGGTGAAAAGAGGGCATGGGCTCCTTCTGCAACAAATGTATTTTTATCCCAGTTTTCTGCAAATGAATCCAGCTCTGAGCAGTCAGTCACAGAAAAAAAACACTGCATGGGGGGACTACCAAGATCATATAGTCCAGTGCCCAACACTTGTAACAATAACAGTGAGACTCAAACTCCCACTATAAATATATATAGGCACAAGACTATATGAACAAAGGCTAAATACATCCAAGACTTATAATAAGTAAAAATCCACAACATATATATTGATAGCCAAACCAACAATCATATATATCAATACAAGCCTAGGGTATAAAGATTCATGGTTAGAGACGAGCGAGCATGCTCGTCCGAGCTTGGCGCTCGTTCGAGCATTACGGTACTCGTAAGTGCTCGCTGCTCGGACGAGTATCTCGCCATGCTCGAGGAAATGGCATCTCCCGCATTTTGAATTTTTGGCGCCTATAAACTCAGCCAATCACAAGCCAGGAGACTCTGCGGTACACCCAGCATCACGTGGGGCCCTTACATGTCGATAGAAGGGGTTGGCTGGCCTGATCAGGTGACCCTGGAATATACTAGTGACTGCCCACGGTGCTCGGCTCAGATGCTGTCTGGATGTCGTTAGGGACAGATCTGCTGCGTTTCAGGGAGTGTGTTAGGGCCTGGATTTAGTTCTCTGTTAGGCAGGAGTGATATCAAAAGAACCCAACAGCCCTTCTAAGGGCTACAAGACACTTTTTTTGTCTCTGGGCTGGCTGGCACTAGTAGTGCAGCTATCCCCATATATAACAATTATCTTTTTTATAGTTTTATCTCAGTGATACAAATCCATTTCATACATCAGTGTGGAACCATTCTGTGTGTCACAGTTCAGCTGTCCACTCACCACAAATCACAATCCGTATTTTCTGTCCAGGTGACCTATACTGTACGTCACGTAATTAAAAAAGGTCTTTTGTTCTCACTGATACAGCTACATTAGAAAAATCTGAGTGCGACATTTGTCTGGGTTGCAGTCAAAATAGCCACAGTCAGCAGGGGCTGAGTTTGCTCTCTGATATTTTCTGCACGTCACGTTAAAAATAATATATATATATATATATATATATATATATATATATATATATATATATATAAAAAATAAATAAAAAAAAATAAAAAAAAAAGTTTTTTTGTTGTTTTATCTCAGTGATACAAATCCATTTCATACAGCTGTGTGGAACCATTCTGTGTGTCACAGTTCAGCTGTCCAGTCACCACAAACCACAATCCGTATTTTCTGTCCAGGTGACACATTCTGTACGTCACGTATTTCAAAAAGGTCTTTTGCTCTCACTGACACAGCTACATTACAAAAATCTCTGTGCAACATTTGTCTGGGTTGCAATTAAGCAGACCAAGTCTGCCTAATTTAAGAGTTTCCGTGTAATTGCTCCAATACTGCACGGTACGTAATAACATACGTAATTTTGCTCTAACTTATCCACCTATATACAAAACACAATCCGTATTTTCTGTCCAGGTGACACATTCTGTACGTCACTTAATTAAAAAAGGTCTGTTGCTCTCACTGATACAGCTACATTACAAAAATCTCTGTGCGACATTTGTCTGGGTTGCAATTAAGCAACCAAGTCTGCCTAATCTAATAGTTTCCGTGTAATTGCTCCATACTGCACGGTACGTAATAACATATGTAATTTTGCTCTAACTTATCCACCTATATACTAACTTGTTTAGATTGAACAAGTTTGTGGGTTTCAGTACAGCAGGCCCATTTTTTTTTGTAACCCCAGGGCTAAGGGTCGAGGACGATGACGTGGGCGTGGGCATTCAATTACTGCAGGGGGCAGAGGCTGTGGTCCTGGGCAGGGTGAGACAGTACCTGCTGATGAGGGAGCAGGGGAATGCCGCAGAGCTACACTCCCTAGCTTCATGTCTCAACTTACAGGGAAACGTGGTAGAGGACTGTTGAAACCACAACAGTGCGAACAGGTGATGTCGTGGATTGCGGACAATGCTTCAAGTAATTTGTCCACCAGTCAGTCTTCCACGCAGTCCACCCACGTTACCCAAGGGAGCACTCCTCTGGCTCCTCCACCTCAAACTCCTTCCCCCCAGTCTGCCCCCTCCCAGGAAAATTTGGAATGAGATCCGGCATACTCTGAGGAACTGTTTTCTGGACCCTTCCAAACCACAAACCACTTCTCAGGTTGCTGCTAACCTCTTTCCCAATGCCCAAGTTTTCCAACTGTCGCAGTCTGTGGGTGATGATGATGACATTGTTGACTTAGTGGAAGAAGTGTGTAAAGAGATGTCGGACGATGAGGAAACACGGTTGTCAGACAGTGGTGAAGTTGTTGTCAGGGCAGGAAGTCCGAGGGGGGAGCAGACTGAGGAATCGGAGGATGACGAGGTGACTGACCCAAGCTGGGTTGATAAGCCGTGTGAAGACAGTGCTTCTGAGGCGGAGGCGAGTGCTGCACCAGAACAGGTTGGAAGAGGCAGTGGTGTGGCCAGAGGGAGAAGCAGGGCCAGAGCTGGTGCATCAGCAGCAACTGTTTCACGTAGTGAATCTCCCGTGGCAAGGCCTAGATGTTCGCAAGTCTGGGAGTTCTTAAAAGGAAGTGAGGATGACCGACGGACTGTGGTGTGCAACCTGTGCCACACCAGGATCAGCAGGGGTGCCACCACTACTAGCCTAACCACCACCAGCATGCGCAGGCATATGAGTGCTAAACACCCCACTTAATGGAACCAAGGCTGTTCACCTCCATCGGATCAATCCACTGCTCCTTCCCCTGTGTCACTCGCTGCCTCTGCTAGTCAACCCCCTGCCCAGGACCCCGGCACGAGCGCCTCCCGCCGGAAAACCACACCTTCGCCTCCACGATCCTCCACAGCGTCCACCAATGTGTCCCAGCGCAGCGTTCAGCTGTCTTTACAGCTGACGCTAGAGCGCAAGAGGAAATACAGTTCCACCCACCCACATGCCCAAGCCCTCAACGTCCACATCTCCAAATTGCTGAGCCTGGAGATGCTGCCCTATAGGCTGGTAGAGATCGAGGCCTTTCGCAATCTCATGGCGGTGGCTGCCCCTCAGTATTCAGTCCCTAGCTGCCACTATTTTTCCCGATGTGCCGTCCCATCCCTACACCAGCACGTGTCACAGAACATCATCCGTGCCCTGACCAATGCTGTTTCTGAGAAGGTCCACCTAACCACGGACACGTGGACAAGTGCTGCCGGGAAGAGACACTATATATCACTGACGGCACATTGGGTTAACTTGGTGGAGTCTGGGACCGAGTCTGACCCTGGGGTCGCTCATGTACTGCCCACACCGAGGATTGCGGGGCCTACCTCGGTCACGGTCTCTCAGATGTACTATGCCTCCTCCTCCGACCCCTCCTCCTCCACCTCCTCCTCCGAATTACCATCCGTGGGCACGGTGCCTTCAGTCGGTAGCTCTAGGCAAAGCAGCAGTGCCGTGGGTAAGCACCAGCAGGCGGTGCTCAAACTGCTGAGCTTAGGTGACAAAAGGCACACCGCCCAAGAACTGTTACAGGGCATCACGACGCAGACCGATCTGTGGCTGGCACTGCTGAACCTCAAGCCAGGCATGGTTGTGTGTGACAACAGGCGTAACCTGTGGCTGGCACTGCTGAACCTCAAGCCAGGCATGGTTGTGTGTGACAACAGGCGTAACCTGGTGGCGGTTCTGCAACTCGGCAGACTCACACATGCCTGGCCCACGTGTTCAATCTCATAGTTCAGCGGTTCCTCAAGACATACCCCAATCTGTCTGATTTGCTCACCAAGGTGCGCCGCATCTGTGCGCATTTCCACAGACCACAGATGCTGCTACTCTCAGGGCAGCGCAGCGCCGCCTACAACTGCCCGCTCACCGACTCATGTCAACTTTTACCAGAACTGGTAGTCAGGTCAGTCAGCTTCCTCAAGTCTACAATGAGGAGTGGACGTGGATGTCTGATATCTGCCAGGTGTTGACCAACTTTGAGGAGTCAACACAGATGGTCAGAAGCGATGCTGCCATTATCAGCTTCACCATCCCACTGCTTTGCCTGTTGAAAAACTCACTGCTCAGAATGAAGTCGGATGCTTTGCGCTTGTCACAAGAGACGGTGGAGGAAGATACGTTGCTTGATAGCCAGAGCACCCTCCGGTCTGTTTCTCAGTGCGTATCGGAGGAGGGGGATGAGGATGAGGAAGAAGAGGAGGAGAATGTCGGCGAAACAGAAGAGGGTACCAGTGCTCAGTCCTTCTTAACTCTTGAGCGTGTATGGGCTGAAGAGGAGGACTTGGAGGAGGAGGAAATGGAGAGTCAGGCCAGTGAGGAGAAGGAATTCTTGCGTGTTGGGACTTTGGTGCACATGGCAGACTTCATGTTAGGCTGCCTATCCCGTGACCCTCACGTTAGAAGCATTTTTCAAACACCGATTACTGGGTGTTCACTCTCCTTGACCCACGGTACAAGCAGAACCTTTCCACTCTCATCCCTGTAGAGGAAAGGAGTATGAGAGTGAATCAATATCAACATGCCCTGGTGCACAAGCTGAAACAATCCTTCCCATCTGACACTGCTAGCGGCAGATGGCATGGTTCTGTGGGCCAAGTAGCGGGGGAGAGGAGGCGAGCAGGCTCCACTCTGCTCCATACAACTACTGGGTTGCAAAGCTGGACACGTGGCCTGAACGGGCGCTGTACGCCTTGGAGGTGCTGGCCTGCCCTGCCGCTAGCGTGTTTTCAGAGTGGGTATTCAGTGCAGCTGGTTGCGTCATCACCGATAAGCGTACAAGCCTGTCAACTGACAGCGCTGACAGGCTGATGCTTATTAAAATGAACAAAGCCTGGATTTCACCGGAATTCAAATCTCCTCCGGGGGAAAGCAGCTAAAGATTAACATTACTTATGTATCCGATTCCTCTTCTCTTCTCCTCCTACTCCTCCTCCTCCTTGTCGTCTTTGCCTAACGCTGACCCAAAAAATGCTATTTTTTAGAGGTCCAACTGGCACTCTTTTACCACAATTTTTCCGGAAGGCCCCCTACAGGCCCTCTCTCCAAACTATTTTTCCTGAGGTCCACATACAGGCCTTTTCTCTAAACATTTTTACGGAGGTCCACCTACAGGCCCTCTCTCTAAACAATTTTTCCGGAGGTCCACCTATAGGCCCTCTCTCTAAACAATTTTTCCGGAGGTCCACCTACAGGCCCTCTCTCTAAACAATTTTTCCAGAGGTCCACCTACAGGCCCTCTCTCTACACAATTTTTCCGGAGGTCCACCTACAGGCCCTCTCTCTAATCAATTTTTCCGGAGGTCCCCCTACAGGCCCTCTCTCCAAACAATTTTTCCGGAGGTCCACCTACAGGCCCTCTCTCTAAACAATTTTTCCAGATGGCCACCTACAGGCCCTCTCTCCTATCAATTTTTCCGCAGGGCCACATAATGCAGTAGACGGGAATCAAACCCGGGTCAACTGCTTGGGAAGCAGCCATGCTCACCACTTTACCACCAACAGCAACAGCAACTGATAAGAACAGATACTAAACTTGATGTAAGCCAACATTTCGATAATCGATAACCTGAAAAGGGTCCGCCGTCGAGCCCGGCGTTCGGCCACCCTGAGCATTTCTCAAGGAGACAGCCTCCAGGCCCTCAACGTCCACATACAGGGCCACGCTAAATTTTTTATGTGCTCTACCTGCTACCGTCGTGTAGCTCGGTCACTCTGACCGAGTCTGACCCTGGGGCCGCTCATGTACTGCCCACTTGGAGGATTGCGGTGCCTACCTCGGTCACGGTTTCTCAGACTTACTATGCCTCTTCCTCCAACCCCTCCTCCTTCGAATTACCATCCGTGCTTCACCTCCTGCTACCTCAGTCTAACTCGGTCACTCTGTTGTCATGTTAGCCATGCTGCGTCAGGCTAAATTTTTGGGTGGCTCATCTGCTACCTCATCTAACTTGGTCACTTTTTGGTGTCACCGCCATGCTGTGTCAGGCTTATGCCTGCATCGTGTGGCTGGGGATAGGAGAGCAGTGCCAGCATGGGCATGGGTGATGGACCTTCGTTGCACCTAGTTGGGTGCTTCCCTAACATGTGATGGGCATGTGCCTCGCCTTTCTTGGTCTGGGTGAGCACAATTGCCATGAGGGTAACCACCAGGCTGTTGCAGGAGAATTTGGGGTAATGGTGGGATTAGGCAGCCTCAGAGGCATCCATGCATGCTGCCCCTGCTGTTTCCTGTCCATTTCCGTGGTGTTTCCATCATTTTCTGAGCTTTCCAGGTTTTCACCCAGCCTTCCCTAGGCAGGGCCTTGGTCCCCTGCAAAAAATGCTCGAGTCTCCCATTGACTTCAATGGGGTTCGTTACTCGAAACGAGCACCCGAGCATCGGGAAAAGTTCATCTTGAATAACAAGCACCCGAGCATTTTAGTGCTCGCTCATCTCTATTCATGGTCACCACACTTAGGCATCTAATCCAAAATGTCAATAACCCCTATGTAGAAAAAATACTACCATAATAACGCCTATTTAAGGGACCACATAACCTGTGACATGGTGGATGTAAGCCGAAAGGTCTCTCCGCAAGCACCAATACCTCGACTCGCGTTTCCCCGCAAGGCTTCGTCAGGAGGTATACCAAATGTAAAACACAGGATATATATAGTGTGCAGCATTTCCCCCCTAAAACATTGTGTCCCGCGGTGATTGTCTTTGTTAAACTGGTCAAGCAGGATTTGATGAATATAACATCTAATAACAGAGATGATAACTTGACCGGTTTGCAGAGGCAGGTGCTGCAAGAACTCAGACAACTTAAAGAGGTGGTTATTAAGCCAGCCAATAATGTAGTGATCTGGCCAGTGCAGATGTACGAAAAAGAGGCATTTCGTCAGCTGAATGATAAACAGTGATATAGGAGATTGGAGAAGGATCCCACAGCCCAATTTAAGAAAGAATTGGATGCTATATTGCAGGAGGGATATGAATATTATCAGCGCAAAGATGTTTGAAAGTTTGATGGTGGAGAATCCGGTGGATAATTGGCCGTTTCATTGACTTATTCTTACAAAAATGTGTGGAGACCCTTCCATCACTTGTTTAAGATACAACCGATAAGTTATGGCGGTTCAATGGGATCCACTTGGAAGAGAACACCTTTTTAGTTACTTGTGACGTTGAGTCGCTTTATACGTCTATATGCCATGACCAGGGAATACGAGTATCAAGGTTCTTTTTATCCATGACTGATTATGGTAGTGATTTGGTGGAGTTTATTTTGGCATTATTAGAGTTTTTATTGACTCATAATTATTTTTTGTTTAAGGCCCGCTTCTTCCTACAGCTCCAGGGGATTGCTATGGGGGCGTCTTGTGTGCCCTCATATTCTAATTTGTTCCAGGGGCTGTGGGAAAGCGAGATTGTCCTTTACTACAGGACATGATGCCGTACTCCTTTGGGCTAGGTATATAAACAATATTTTCTTTATTTGGCAGGGTTTGGCTGTTGATATGGAGCAATTCCTTTGGAAGCTCAATGATAATGATTTAAATATCAAGCTGACCTGGAAATTTAGTCAAGTGAAGGTGGATTTTCTTGATATTATGATTTTGAAGAAGCCTGATGGTTATATATCCACCAATGTTTTTAGGAAAGAAACAGCAGTAAATTCTCTCCTGCATGCTACATCTTCCCACTATCCAAAAGTAATTCAGGCCATTCCGGTGGGCCAATTTTTGAGAATGTGACGGATTTGTTCCGAGAAAGAAAATTTCAAACTTCAATCCTCCTCCTTGACAAAGCGCTTTATAGAGAGAAGGTATCAGATGGAAATGGTCAATCAGGGTTATGAGAGAGGTAAGAAGGTGACACGGAATGCTCTTTTGGTAAGTAAAAAGAATAAAAAGACAAAGGAATATGACTGTATGGTGCACTTCATCACTCCATTTAATAAGGAATGGCGCACGATTCGAAACATTTTGCAAAAACATTGGACGGTTCTACAGACTGATAGGGACTTGGCTAGTTTTTTATCATCATATCCACAAATCACTTGGAAAAGAGCAAAAAATCTAAGAGATATTTTGACTAAGAGCAAAAAGAGATATGTTGACTAAGAGTCACTATACGCCAGTCTCCAGTGAAGGTAGTTTTGGGAGTAAGGGCCCCAAATGGGGATCTTTCTCCTGCGGCACCTGTGCGGCATGTACAGTAGATATATGTTGCGTTCCACCACTTTTTGTGACTCCTCCAAGAGGAAAGAATATAAGATCGTACATAACATTATATGTAACACTGAAGCAGTGATATATTATATTACATGCCCATGTGATTTAATGTACATTGGGATGACTACGAGGGCTTTGAAAGTGAGAATATTGGAACACGCAAGTAAAATCAGGGCTGCTCTGGATGTCTTGGAGAAAGATCTGGATGAGTTACAATCAATTCCCAGACATTTCTGCAAATGTCATGCTTGTGACCCTAGGATCCTTAAAGTGATAGGACTAGACAGGATCAGATTAGGTTCTAGGGGTGGTGATGTAAAACGGGCCCTATTATGTAGGGAGACAAAATGGATTGTGTTACTGAATACAATGATTCCCGATGGGTTAAACAAATTAAATCCTTTTTGTAAACGTGTGTGAATTTTAATGCGGGGTATATTTTGTGTTTTTAATTTTTGTGTGTTTTTTATTATTATTTTGAGGTGCGTAGTTTGGTTTGGGGCATTCGGATATTTGGATATGAAGAACATGGATGAAGGGGAGTTGAAAAGTGAAAGATATAAAGAAAATTCAAGATGTAGCATGAAGAGGAAGAAAGAAAAAGAATAAGAGAGAAAGAAAGAAAAAATAAAAAATATATATATTTTTTATGGACACTACATTATAGATTTTTATTATGGACACGTTATTTATGGATTTATATTATGGACACTATATTATGGATTTATATTATGGACACTATATTTTAGATCAATATTATGGACACTATTATGGACTTATAGGTTGTTGTTTTGCACGATATTTGTTGTTTATTATTTATTTTTTTGCACTTGTCAATTTATATACATTGTGTAGTACATAGTGTGTGTCACATTTTTGAGTGATAGGAATTATTTTGTTGGGGGTTATGAAATAATTATTTTAATATATTTATGGTAATATATATGGATTTTTTTCTGTATTTTGGATCATGTTATTATATTCTTTATTTTTTATAAATGGGTGTTTATTTATCATGGTTTGACATTTTGGTATTTAATATATTTAATCTACATTGCTCCCCTGTGAATCAAAAATATTTAATTAACATTGTTTCCATTGCTCTCCTGTAATCGCCTGTTTGGTCCTCCGAGTCGCGATCCGACGCATGCGCTGTCTGCCTGGATCTCGACGTGCTCCTATTCCATGTCATCACGTTTGCAGTCATGCACAGTGGTGATGTTGGGACGTGCTGGTAGATCGGGGTGGCCATCATGGCGGACTCGCGCCCTTGGTGGTGGATAATCAGGTGATTGCACTTATTAAGATTTTATTCCCCACACTATATATATCCTGCGTTTTACATTTGGTATACCTCCTGACGAAACCATGCAGCTAAATGCGCGTCAAGGTATTGGTGCGTGGGGAGAGACCT
This sequence comes from Rhinella marina, assembly GCA_900303285.1. Classification (NCBI taxonomy): domain Eukaryota; kingdom Metazoa; phylum Chordata; class Amphibia; order Anura; family Bufonidae; genus Rhinella; species Rhinella marina. The sequence continues at coordinate 56,090 of ONZH01007927.1, read as the reverse complement.
TTTGCCTTACCTCCACTATGTCACAGGGTATGGGGTCCCTTAAATAGGCGTTATTATGGTAGTATTTTTTCTACATAGGGGTAATTGACCTTTTGGATTAGATACCTAAGTGTGGTGACCATGAATCTTTATACCCTAGGCTTGTATTGATACATATGATTATTGGTTTGGCTATCAATATATATGTTGTGGATTTTTACTTATTATAAGTCTTGGATGTATTTAGCCTTTGTTCTTGAGCCTATATATATTTATAGTGGGAGTTTGTGTCTGACTGTTATTGTTACAAGTGTTGGGCACTGGACTATATGATCTTGGTAGTCTGTGGTAGTCTTGGTAGTCTGTGTCTGACTGTATTTCCATCATGCCTATTCTCTGATTGTATATTTGTGATACATAGTACTTATAGTTTTTTTTTCCATGCTAGCGATAGTACAGACAAGGGAGGGGCTGATGTGTTTTCTGGATGTCTCTGAGACTGGGAGTGGTAGTCAGTTCAGTTATTGGGAGGTGTGAGAACAAGCGGCGGTGTTGTCTCTTCCTGGATTTGCCTCAGTATGGGAACATGGAATATCTGTAGCTTTCCCTGCAACTTATGTGTGAACTCCAATAAACTGCTCACGGGTGACAACTCCTATTGCTCAGTGCCTATCTTTTTTGGTCAAAAGCCGATTTGGTGACAACTGGTGTAAATTAACAGGTCTTAAATTATCTATGTGGAGCAATGAAGCAGAATTTAAGCTTTATGGGTGTAGCACAGCTGATGGAATGATGGTGAGGCCAGTGTGGCAAAGTTGAATGTATCAGATTTGCATGCAGCAAAGCTGATGTATTGACAGGGCCAATGTACAGTAATATAGTTGGATACATTAGAGCTCATGTAGTGACAAGACCAATGTAGCAGGGTTGGGTGTAGCACAGCTGATGTAATCACAGGGCCAATCTAGCAGAGTTGGACACAGCAGAACTGAAGTACAATAGTGGTCTATATTGGATGCAGTGGCAATAGGGACAGTAAACTTCTGTCAGAAGCAGGTAGAAATAATCTGCCCATTCAAGGTCATTGATATGCTCCAGATTACCATGGAAACCAAACACACAGAAGATTCTGAGCAAGGAGAATAGTGTGGCAACATTTACAGCATTATACAGTATGTGCTGTCTGACAACTATGGCAGTCAAGTGTGCTCTTAGGTCCTTAGTGGGTGGAGGAGGCATACTACACTGACAGGGTAACGTCCAATCTACTGCAAACCATACAGTATAACTATGACTTATATGTAATTATTTCTGCTAGCTTACTTCAAAATGTATTTAAAAATGCTGTTAAAGATTAGAGATGAGCGAGTAGTGAAATATTCAAAAGTTCGAAATTCAATTCGAATAGACCGCGAAATTCGACTATTCGACCGAATATCGAATCCCATTAAAGTCTATGGGGAAAAAATGCTCGCCACTTGGAAATCTCAATTCGACCACTTGGAGGTCACCAAGTCCACCCTGAAACCTCAGAAAAGGATGCCAACACTGCTGGAATGCAACTGGGACAGCAGGGGAAGCATGTCTGGGTGCATATAACGCGCCCAAGTCGCACTATTACGCCACTATCACAGCCTCTCAACAATACACTCCAAAGACAATGTAACCTCTCTGTAAAGTGAGACCATACAAGGAAACCTTCTTTCCTCAACATTGCCATGGACCCCAAGCCAAACTAGACAAAAAAGAAGATAAAATTCTGCACCCCTTAAAATCACGTTGCCTATGACAACCACAGATGGCATAGGCAAGGGGGAAAGCAAATAGACCCCACCCCTAATTGTCATTGTGTGTGTGTGTGAGATGTGGTCAGACATGTCTTCTTTAAAATGTAAAAACAACTCAAACACATGCAGAAGCCTTAAAATGCCCAAATTGTTGGCGCTTGAGATGTCAGTGACCCGACCTGGCCCAGTGTCATGTCTAGCAGGTAAAGCAGTGGGGATGTTGAGGGATGCGTAGGACCGCAAAAGGCAGGAAGAGGCCGTGGGCTGGCCAGAGGCTCATGGAAAATTTTGTGGAGGCCCAAGAGGTGAGACCTCTTAAAAATTATGTGGAGGCCCAAGAGGTGTGACCTGTTAAAAATTATGTGGAGGCCCAAGAGGTGAGACCTCTTAAACATTTTGTGGAGGCCCAAGAGGTGAGACGTATTAAAAATTATGTGGAGGCCCAAGAGGTGAGACGTATTAAAAATTATGTGGAGGCCCAAGAGGTGACACCTCTTAAACATTTTGTGGAGGCCCAAGAGGTGAGACCTCTTAAAAATTATGTGGAGGCCCAAGAGGTGAGACCTCTTAAAAATTTTGTGGAGGCCCAAGAGGTGAGACCTCTTAAAAATTATGTGGAGGCCCAAGAGGTGAGACCTGTTAAAAATTATGTGGAGGCCCAAGAGGTGAGACCTCTTAACATTTTGTGCAGGCCCAAGAGGTGAGACGTATTAAAATTATGTGGAGGCCCAAGAGGAGAGACGTGTTAAAAATTATGTGGAGGCCCAAGAGGTGAGACGTGTTAAAAATTATGTGGAGGCCCAAGAGGTGAGACGTGTTAAAAATTATGTGGAGGCCCAAGAGGTGAGACGTGTTAAAAATTATGTGGAGGCCCAAGAGGTGAGACGTGTTAAAATTATGTGGAGGCCCAAGAGGTGAGACCTGTTAAAAATTATGTGGAGGCCCAAGAGGTGAGACCTGTTAAACATTTTGTGGAGGCCAAGAGGTGAGACCTGTTAAACATTTTGTGGAGGGCCAAGAGGTGAGACCTCTTAAAAATTATGTGGAGGCCCAAGAGGTGAGACGTTGTTAAAAATTATGTGGAGGCCCAAGAGGTGAACATGTTAAAAATTATGTGGAGGCCCAAGAGGTGAGACCTGTTAAACATTTTGTGGAGGCCCAAGAGGTGAGACCTGTTAAACATTTTGTGGAGGCCCAAGAAGGTGAGACCTGTTAAACATTTTGTGGAGGCCCAAGAGGTGAGACCTCTTAAAAATTATGTGGAGGCCCAAGAGGTGAGACCTGTTAAACATTTTGTGCAGGCCCAAGAGTGAGACCTCTTAAAAATTATGTGGAGGCCCAAGAGGTGAACACCTCTAAAACATTTTTGGAGGCCCAAGAAGGTGAGACGTGGAGAATAAAAAATTATGTGGAGGCCCAAGAGGTGAGACGTGTTAAAAATTATGGTGGAGGCCAGAGGGAGACCTGTTAACTTTTGTGGAGGCCCAAGAGGTGAGACCTGTTAAACATTTTGTGGAGGCCCAAGAGGTGAGACCTGTTAAACATTTTGTGGAGGCCCAAGAGGTGAGACCTGTTAAACATTTTGTGGAGGCCCAAGAGGTGAGACCTCTTAAACATTATGTGGAGGCCCAAGAGGTTGAGACCTGTTAAACATTTTGTGGCAGGCTGTTAAAAATTATGTGTAGGGCAAGAGGTGAGACCTGTCTTAAACACTCTCGTTGGCAGCCCAACTATGGTTAGAAGCACCTGGGTTGACAATCATTATTTTGTTGCACGTGGTACGCCCAACAGCGTGAGAGGGCCCTCTCTCAAAAACTTTTAATAGCTGGTGGAGGACCGCTCAACGAGGTTGAGTTACCTCTCTATAAACATTATGTCCGCTAGAGAACGGTGTACGAACATGTTTTAAGATTTTAATGTTGCGCGCAACGGCCCACCAGCTGGTGAGATCCTGTTAAATACATATATTGTGGTAGGACGCCATAGAGACGGTCGTAGCACTAGTATAAACGTCCCTGTGGCCTCCAGGGTCCCAAAAGAGGGAAGCACACGTGTGTCCTCTATCTGTGAGAGGTCCGCAAGCACGCATGAGATCTCTCTAAAATATGTTGATAAAGCCACAAGAGTGGATAGAGACTCTATCCATCAAGAACACGATTCTTGTGCAGGTCCCAATGAGACCGTGAGACCTTCTTAAAATTAGTGGAGGCCTAGAAGAGGTGCGACCTCTCTTAACGATCTCATGTGGAGGTCCAAGAGGTTGAGGACGTGATAAAATTATGTGGAGGCAAGAGTGAGACGTGTTAAAATTATGTGGAGCCCAAGAGGTGAGACCTGTTAAACATTTTGTTGGAGGCCCAAGAGGTGAGACTGCTTTTAAACATTTTGTGGAGGGCCCAAGAGGTGCGTAGGCTCTTGTAGGTGTACCAGCCTCTCTAGTTGCTGGCTCTTATGGTGGAGGCAAAGAGTTCCCTGTCCTCCAATCCGGCACATGAGACCTGTGTTTACCTGAGCCATTATTGTCGGAGGCCAAGAGGTGAGACCGATTAAACATTTTTGTGTAGCCAAGGTCGAGACCTCTTAAACATTATTGTGGAGGCCCAATTGAGGTGTGACCTCTTAAACATTTTTGTGCGGCCCCATAGAGAAGGATTGAGACCGTTCCTTTCCTTATACAGAATATAGCACTTGTGCGTTGTGGAGCTGCACGCCAGAGTGGTGATACCTACATTACAACTATTGTTAGTAGAAAGGCCAAGAGGTTGAACCCTTCTCTTTAAAATTATGTGGAGGCCCAACATACCGGCGTGAGATATCCAATTGAATATCAGTGATTTGTGTCTTACGTGTCACTATGATGGTGATTCTATGTTAAATTACTCGTGGGTCTCGAGGACGGTATGGAGACCTGTGGGTGTGGCCTGATTCATAAGACATTTGTGTAGGGCCAAGAGGGAGACCTGTTAAACGTTCTTGTGGAGGGGCCAGGAGGTGAGACCTGTTTTAACATTTGGGGGTGGCTTTGTGGACCTGGGGGCTCGTCGCAGGTCCCATAAGTATGTGAGACTCTGATTTAAACGTTTTCGTTCGTAGGTCTTTCTCCAAGGTTGAGACCTACGTGTAAAAATGTTATGTGGAGGCCGCCAATGGATAGTTGGTGACACCTCTTACAAATTATATTGATAGAGAGGATTACATACCCAAGAGGTGCATAGCCATTAAATATTATAAATTTTAATAAGAATTTACGCGGTCATGTGACCAGAGCAATTCCTTTCTACTGTGGCTCTGGCATTTAAGGAGGATGTGAGGAGGAGGTGTAGTCTAGCGAAAATGGCACTATGGCAATAACTCGAGTGACGATCTCTCGAGCAGCGCCTGTTCACGATCTCGTTTGGCTTTTTCCATCTGTATTAGACGAGCATATCTAGTCAAAGTTCCGGGATCAATCCACTTGCTGTTCGATTTTGACAAACTATTACGTCTAGCCTGTCGGCACTGTCGGTTTGACAGAGCGGCTGCGACTGATATCGGTTATAATTGCCCGGACTGCGCTGCACCCCTTGTTTACTGATTATGCACGCTTCTGGCTGTGTGCCGAGATTTCAGGTGGGCGATCCCTCGTAGCCCTGGCAAGCTGCTTCCAAGGGCGCCAGATTCCCCGTACTATGTGGACAGTTTTCCGCCACGTGCTCCAAGCTTTGGCGAAAACCCCAATATAAAGCTTGAATAGTACTTTTTACTACTGGGGACGTTCTGTAGGTATATGTAATCTTGAGGTGAGAGACAGTAGTTAACTCGGCTTTCTCTGCACATATGTGGCATAACTCTCCGTCATAACATCCGCCTATTAATTAGTCCACTACTGTTGTTGTGTTTCTGGCTTGATTTATGTGTGCTGGGTTTTTCTAACCCAGCTCGTATAGCTTCACATAGATAGTGATGAGAATTGTTGATGGTTTATGTGTTCACAGGGGGGTGTGGTGCTCGATGGAGAGACGTTGTTCCACTTTTCTTCTCTACTTTGTTTGTTTATGAGAGTATATATTGTTTTCTCCTGTGGCTGGGGGCCTGATTTAGATGTTTGTTGTGTGAACTCCTGTGGAAGTCCCTTCTCCTCTCTGCTGTCTCAGCAGTATAATGGTGTGTGCTACAAGTAGTGGGATACAATCTCATTCCTTTATTTGTTCTCATCTGCTACGTGAATAGTTATCGCCTTGGATATTCCAGTCTCAATCGATAATCTCTCTCTACGTGATATTATAAGATATTGAGTACGTATATAAATTCTTCCATTTACCGGGGGTCCAGGAGTGCGCAAGAGTCCTCAGTTACTAGTTTTTCCACTAGTCCGGTCAACACGTTTGTCCCTTTGGAAATAAAGCAATAATCACTGTCTTGAGTCAGTGCCACCATGTAGTTTCACAAGAACTTCTGATGATATAGCCTCGCACCGTCTAGACACCGCGTCACTCAGAGGACTCACTTTGCCATTTCCGCCTCTTCCTCTTCCGCCCTTGCTCGCTCTCCCGCCCATCCGCGCTGGAACCAATGGTGAGCAGCACACACAGCGTGACCATCGCACTTTTGCTACCCTTCGCCGCCAGCATACCCTCCTCCTCTTCCACTGTATCTTCCTCTGCGTGTCTGTTCTTCTCCTTTCTTCTTTTGCCTCATCCTACCTTTCATATCTGTCCTTACGTCTTTCTTGATACGCGCAGCTCTAATTAAGTGATAGGTCTTGTGATCTTCGTTCTGTTATATAATGCTTCACATTGTTTTGGCGTTTTCTGCTCAACTACCCACGACTTAGTGTGCTCCTCCTCCCTCCCTAGAGTAGCAATGCGGTTTCTCCCTTTATGCTCTCGAAGAATGAGGCTCTTACTCGTTAAAGGACAGCCTATTGGAGAGAGCGACAAGAGTTGACTATTGTTTATCTCTGCTTCACTATATTTAGCTCTTGCTACTCTTTCTTGTTCTTTGCCTGATCTTCTTGGTTGTGTCTTTTTCTCTTCAAATTTCTCACAGACAAATGTTTAAGCTACATCATTGTCTATAACCTGTGTTCTGATAGCTCATGCATGGCCCACTCGTGCTGAGGGTATGAGGCAGAAAGACTGAGGAGCTGAACGTTTGGACTGACCACGCTGTGGATTCATAATCTATAGTATACTTTGCTTCTGCACATGTGTCTTCTCTGCTGCTCACACACCCTCTAGCGCTCCCCCAGACATTTTGTGCAACTTAACGTGCATTTGCGCAGCGAGCGTCGCTGGTCGAGGGTCCGGTCGACAACAGCCGATGTTCGCCCAGAAAATGCGAGGCGTTCGTCTGGAGTTGTTTAACGCTAGCTAGCAGGTCATACTCAATTTGATCTTGAGCTCGACCAGTGAGGCGCCAAAGGCCGACTTTACCAGTAGCTCTTGCAGGTTGGTGATGATAAAAGTCCTTTAGAATATTTATATGGGAACTACACAGTGATATAATAAATCGCGTCGCCCGGCCAGGCATGGTACGTGAGTGAGTTCAGGCAAGCTCCAGACCGCCACCAGGTTTACGGGCCGTATATCGCACACGACCATTGGCCTGGTCTAGACTGCGAGCGAGCGACAGCCACTCTCCATCGTGCTGATCGCAATATGGCGTCCCTCACCTCTGGGGCGCTGTGCTTCACTGTACGCCCACCTGATGAGTTAAGCACCGCCTGCTGACGTCTCCGCCATGCTGCAACGCTCCAGCTTAGGCAGGTAACAACTATATATCGTGGTAGGCATGATATATTTATAGGTCTCAGTATAGTAAGAAAGAAGCAGCTCAAGTAGAGGTGGTGGGTAATCGCAGCCAAAGTTGATGCTGGCAATCTTGGGCGGTTACTTGTTGCCCCCGGTGGTAGAGTTTAGATCTATAATCGTCTGCTTTGTTTGCGATATGCCCGTCCCGCTTCCACAACATTCACCAGTGTGCCGTTCAAAAGAAAATGTCATCATCCCTGGCGCCAAGCGCTTGTCCACGAGTCGGTGGTCAAGCTGGGCCCTTTGCGCGCGATGCCTGGACTCGCCGCATACACTCATGAGCAGCTCCCGCCTGATGTTACTTGCGACACGTTGCTTGGGTGTTGCTAACGGGCGACTCACGGAACGGCTAGCTTCGGCGTTAACATAGCTGAGTCCGTGGGGGTTCTGTGGTGGCCAGCGGGGCAGCAGGGAGCTTACCATGGCAGCAGAAATACGAGGTGCACGGCTTTCAGGCAGCCACCATCAAGGTCGCGGTAGGCCTTGGCTAGCTGTTCCTGTCCACAAGCCTTAAACGTGTGCCCATCTCAGGCTCGCCTTGGCTCGCAGTTGGGAGGCTGTCGAGCAGGTTTATAAGAGGTTGCGGTGCACTCGTGGCGATTGAACTCCGAAGGGCGTTACTATGCGGCGGTGGCGAGGGGGACTCGCAATCGTGCGGCTGCGATGGCCAATTGGCACAGATTGTTGGGTGGTTTATTATATGAGGGCAGAGGTGGGGTGGTGACAGGTGCAGGCGAAGAGCGGGTGCCACTGCGCCACCAATGGGTGGTAAATATACTGGGGGAAGGGAAGGGAGAAGGCCCCAAAAGTAGGGGGCTCTGTGAGCAGAGGGCTAGGGATGACATGTGTGGCAGGTGTCCTGGCTGGAGGTTGGGACCGGCGCAACCAGTGTTACTATACTGGGTGTGGAATTTTAGGGAGTAGGGTCACGCAACCTAGATCGCAGCCTTAAGGTGGGAGAGATAGTCTCCGTGCAGCAAGTACCGGGCGGCAGGTATGTATTGCGGTGTTTGGCGTCGTCTGCGTCCACTCAGTTTCGAGTGTTGGCAGCGTCAACTTACCTGGTTTCGCAACTCGCGTTCCATGCCTGAGTAGTTGGTCATGGCGACTTGCTTTCTTACTCATGTGAGCCCCTACTCAAGTTTGAGTGGCAGAAGTGCAAACCGCGCTCAGTTTGTCATCCGCACAAGGACATGGTGAAACAAATCTCACACCACGCACGAACAACACGCATAATGAATTTAATTCTCTCTTAATAAAAAGCCTCGATGGGGTGTAAGAGCGTTCGCGCGGCGACGGCCGCTCGTCGCCGGGGAACAGCTTCCTGCACCCCAGATTCTGCTGGCATGTGCGGGGATCTCCACGCTTTCTCTGTCTGGACTGTCCTCTGCCTATGGACATCCCTTGCTGACCTGCTGGCGGACATGCCCCCTACATTGTCCTCTCGGACATCTCCCTCATGTCTCTGGTATCTTCCTGTTGTCTCTCTTTGATGCCCTTCTTTAGTATATAGACCTGCCGCAGGGACCACCACCTCTCACTGCTATATTCTGCTCTTGCTGACATCACCCCTGGCCAAGGGGTCGGTCATTTTCGATATTCATCCGGTACTGACTACCTTTCGTGTTCCCCTTTCCTCACTCTGCTCTCCTATTCGTACTTGGGCTGCAAACATAGGACGATTCAACAGCCTCCCCAGTTGAGCAGGACAAGACTGCGCGACTTTGTTTCTGTTTGTTTTTTTCCATCGTGTCCTATCATTGCATCTCTTCGCTCATCGATATGTAACAGATGCTGGTGCTTTCCAGGTTGCTCCATAAATTCAAGCAGGGCCCGGCATCGACGAAATGATTGGCGAGGTGAATAACTCATAAGTGGTACAGTTATGTGCATACGGTATATACATAAAAATGAATTCCTCTGCTAGGCGTCCTGGATTCTTCGGCAACTGAAAAAGGCCCAAAAGCTCCTGGGAGGGGTCACATGGTGGATGACTCTCGTTGGCATGTGGTGTGGAGGAAGGGGTTCAGAGTGAGAGCTGTGTGGATGACTGGCTGGTGGACAAACTGTGTGGAAGCGCTACGGCCTATCCATTGCACCACCTGTTCAACCTGCTCAGCCTCAACACGCGGTGTAACCACGCCCCCTGCTTAAACTGTCCCATAAAGGCAGGATTCTTGATGAGCGGGATTCCTGGCTGACCCTTCACCCAGCACGGCAATCTGTATTCGCCCCACTGGCTTCAACAGGCCCCCACAGCGATTTTCGTACACCCAACAATTTCATTCGTCCAGTTTCGTCCACGTCCTATTCCGCTAGCCCCCGCCGGCATATTATTCTTTTTTCTTATTTTGCTATCTCCACAATTAATTTAGTGCTTCACAGACCCAGTGATATACTATTTGTGCAAGGAGATGTTATTTCTAACCGCCAAGTCTACAGTTTGCCGCTCAAAGTGTAAAGATGGTTGCCAAACAGGCGTATTATATTTGTAATCAAGGTGTTATAAATTTTTTAAATTTGCCCGCGAGCACAGTGGTCGTCAAAGACACACTACACATGAAGATTTGCTTCCATAGCTTAATGTCTTAAGTACGGATAAGACGAGTGTGGGTGTGCTGAACATCCAGGTATGAGAAATTTTTTTCTCGTCAAATTGAGAGAAAAATTCACGACTAGAGCTATCTCAAAGCATTTCCACAGAACGCCTATTTTCTACGACTTAGTTGATATTGGTATTCTGATAATTTGTCGAGTAGCTCACGCATCTCTATCTGACAATTCTTAATTCCTTTTTTTTTTGGGTGTACTAAGTATCAGACGGTGTGTGCGTATGACACCAGGTTTGAGGAAAAATTACTATTCAATGAGCCGAACGCACCGTAAAGTTGGACCAAATATTAGAGGCGCACTGATATATTGATATATTTCAAGGTACACACCGAAATAGCAAGAGGAACGCACTTAGATCACTTAGAGTGAAAATCATAGCGGGTGTGTATGAACACCGAGTGTTGAGAATTACTTTGACCAAGAGGAAACGCATCCAACAAGTACCTCGAGGTTCTGCACGGTAAGTGCGAAAAGGCCTTACTATATTGTATTTCACGGACGCAAGCCGTGTCTAAGTGAATCAGTGAACTCAGGTCTTATTGTGTTTGAAACACCAGGTTTATGAGAAAATTTTATCTTTGCAAGACAAATAATTTCAGATTTCGCAGACGCACAGTACGCTGAAGGCAGCGATAAGTTATAGGCTCTATATCATTCTGATATATTTCAGATAGGTGTACACAGCCAGAAGAAGCAGGTGTACTAAGTGATCAGACGGTGTGTATGACACCAGTTTGAGGACGTAATTAGTTGTGCAGACGGGAGAACGCACAGTACAGTGCCAGAATTTATATGGGCACCGGTCAGAAGAGTGGATTGTTATAGTGATCTGTATATTGTTCGACAGAGTGGTTACGACGCACGGGGGTGAAGCTGGGGACCACTCTTTTTTATTTTTTGAATTTTTTGTGGAAGGCCCCAAACATTGTTGTATAGTGATGCAGCGGTGTGTTTTGACACCAGGGTATTTAGGCTATACTTTGGCAAGGAAGATGGCAACGCACTCCAGTGCTAGGTTGCAATTTGGAAACGGCCTAGTTGATATTTGGTACAGTATGCTAGGTAGCGCCCTATTTGGCAAGTACCACAGCCGTATACTTCTCTTAACTCTGCTCAAGTATAGCATATATATCCGTAATCTTTAGACTGTGGTATCTCCATTGATCTCATGAACTTGGTGGTGGCCTGAGTAACACCACATGTAGGGATGTGAGGAGAATTTAGCGCATTGACTCAGACGCCTGATACCGCAGTGATCAACGTACCGACCGTTGCCAATCCTAGCTGCAAGGCCTAACAATGTATTATTGTATTTTCAAGGTATCCGCGACACCGTACATTGCCAATGGGCTGACCAGCACCTCCAGAGTAAAGGTGGTCCTAAGTGCTATGAGCGAGCAATGGTGTTGTAGTGAACACCAGGCTCCTAGATGTAAGAGCTGGAAGTTTAAACATTTTGAAGCGAGCACGGACCCAACAGTCGTTACAGTTAGTACGTGTCGCACAGACATATACATGATTTACCGCTCTTTTCCTCCATTATTTGTGTTTTGTCTTTGATTTTATCATGGTAGCCACATCGTCCGAGACCAGTCATATCAGAATGTACGTATGGGATTCACTAGCCTGTGTGATTGTATGAACACCTTGTGGGTAGGTATGCAAGGAAATCAAGTCTATCTTTTGCAACAGAGATATGCTGCACTGCTTCAGGTTTGACACAATATCTCTACAATTTCTTGACGCAGTGCTTATCATGTGGTGCCCCTATTTAGTGAAGGTACACTTAGCCGAGGCAACTTCCTCCTTGTACCTAACTAGTGCATATAGAGGTGTGTGATGATCACCAATAGAGGTTGCAGACTATTCTCTTCATAGAATCATTAGGTGGGGAGAACGACATCGCCAGTACTACGCTTGCCAATTTGAAAGGCCTAGTTTAGCTGCATCGTATTATCTTTTCCAACGGAGCTAGACTGCCCGTTCTTATACTCGGTGCATGTTTATTCATGCTCCAGTGATGGAGTTTGTACTAAGTGATAACGAGGACGGGCTCGGTGTTAGTTGTGATCAATCACCATATGAGAAATTACTTTGCAACGAGAACGCACAGTACAGTTTGTCCGCTAAGTCGGGGATATAACGGGCGCGAGAGGTGGCCACCCATAATTTCCGCCACTGGTTACCAATATACTATGGTTGATAATCTTACGCGTTTACACAGGCCGTGGGTCATTACACAGGCCCTTGCACTTGTAAGTCGCTCATGTGTGCGGTGCCAGTGATCACTTAAGTTGATCCAGACGCTGGGTGCTGTGTTCTCGCTCATGAGCACTCGGCGGAGTAGTGTGTGATTACATACTGATTTATCTCCTCTGCAATAGATAAATGCACATGTCCCCAAGCCCTTGCTTTCGCAGTATGATGCCCTATTAAGGGCCTATATATCTGAATTTCAACTGATGGTTACTCTAGCCGTGGGTTGCCATCATTGCTTTACTAGTGACAGACGGTGTAATGGAACACCAGGGTTAATGAGAAATTAGCTTTGCAAGATGTAGCGCAACGACGTAGTAACATTGTCGTCTCCTCCCAATCTCCTCATCTCACGGAACTCCTTCCCTTGGCTGAGACTAAGTATTTGTGTATTATCTCAAGTACGCCGTCTGCTCAGACTCGTGAGTATGCGCGTGTGTTATGAACACCAGGTTTGAGAAATTACTTTGCAAACGTAAGACCCAAACGGCTCTCGAGAAGCTCATAGTTTGCCAAGTTGAAAGGACCCGTATATATTGATATCATTGATATCTCAATACCACAGCCAGATAACTGTTGGAATTATACTTTTGTACTTATAAGTTGATCTGCACTTCGCGTGTTGTGCTTTCATCGAACACCATAGGGCCTATGAGAAATTTACTTTGCCCTCCAAGAGATCCGACACTCAGGTGCACGCTGGACACATTGTGATTTTATGGTCAACCGTGATAGTATATAGTATATTCAAGGTTTACTAGAGTGACCAGTGGTATGTACTTAAGTGATCAGACGGTGTGTCAGAATGTTAAACTTAAGGCTTGGTGTATGGCGAAATTACTTTGGCCAGAGAACGCATCAGTTTACCAGTATGCCAATCTGTATCACTATGCCCATAGTTATTATTTGGTATTTTCTGGGGTACCTAACATGCACACGTAGTGACTAGGCAGTGAATCAGTCGGACTATGCTCAAGTCACTCGACAATCGACCAGTTTGAGAGAATTTACTTTGCCGACATTGAGAACCACAGTACAGTGTGTCGCAAGATTGAATTGAATGGCCTGTTCATTACTAGTCAGTGTATATTTCCAATTACACAAGCCGTGCGAATGTACTAAGTGATCAGACGGTGTGTATGAACACCAAGGTTATGAGAAATTTACTTTGCATCTCACCCGGAATGAACGCCACAGTACCAGATTGCCAATTGAAAGGCCTATATAATATGTGGTGCAGCATGAAACTCCTCACTTTCATAGATAAACACTCACTAGCCTCGGCTTGCTGACTATTAACGTCATCAGTACTCTCCGAGGCTGGTGTAATTGTGAGCAAGAGGTGTGGTGGGAATGTATACTTTTGTGCAAGAGGAAACTCACTATGTCAGTTTACGTTGCATATGCCAATATAGCGCCTATTATATTGTTTATGAATTTCAAGTTAGATCAGCAGCGAGTGGGAAGGCTAGTAAGATACTACGACGTGATTTGACGCGGTCATTTGCTCAGACTAGAACACCAGCGGTATGAGAACGCAGTTCTTGGCCGAGAGTGAGACACGAAAAGTGCAGAAGGAACGAGCACCGCCTACTATGCTGCACAGTTGCCGCCAGGATTATAGAGCGTTGACATATCGCCTATATATGGTATATTTTCAAGGTACACACCGGGTAATTTCTTCAAGAATTCTCATTGCACCACCAAGTTTGAGCAAGTGCGCCAGGATGGGATGTGCATCAAAACTGGCAAGGCCCAGAGTGCTGATGAGTTTTTGCCCATTGCTGGGCACACCATCAGGCTGGGTTGAGGCTCTAGTGCACAACTACTCTGTTGTTCCATGCCCACCACAGCTCTTTCCCAAACATTTTACATTAGGTGTTGTCTCAGTAGACAGCCTGCTGTCATTTCTGAACGCCTTTTTTTTTTGTTGTGTTTTGATCTTGGAACACCAGGGGTTTTTGAGAATATCACTTGCAAGAGAACGCACAGTACAGTTGCAATGAAAGGCCTTATATATTGGGTTTTGTATTATTTCAAGGTACACAGTCGCTGTTCAGGTGTGCCGCTTACAACATGAGAGGGGCCGTAGGGGGAGACCAGAGGAGGAAGCAGAGAAGGAGATTGGGTTAGCATAGTGGGTGCACAACTTGGGTGATGTCTATAGGATGAGCACCAAAGAGTGCTCATGTGTGTTAAATTGATGGTTGTCAGAGACATGCCGCCAGAGCGCTGTCCGATGTCCTCAGGAGCTCAGCTGCTTACCTCAGTTCGCTCAATATCCCAGTGGGCATAGGGTATACAGGTAAATCCCTGCGCCCGTACTTACTGGTCAAGTGTCAGTGATTATGTGATTCTTGCCACTGAATTGCGTTGCGCGCGAAACATCTGATTTTTTCCGCACTCATTTGATTGTCTAGTTATGCTACGAAGGTACACAGCCGTGTACTAAGTTGACAGGGCAGGAGAATTGGTGGTCTATGGACAACTTACACAGTGTTGAGAAATACTTTTGCGTAGAGACAGCTGAAAGCGACCACGCATATCAAGCTGTATGCGACGCTGCTCCGATTCATTGATCATTCGCAGGAGGGAGCTATATGGAATTGTATTTTTCAACTGGTCTGCACTCTTTTCCGTGGTTCTTGTAGGTGATAGTCATGTGACTCCTCGGTAGCGTGTGGTGTCTTATTGTAGACCAGTCTAGGATGGTGCATCGGAAAGAATCATTGTCTTTTGTCGAATAGGTGAGTTACAAGGCGCTCTCACAGTTACATTTGCAATATTTATGTAGCGCGTTCATCTCCAGGCTCTGACCTGCACAGTGTGCAAATTCACTCACTATTGTCATAGTTTCGAATCCTGGTTCCAGGCTCGGGGACACTGTGAAGAATTGCAACACAGAGGAATCTTTGGTCCTCGTACAGAGAGTGATCCAGTTCGGGGTGGGTTGCTGACATACCATGTTGATAAGGAACGTTCACTTTGCAAGTGAGACACAGCCACGCTCGCAGAGTTAGTTGAAATTGAGATTTGAGGCCTTAGTAGTGGATTACGGTATATTTCGCAATGTTGCTTTTACTCAGGCCACGCTTGCTCCCTTCTTTGCTGTGTGACTGGCGCGTGTGCCCTGATTACCTCATAATTGTTCTACGGACTAACTGCACGGATGCTCGGCTCACTCAACTGACCTCACCGTAGTAGTGCACGATAGCTTTTCATTAACTCTTCTGACAGGAGTAAGTCATTAATAGATCAGTTCAGTTTTGCAATATAATGGACCTACAGAGTGTAAATTTTGATTACAGTATTTTCTATTAGGTACTCAGACTCTTGGGTTCTACTGTTGAATAAATTTTGGGCTTACAGCTAAATTAATCCCCTCCGTGCTACTATCGTTGCATTAGTTCAGAGATCGCGCGGTCTGTGTGATGAACACCAGGTTGAGAAGTTGATTTTATCTTTATACTCAATGAGTAACTCGCCCACAGTGTACAGTGGGCGCCAATTATGATATTATACTCTACGGCCAAGCTATAATTTGTGTTATAGTGTTGCATGTGAGTAAACAGCGCTGTGCTAATACCCTGACCTTGTACCTTAAAGATGCTCTACATAACGCGTATAAGCTCAAAAAGAGTCACTGTCCGGGGATTGTATCGCGCCGAGGTATGAGAATTACTGTTGCAAGAGAGGGTAACGACAGTTTTTACAGTTTACCACTCGATACTTAAATAGTTTTCCGGATCATATTCATTACATCTTGATATATTTACTCTAAGGCTCTACGAGCCGTCAGTAGCCTAGTACGTAAGTAATCAGCACAGTGGGTGTATGGAAATTACACAGGGATTTTGAGTAAATATGGATTGTCAAGAGAGACCTACCTGCCACGAAGTTTAGCACATTCCGTCCAATTTGAGCAAAATGAGTCAGATCGCTTATTGTATATGTGGATATACGATATTCTCAATGATGTCTAGCGAGTCCTATGTTTATCTTAATGATTCAGACGGTGTGGTATGAACACCATGTTTATAGGCTGAGAATCTTGCTTATGGTAAATAGTTGTTTAAAAGTCAATTTCGTTACAGTTTGCGCTATATATATGTTGACACATCTCAAAATTTATTATACCTCTGGGTATCCTGTGATGCGGTACACACCAGTGTTATACCTATTGAGTGCATCATGCGACCTGCGTGAGGGAAACTGTAGCCCACATATTTTTTGCTAGTTGTAACACTCAAAGCGCTATTGATAGGTTAAGTGCTTTTGTATCTTTGCAAGAGAACGCACAGTACAGTTGCCAATTATAAGGCCTATATATTGTATATTTCAAGGTACACAGCCGTGTACTAAGTGATCAGACGGTGTGTATGAACACCAGGTTTGAGAAATTACTTTGCAAGAGAACGCACAGTACAGTTGCCAATTATAAGGCCTATATATTGTATATTTCAAGGTACACAGCCGTGTACTAAGTGATCAGACGGTGTGTATGAACACCAGGTATGAGAAATTACTTTGCAAGAGAACGCACAGTACAGTTGCCAATTATAAGGCCTATATATTGTATATTTCAAGGTACACAGCCGTGTACTAAGTGATCAGACGGTGTGTATGAACACCAGGTTTGAGAAATTACTTTGCAAGAGAACGCACAGTACAGTTGCCAATTATAAGCCTATATATTGTATATTTTCAGGTACACAGCCGTGTACTAAGTGATCAACGGTGTGTATGAACACCAGGTTTGAGAAATTACTTTGCAAGAGAACGCACAGTACAGTTGCCAATTGATAAGGCCTATATATTGTATATTTCAAGGTACACAGCCGTGTACTAAGTGATCAGACGTGTGTGTATGAACACCAGGTTTGAGAATTACTTTCAAGAGAACGCACAGTACAGTTGCCAATTATAGAGGCCTATATATTTGTATATTTCAAGGTACACAGCCGTGTACTTAAGTGATCAGACGGTGTGTATGAACACCAGGTTGAGAAATTACTTTGCAAGAGAACGCACAGTACAGTTGCCAATTATACAGGCCTATATATTGTATATTTCAAGGTACACAGCCGTTGTACTAAGTGATCAGACGGTGTGTATGAACACCAGGTTTGAGAATTACTTTGCAAGAGAACGCACAGTACAGTTGCCAATTGAAAGGCCTATATATTTTATATTTCAAGGTACACAGCCGTGTACTAAGTGATCAGACGGTGTGTATGAACACCAGGTTTGAGAAATTACTTTGCAAGAGAACGCACAGTACAGTTGCCAATTGAAAGGCCTATATATTTTATATTTCAAGGTACACAGCAGTAGTGCCAAATATAGTTTGGTATGTAGCAGAGCACCTAATACACCACTAATGCCTCTCTCTGTCCCTACTCCAGCAGCTATCCCTGAATACGGCAGCCGTTCTCTGTAAAGTGTATCTTGTAGTAAAGCTATCACTGTACTGCACTATAGTAGCCCTGATAAGGGCTTTTAATCACGCTCCTGCCTGTCCAACAGCTAAATCCTGTCTCTCCCTTCTCCAGCCTCTGTCCCTGACTAAGTTCACGCAGCATATGCGAACGAGCAGGAAGAGCTGAGTTTTTAATATTCGAGGTCACATGGTTTTTCCAGCCAATGCATGTAGACGCCGTTTTCGCGCTGCCAGCGTGCTCAGCGTGCCTGTCATACCTCCCCTGCATGGTGATTGGTGGAAAAAGAGCGCCAGAGAAGGTGGGAGGGGAAACGAATTCTAAGTGCGCCATCGCCGTTATACTCGAAAGAAATCGAGCACGCCGAATATCGTAGTATTTGATCGAATACCAGCTCGATCGAACACTACTCGCTCATCTCTATTAAAGATTACTGAGAAAACCATGTCAAAATGATGAAAGCACAAAAATGTGAAGAAAATTTTACAAAACTTTTAACAATGTAACTTCAAGACATTTGATGATCCTTGCTATTTATTTGGTTCTCTGTTAAATATATTTTATATTCCATATTTTTTACCCTATAAAACACACCTACCCATAAGATGCACCTAGGTTTCAGAGGAAGAAAATACGAAAAAAATATTTTTCATTAGACCTCAGATCAGATCCCTAATTAGACTCCCAATTTTTATAAGACCTCAGCTCAGAGCCCCAATCAGACCACCAATGTTAATCAGACCTCATCTCAGAACCCCAATCATACCCCCAGTGTTAATAAGACCCTCAATGAGACCTTAGGTCAGACCCTCAATATTAATAAGGCCCCCAATCAGACCTCAGATCAGACTCCCAATGTTATTAAGACCGCCATCAGACCCCCAATGTTAATATGACCCCAATCAAACCTCAACCCAAACCCCCAATGTGAAAAAGACCGCCCATTCAGACCTAAGATGAACCCACAATGTGAATGACCTCCACTCAGACCCCACTTAAGACCCCCATCCTCAGAGCAAAGGAAAAAAAATAACTTATTACCTCTCATGATTCTGATGCCACCACTGGTCCTAACATCTTAACAACGCTCTTCCTGGTCTTCCTGCTGCGCTGCGCAGAGTACTGACATCCTCATGCTTTTTGCAGGTCACAGCACAGAATGAGGAGCCTTCAGGAGAGGACCAGGAGAAGCAGTGAGTACTGAGCCCACACGACGATTGCATCCTGGTCTTCCTGTACTAATGAGCATTTCCATAATGGAAGCGCTAATTCGTATTCACAGCATAAGACAGAAAAAGTGTGTCTTATAGGGTGAAAAATACAGTATATTAAATGTATCATAATGAAGAGTAAAGCTTTTTGAGGTTTGCTAAGGCTGCAGTAATATTGCATGTACAGTTTCAACAGCAAAATGTTTCTGGTAATTATAAGTAACTTAAAGACATAAGCTAAAATTTTCAACTGCATTTTAGTTCTAGATTGTTCCAAATCTAAATTGTTCTTTTACCCAGCTGCTTGCAAATGTGACAATCTTTTTTTCTACTGCTAGCTCTTTTGAAACAAATGTGTCCATTCTTCATGAAAAGACAATACATTATTAGAATATGCATATTAAAATCTCTACAGCCACTTAGCAACTAACTGGTATATAATGCATTCAAAGGAAAGTAAGATGTTGAAGCAAATATACCACTGTTGAGGTATATGGACCTGATGTAATGTATTCTATCATCTGCAAATCCTGAGTTTCCCACGTCTCCTGAATGACGTGGATGTAACGTCCCGACTGATGTGACAAGACAAGAGCAATGTACCTTTATACTTTTATACTTTTATACTTTGTAACCTTTTATAAAGCTTGTGTTATATATATATATTTTTTTTGGCTGATGCAACAAGTCCAAGATGGGGCCTGTACCCTGAGCTGCACCTAGACAAGTCACATCTTCGGGATAGTGATGCAGGACGGTATAGAACTTCTCTCCAATCATAAGTCTACACAAGTACATGAATGATGCATATATAGTTTGCTATTTGCATGCTTACGCTCTTTTCCTGTGATGTATAAATGTGTGTGTGTAAATAAAGGAAGTTCAGAGGCTACAGAAGAAGACGGGGAGAGCATTAGCTGAGAACTCGATACTGAACATTGTGTCTGTCTCCTGTTCTTCATTTCTGTGCACACATGCTAATGATAATTTGGAGTGACTGACTGAACCCTGAGAGGACTGATTGAGTCCCCCTTAAAGGGAATCTATCACAAAAACCTGTTCTATATTTTATTTATGCTAAAAAAATCTATTATATATTTGTAAGAAATAATAAATAAATAAATAAAAATTCCAATGTGTGAAATATTATAAATAAATATTAGATTTTACCATATTTACCATCTTTGGTCACCAGGGGGAGCTCTGCTGGCCAAATGAGGCTTTGAGCAACCTGTAAGTAGGCATGCTGCAAAAAAGTGGGTGGTACCAATGACATCACCAATTCACACCTTCAGCGGTGACATCACTGCTTCAGCAAGATAAGATGAGACAATGGCTTTGTTACAAAAACACAGATCTCTGCTCCTCAGGCTCCTCCCCCACTGGTCACATGGCCGATTACATCCCTAAGGTCCTACAGCCCCAAGAACCTCCATCTACTCTGTTTCTGAGTCCTGGGCCGCTCACCCCAGCAGTTCACTCAGCAAAAATTGTCTGCACTGCTGGGGTGAGCTGCCATAGAATTTAGAACAGGCAGCCTAATGAAGACAAGGACGCTGCTGCAGGAGTGAGGAGCAGGCACAGTGGGCTTCCCCCAGCAGCAAGGAGGGAGGACCTGGCTGTGTGTTACTGCTGTCATCACAGGGGCGGGCTCATGTCTTCCATTCATTCTCTATAGGGTCAGCAGCGACTGAGGAAACCTATGTACATGCCTGCCGTAAGTGAGGTGCCATTGTGTTGTAAACCCAGACTGTCACACTTTACTTCCAACATGGCAGCCCCCATGTAAGGCAAGAAAAGTGAATTAAAAAAAACAAAAACATTTACACAATTTTAAAAATACATTATGTTAAAACCTGCTTTTGTTATGTTGTAAAACATATCAAAATTTTTTTCTTCGCGATAGTGTCCCTTTAACAGTTGGCACCCGAACAGGGACCCTTGAAAGGAGCGCCAGGACTCAGCGTCCCAACCTTCGACCGACACCACGGGAACCACTCCCTCCCAAAGGAGGCCTGATCATCCTCACTGACCACGGTAAGTTACATATACACTGTATGTGATAATTTTCCTGTGGCTCGAGGGGGTAGTGGTAACCTGGGGTTTAGGTTTTGTGGGACTTGAGTGAAACGTCATGTGACCAGACGCCTGGTAGTCTCCGCCGAGGGTTCCGAAATCTATAGCCCCTCAGATATCTATAAAAGGTCACGTGGGGATTCAGTCAGATCACAATAGGGACCCAGACTGACAGCGGAATCTGTGGGAACACGGTAGAGTAGGGATAAATAATTATATAGGTGATGTGACTAGCGCGTACCGGAGGCAGGCCAAAGGGCTGTCCGGGTCCACGGGACCGGTTAGTTAGTTAGTAGTTAGTGCGCTGAGTGGTGATTGTCAAGCCCATTGTTGCAACTCCCCCACGGGGGAAGAAGTGTAGGCTAAGCCGTTCAAGTCGGTAAGTCAGGGAATCGAGAGTGTCTTTCCCCTCCTCCCGTGGCTGTAGAGGACAATAGACTCAGGTCAGTGCGGCCAGACTGATAAGGCATTGTTAAAATGTTTAAAGTGTTCAAGAAAAGGCACAGTCTCCCGACTGGGGCTCAGAATGCTGTCAGTCTGGTACGGACTCGTGAAGGGAAAAAGTACGTGAAAATGCCAAGAAGTTGTTTAAACTTGATGAAATGCCCTCAGAGGGAAGATTGTAGCCGAGTATGTGGAAACAAGTCCTAGATACTTGTAAGGGAACGTTAGAAGATGAAGGTTTGTTAGAATCTGCAAAAGCGTTTTACAGGACAGCAGTTAGTCTGAAAAAGGAAAGGACTGCTGGAAGATAGTGATTCCAAAGCCTGGTTGCGAACTGCTGAAGAATTGTCTAAAGAAGGTTGGGTGGAATGTGGAGAGAAAGGTGAGAATGGGAAATGTTTCCTTATGTCTGTCTATTCTGTCTGTTCCATGTTGAATGTCATGTTTGTTACATGTTATGTCTGTGTGTACCAGAAATCTGACCTTGTGTGTTGCCAGAAAACTAACCAGAAAAGGAAGGTCACACAGCCAAGTTTACTGTGAGCGAAATCTGCTCTACTGATGTTATGATGAGTCCAAATTAAGGGTTAAGTTGAGCACTCACAGGGAAGTGTTTGCTCTGGCATTAGGCCAAAAAAAAGTGAACACTGGACATTCGGCCTTAAATTTACAACATTTTATTCTAAGATATTATGAAAAAACAATGTGAGCATCAGCGGAAAATTATTAAATATAAGAAATTAGTCTGGGCAGAAACGTATAATGAAAAGACAAATGATTACTTTTACATGCCGCCAGCACAGCCCCTAAGATGGCCCAGGAGGACCCTGCCGCGCTCCAGCAGACACATCCTCCACCATATCACTAGCCCCCTCAGTTTCCTTCTTCAGAGGGGTGGACCTGTGAAGTACGTCAGTGCCAAAACCACTCCTGTGGCTCACCTCTTTGTATCCAGTTATCACACAAGATGGCACACCCTACGTTCCAATGCCCATCTTGGCAGCCATCTTAACTTAGGGAACTTCCCTTCCAGGTGGCCATCTTAACTGAGGGAACGTCAGTCCCCACCCAGCGGCCATTTTAGTTACTGGTATTCTCCGTGACACGGCTACAAGTGGGAAGCAAAGCACATAGATGCAAGTAGCACCACAAAGAGTACTCAACTTAGTAAATGAAGGATATGCACATACCTATAATTAGTTATTATTGTTTAATTAGATGAAATGACTTAACCTCTATGTTTTTTCTGTTACTAGGATTATGTCAGCACTTGGAGGCAACTTCATCTCGATTCCTAACAGGTTGTTGTGATGATGCAGGTGTTCAGGACTCCAGGTCAAGGGGAACCGGGTGAAGATGTTAGATTAGGTCCTGCATTTGATACAAGGTCAAGTGAAGTACTTGATCCTGGGTGTTCTGCCCATGCTAGAATCACAAAAGGAAGGGATTGTGACGGAAATGGTCTTACCTGTGGTAAACTGTAGCTTGACATAAGATGCCGCACAAGTAGTAAGTTAGAAAGAATGTAGACAGGCAGTGAAGAACATCAGCAAGCTAATGGAAGCTGTAGAGATGCACCCCGATGGTAAACTGAATCCAGAGTAGTGAGAAAGGAAAAAAAAACATGTAGGGAAAATAAAGGGTGCCTGAAAGATAACAAGCTCACAGGAGCCCAATTGTGAGTATCTTATGGAAAGTGTATAGAGGAGGTGTAGACAGACAGAGAAAGTGTCAAGTATTATTATGAATGTTATCATGGAAACGTTAAACCACCTCCCAAACAAAGAAAGGAAAAAAGTAGGTCTTCCACCTTATAATGGTCCTGGGGAATGGACCTGCAGCATCTGCAGGACCTGGAACCCAGATTGGAGAGAGTTATGCTGTATATGGTGCTCCTCGACCACACCGCATGGATTCTATTCTGTGTTAACTGAGCCCAGATCACTGTCCCCACAAATACCCATGTTCTTAAAGGGGTTGTCCGGGTTCAGAGAAGAACCCGGACATACCTTTCAATTCACCCAGGCAGCCCGCCTGAAGAGGGCATCGGAGCATCCTATGCTCCGATGCCCTCCTTTGCCCTGCGCTAATTAGCGCAGGGCAAAGGAATTTAGCCCGGTTCCGGTGACGTACCGGTCCCTGCCGGGCAGAGGCTTCCGCCCGGCAGTGAGCCGGTGACGTCATCGGCGCTGATGGACGGGCTTTAGCGCTGCCCTAGCCAGTAAAACGGCTAGGGCAGTGCTAAAGCCGGCCCATTAAGGCCGGTGACATCACCGAACTCACTGCCGGGCGGAAGTACCCGCCCGGCAGCGAGTATTTACAAACAAAAGAGACCTTGCCCTGCGCGATCTAGCGCAGGGCAGGGGGGGGGCATCGGAGCATGAGATGCTCCGATGTCCTATTCAGGCGGGCTGCCTGGGTGAAATTGCAGGTTTGTCCGGGTTCTTCTCTGAACCCGGACAACCCCTTTAAGGACAACACAAAGACAGATGGAAAGAAAAAGGTAGACCAGTATTAGGAAACAGGCAATCCAATATCGGCTGTGCCCTCAAACATTTTAGCAGATTAAAGTCCAGCTCCAATGATATCCCTCACTCTTGGTGACAAAGAAGTAGTCCCGTTTTTGATTGATACTGGAGCGGCCAAGACAGTTGTGCACAGCAAACATGTCCTCCCTGACTTAATCTCCACAGATACCAGTCCTTGAATAGGAATGGATGGGAAAGTAGTACACTCCCCTTTAACAGAACCCTTCCGTGTTAGATTTGCCCTTAACCAAGAAGTACTTGCCCAGTTGCTGGTCAGTGACACCGTCCCGTTGCCTACTGGGTATAGACTTGCTCGCAAAAGTATGTGCCAACATCTCATACCAGGAGGATGGCACTGTGAAACTAACAGGTGCCCTCAATGACCAGGAACTTTGTTAGCCATTAATGTTAAAACTCCCTGGTCCATGTTTGTGTCCATACTCCCAGAAGATGAGAAGGAATCCCTGCTTGCAGTATCCCTTGAGTATGGCACATTCAGATGCCATATCTAAGACAGTCCGAGACCTTGTGAAAAAAGGGGGGTTATGAAGGAGATTGTATCCCCTTCTAACACTCTTTAGTACCCTGAGAAAAAAGGAAAGTGAGAAAGGCAAAACCCACCCAATTCCGGATGGTACATGACCTACGTGCTGTCAATGTAGCCACGGTTTTTAACACCCCTTTGCCCAGATACGTGAATGCACTAAGGACATTTTTGGGCCTTGTTTCCTCTTTATGATTGTTTATCCTCTAGCTCCTTCTACTTCCACAGATGAGGCAGTAGATGCCTTTTATGTTCAAAAGCTGATAATTTGGTGTTTCCCCGCACTGGGTCTATCAGATTATTACATTTAGATTGTATTGTTCAGAAGTGAATGGCCATGCCTCAGCTTTCCTCATATAACTGCATGGCCAGCAACAACGCCCAGTGGCATATTACTCAGCCCAACTTGACCCCGTGGCCAGAGCTGCCCCTTTCTGTATCAGAGCTGTAGCAGTTGTACAAGTCATGCTTGATAAAAGCTGTGAGATAGTTGTGAACCACAAAGTGACTGCTCCTCATGATATTACATCTATCCTCACACAAGTATAACCCAAAAATCTTTTTGTTGCCCGCCATTTGACAATGCTGTGTTCCATTTTGTTGCCTGACAATGTTACTGTCCAAAAGTGTAATACTTTGAATCCAGCCACCCTGTTGCCTCTGGAGCTAGGGGGGAGGGAAGAGTTAGGGCACCTCACGACTGTTTGCAGATGATGTCACAAGAGACAGTGGGATTTTGGCCATGTGGTTTATCAGACATTAGATAATCCAGATCATGTGCTCTTTGTGGATGGATCGAGGTATGGCCAGGATGGCAGGTACTACACAGGTTGGGCAGTGGTGACTAAACATGACACTCTAAAAAGTAGAGTCCTTACCACCACACGTCTGCCCAAGAAGAGAAGCCAGAGACTCTGGAGATGGCTTGCAGATATGCAGAGAGAAAAAAATCCAACATTTACACTGATTCCAGGTATGCCTTTAAGTCCATGACTATGGGCCCATTTGGAAAGCCAGAGACTTCCTGACCGCTTCTGGTAAACTCATCAAAAATGGGGAAGTGGTGAGGTCTCTGATGGAAGCCCTCATGTTGCAGAGGAGGCGAAGGGAAAAGCCAAGGCAGATCAGGTGGCACAAATTGGCTGCCAAATTTCCTAGGCAGACCCTGCCTTAGTGGCCACAGCTCAGGTCCCTGAAATAACTCCTTCTGTCTCCCTGAAAGTTCTTAAGACCTTATAGAACCAGGCGGGGAAGGAGGAAAGGGACCAGTGGGTGTCAAAAGGGGGAACTGCAAAGCAGGAAGGCCTAATACAGTTCCAAGAAAAACTCTGCCTTCCCAGGTCCCTCTAACCCACAATGGCACAGGCAACCCATGGAGTGACGCACCAGTCAAAAACTGCTTTGTGATTTAGTACATAGCGCATGGTGTGCCCAAGAGTTCAGCACTGTAGCAGGCAGATATACTCAAGGATCTATGATTTGTACCCTGAACAAACGTGGGTCAGGTGGTTACGGGACCTCAGAAACACACACCTTGCCCCTTGTATCCATTTCAACGCTTGCAGACTACGTTCAACTAACCAAGGTGGGTGTGTATAAGTATGCATAGGTGTGTGATTACTTGTTTTCAGGATGGCCAGAAGCATACCTGGTAGCTAAGGTCACAGCCTAGACCACAGCAAAGAAGATTATGGCCGAAGTTGTATGCAGGTACGAGGTACCAGAGACCATTGAAGGCGACACAGGTGTTCACAGGTGAAGTGATGCAAGAGATGATTAAGGTTTTTGGTGTAGAACAAGCCTTAAGTGCTTCGTACCATCCACAAAGCAGCGGTAGGATAGGAAAAAAACGGACACTAAAGTTAAAGATTCAAAAAGCCATGGCACAGACTGATAAGCCATGGGCAGAGTGTCTGCAGTTAGCCCGCTCTTCAGTAAGGTATACCCCTAACTGTAAGACAGGTTTAGTCCCTTTGAGGTCCTTTTTGGGGTCAGCCCCTAGGACAGGATTGTATTTCCCACAGCAGTTCCAGATGCAACATAGTTGTCTGACAGATTATGTGATTAGTTTGCACAAGCATTTGACTAAAACAGTTTGGAGATTGGGTGGTAAAAAGACACAGTAAAACAGTACTGTGTGTTACTCCTTGGAAAAAAAAAAAAAAAAACATTATCAATGACTGTGAATTCCGCAACAGAAACGTTGTACCCGGTCATCCCGTCATCCCTCAAGACACATGTGTTAACACCAACTCAGAAGAGGAGGACATGCCTATCAGGAGAATAACGCCTCCCCCATCTTGTAAAACCGTGTTATTAGAGTAGGGACAGTGGTGGTCCTGATTCAGTAAAGTCCAGCTGCACAGGGTGATGTCCTATCTAGGGGTCATTAGTCTCAAACTGGTGAAGAAATCCAACTCCCTTTCCCTCTGGTAAGGTCACCTACAGGTAGGGTCAGACGTGGAAAACATCAGTATTTAGGAGGGACTGTTGAGGTATATGGACCTGATGTAATGTATCCTATCATCTGCAAATCCTGAGTTTCCCATGTCTCCGGAATGACGTGGACGTAACGTCCCGATTGATGTGACATACTTTACATATACATATACTTTTATACTTTGTAACCTTTTATAAAGCTTGCGTAATATATATATATATATATATATATATATATATATATATATATATATATACAGTCCAAAAGTTTGGACACACCTTCTCATTCAAAGAGTTTTCTGTATTTTCATGACTATAAAAATTGTAGATTCACACTGAAGGCATCAGTGCACACTCTTGCCATTCTCTTGATGAGCTTCAAGAGGTAGTCACCTGAAATGGTATTCCAACAGTCTTGAAGGAGTTCCCAGAGATGCTTAGCACTTGTTGGCCCTTTTGCCTTCACTCTGCAGTCCAGCTCACCCCAAACCATCTCAATTGGGTTCAGGTCTGGTGACTGTGGAGGCCAGGTCATCTGGCGTAGCACCCCATCACTCTCCTTCTTGGTCAAATAGCCCTTACACAGCCTGGAGGTGTGTTTGGGGTCATTGTCCTGTTGATAAATAAATGATGGTCCAACTAAACGCAAACCGGATGGAATAGCATGCCACTGCAAGATGCTGTGGTAGCCATTCTGGTTCAGTATGCCTTCAATTTTGAATAAATCCCTAACAGTGTCACCAGCAAAGCACCATCACACCATCACACCTCCTCCTCCATGCTTCACGGTGGGAACCAGGCATGTAGAGTCCATCCGTTCACCTTTTCTGTGTCGCACAAAGACACGGTGGTTGGAACCAAAGATCTCAAATTTGGACTCATCAGACCAAAGCACAGGTTTCCACTGGTCTAATGTCCATTCCTTGTGTTCTTTAGCCCAAAAAAGTCTCCTTTGCTTGTTGCCTGTCCTTAGCAGTCGTTTCCTAGCAGCTAATTTACCATGAAGGTCTGCTGCACAAAGTCTCCTCTTAACAGTTGTAGAGATGCGTCTGCTGCTAGAACTCTGTGTGGCATTGACCTGGTCTCTAATCTGAGCTGCTGTTAACCTGCGATCTCTGAGGCTGGTGACTCGGATGAACTTATCCTCCGCAGCAGAGGTGACTCTTGGTCTTCCTTTCCTGGGGCGGTCCTCATGTGATCCAGTTTCTTTGTAGCGCTTGATGGTTTTTACGACTTCACTTGGGGACACTTTCAAAGTTTTCCCAATTTTTCGGACTAACTGACCTTCATTTCTTAAAGTAATGATGGCCACTCATTTTTCTTTACTTAGCTTCTTTTTTCTTGCCATAATACAAATTCTAACTCTAACTCATGGTCCCAACCCCATTTATAAGGCAAGAAGTCCCAATTATTAGGCTAGGGCTACACGGCGACAGTTGTCGCACGACAGCCGTTGTAACCCGATCCCTGAGTAGCAGGGATCCCATAGAGATGACTGGGATGCCGCGGCCATTGCCGCAGCATCCCATTCATCTCTATGGGATCCCTGCTACTCAGGGATCGGGCTGCAACGGCTGTCGTGCGACAACTGTCGCCGTGTAGCCGTAGCCTTAAACCTGACAGGGCACACCTGTGAAGTGAAAACCATTTCAGGTGACTACCTCTTGAAGCTCATCAAGAGAATGCCAAGAGTGTGCAAAGCAGTAATCAAATCAAAGGGTGGCTACTTTGAAGAACTTATAAGACATATTTACAGTTGTTTCACACTTTTTTGTTAAGTATATAATTCCACATGTGTCAATTCATAGTTTTGATGTTTTCAGTGTGAATCTGCAATTATCATAGTCATGAAAATACAGAAAACTCTTTGAATGAGAAGGTGTGTCCAAACTTTTGGTCTGTGCTGTATATATATATATATATATATATATATATATATACATATATATATATATATATATATTGGCTGATGCAACAAGTCCAAGATGGCGCCTGTACCCTGAGCCGCACCTAGACAAGACACTAGACTTAGACACTAGACCTTCGGGATAGTGATACAGGACGGTATAGAACTTCTCTCCAATCATAAGTCTACACAAGTACATGAATGATGCATATGGAGTTTGCTATTTGCATGCTTACGCCCTTTTCCTGTGATGTATAAATGTGTGTGTGTAAATAAAGGAAGTTCAGAGGCTACAGAAGAAGGCGGGGAGAGCATTAGCTGAGAACTCGATACTGAACATTGTGTCTGTTTCCTGTTCTCCTGAGTCCCCCTTAACACCACTGCTTTGATTTTAGACTTAAAGTGTACTGAAACCTTCAGTTGACTTTTCAGAATAAGCTGTTTACGTGTTCCTATAAGAGTGATAGTTTTTATCTGCATTTTGTACCAGTCTTTACCTTTGCATGCTGCATCTCTAATTGTTAATTGTCTCTGAGCTCGAGGGTTTAGACTACCTATTATGTCCCCCCATAGACCAGACAGAGACAGGACATTCTGCTCCCTTAATCTCACTCACTAA
This sequence comes from Rhinella marina, assembly GCA_900303285.1. Classification (NCBI taxonomy): domain Eukaryota; kingdom Metazoa; phylum Chordata; class Amphibia; order Anura; family Bufonidae; genus Rhinella; species Rhinella marina. The sequence continues at coordinate 26,458 of ONZH01007927.1, read as the reverse complement.
TTATCTCTCAGAACCAGCTCATAGGATATTATAGAGAAATTCTGGACAGTATAGATGTGAAAGCACTTGAGGGGAGATATAACATTTATCAGTTGGTAAATCTTCTGAATAAAGTCTATGTTGTCGGGTATCTCTGCACTTCCTCCCTTCTTCTTCCCCTCCCCATTGCATAGACTTCTATAGGATCATGTAATCTGATCCTTCAGTGAGAAGGCAGGCCGTCTTGATGTAAGGACATACCATATCTTTCTTATACAGACTGTTATAAGGGACCAGACTGTCTGCTGACCCTTCCTCATAAATATCATAATGGGAGAAAGTAACAAAAGCGCCAGAGAAACACCACTTTAAAATGATACCTCTCTTGAATGGTTACACTTTTTCTATTCAGAGGTGTCTGATCTTCACTGGAGGTGCAGCAGTAAGTTCTCTGCTCTACATTTAATAGAGCTATTTATAGTGAAAAACTAGATGAGATTACAGTATTTCCTGACCAGGTCCATTTTCCATTTTTTCAGTACATTTGTCTTTGAAAGCCATAACTTTTTTTCTGCTTGCTTTAGATATGTAAATAAATGTTTCACCTTTTTCAGTCCTACATGGGTCTTTATTTTATTTTAGTTTATTTTTATTTTTTTTAAGTTTTACCCCATAGTCAATGTCGTCAAAACAAAATCCATAAAGCTAGAAAAGAATTGGATTTTTTTCCATTTCCACCTCATTTGGAAATTATTTCCAGCTTCCCAGTACATCGTATACAATATTAAAGGGTACTATTAGAAAGTATAACTTGTCCCGCAAAAAAAAAAAACCCTCATGTGAACAGAAAAATAAAAAAAAAGTTATGAAAAGCCCCCGTCCTGAAAGGGTTAAAAACAAAAATCATACACTTTCTGTCCATCAGCCCAAAATTGTAATGGATAACCATTACGAATTTAATATGCCCTACCGGATAAAACCATGCATGACATTTGCAGAAGAATGACAATAGCATTTTCTATAATCTAGGCTGATTGATATGCAAATCAGCCACTACTAATAAAAAGAATTTAAAATAAAATAGTTTATTCATAAATCTTGATTAACTTTTCCACTCTGACTTATGAAAAAATAATTGAATCTGACCGATGAAAAATTGAGCTTGTGCCCATAAAGTGCAACCTGATCCCCATTGTGTCTGAAATAATTGTGGCCACTTGAACAAGATTATTCAATTAAATCATACAATACATTAATATTTGATAGTGAATGAAAGAATAGAGTTTGAATATAGCATGATGTGACCTAGAAAGGAAGTCTAGTCTTTCAACTGTAGCACTACCGCATCTGAACCCAACTTGTTTTACCTATAATTAGCACATTAGCGATGTCAAAAGGTTTTTAAGCTGTAGCATAGCATATCACTTTAGCTGGCACATAAGTCCGCCAGAGGACTTATTACAATACTAACAGTGCTCAATATAAAGTAATGAAATGTGAAGTTTTTCGAACAGAACTTTATAAGCCGAGTTAATTCCGTGTATCACTCCATTAACAATAATGAGGTTGAGTTGAAGAATACTTCCTATTTTCCTATAGCCTTTAATACATGACCTACATGTTTAAAGCTGTCGCAAAAATTAAGTACTGTATTTTCATACTGATGCCCTTAGAACAAAATTTAAAAAAGGAGAAAAAAATTGGAACTTTGAAAATTTTAAGCACATCATGGCTATTTTACCTACGCATCATTTGCAACTTTGTTTTGATGGTTTAACCAAGTATATGTACCGTACAAGTAGTGCCTTTAGAGTGTTAAAGAAATTTAGTTAGTTGGTGAACACAATTGTGCTAGGGTTGTATATTTCATTATTAGGTGGTCTCCATCTCCTTATATCCATATCTCTTATATCTTATAATCTCTAATCTCCATTAGATGTCATGTATGCTTAAAAATAAAAATGACTCATAATCACTTGATATGTCTATAGGAAAAGCGGAACTTAGCAGAAGTTAATATATGCATATGGAATTTCCCAGATAGATGAAGTAATGTGTATCCCATTGGCTGCCATTATCATTCTTTTGATTTGTTGTTTAATGTATACTTGTATGATTGTGATTGGACATATTAAAATTGATGACAAAGGGGGGTGTCATTACACCAACATGTATTTCTAATAAAATTAGCTCTCTGGGTGTAACCAGGAGAGATCTGCATGATCAGCAATGAGACTGGACGTGCATTTCTTGTGCTGCCGCCGCACCCTCTTACCATGAAGGGGGAAATTTAACATAATTTGAACACCACAGACAACTGAGTATTAAGTCTAATTTGGGACTTATCCTAAATTGTATTGACAAGAGCTTTTTTTTTTTAAAAAAAATACCTACTGATTGTATTGGAGAGACGTAGTGGTTTCACACCAACTGATCAGACACTAGTGACACATCCAGACAATATGCCACTTATGTCTGTGGAAGACCATCCCAATAATAAGTGAAAATCATGAAAAAGAAATACTGTAACTTTTTTCGACACCATATCACTATAAAGGTTGATCACTTAGTATGTCCTTATTCCCTTGAGGTACAGATCCATTGTCATTTTTTTCCTCCCTACATTCAAGAGCCATAACTTTTTGACTGTTCATTCACATATAAGGGCTTATGTTTTGCAGGAAAAGATGCATTTTTAATGGCACCATTTAAAGGGGTTATCCGATACTATAAAAATGCCCCCAGTGAATATACTTACCCTGCTCCCTTGCCATTGGCTGCTCCCCCCCAGCACTGGATATTTTCATCCCCACACGGGGAGGAGCAGCGGCGGTAGTGCAGGGACCAGGAGTGGCACAGGGAAGGGGCGCAGAGTAAGTATATTCAGTGTGGGGGGCCCGGCATATGGGGGACATTTTTATAGTATTGGATAACCTCTTTAATTTACCATGTCTTGTTTGAAAAATGGAAAAAACGTTCTTTGGGCGGTAAAATTGAAAACAACTCATAATTCCACCAATAATTTTTCGGGTTTTGATGTTGCAGCATTCACAGTTTTAATATTTTAAAAACTAAAAACCTTTGAAATTTTTTCTTTGCATCGTTATTTTATGACAGCCATAACTTCATAACCTGTTGTTTTAATACATATTTTGTTAAAACTTTTTATTTCACTTTCTCCATAGTAACTTTTCATCCCCTTAGGCCTCATGCACATGAACGTGTGCCGGCTGTGCCCGTGCTGCGGGCCGCAAACTGTGGTCCACAATGCACGGGCACTGACCACGAGGCCACCGCATGAGGATCGCGGACCCATTCACTTGAATCCATATCCGAGGGTCCGCACCGCAAAAAAGTAGTGCTTGCGCTACTTTTTTGCGGTGCGGAGGAACGGCCAGAAACCGCATCTCCCCGATCGCGGACCCATTGAAGTGAATGGGTCCGCGATCCGTGATGCGGGCTGCACACGGCCGGTGCCCGTTTATTGCGGACCTGCCGTATGCGGCCATCAGCACGGCCACGGCTGGCACACGTTCGTGTGCATAAGGCCTTAGGGTGCTGAAACTTTCTGATCTCTTGTCCTGTACACCGCCATAGAATACTATAGTGTTTTATGGGATTCTGCCTGCTGAGCCATGCCTTGAGTACAGCTCCTTTGCCAAGGGTTAGGTGTTCCGCAGTCTGGCGGTTTTTTGAGGAAAGTGCTGATGATAAACGGATTGTAATTTGTAACCTGTGCCGTATCAAGATGAGCAGGGACGTAAACACCAGAAACCTGACCACCACCAGCATGATCTGACACATGTCAGCAAAGCACCCTAAAAGGTGGGCTGAACGCCTGGGTCCATGATTTGTGTCTGCAGATCACACCACTGTCTCCTCTTCCCCTCTGTTACGTGCTGTCCAAGACACGGGCCCAGATGCCTCCCGCCCTGCACCTGGACCTTCGCAGGAAACATCAGCCAGCGCGTCCACTTCAATGTCCCAGCACAGCGTTCAAATGTCCTTACTGCAGGCATTTGAACGCAAGCGCAAATACCTTACCACCCACTCACAGGCCATAGCTCTAAACGCGCAACTTTCCAAGTTGCTGGCCCTGGAAATGCTGCCATTTAGGCTGGTGGACACCGAGGTCTTTCGCAGCCTGATGGAGGCGGCTGTCCCTCGGTATGCAGTCCCCAGCCGCCACTATTTTTCCCGGTGTGCTATCCCTGCCTTACACCAGCATGTGTCCAGAAACATAACTTGGGCCCTGACCAACGCAGTTACTGGCAAGGTCCACTTAACAACTGACACATGGACAAGCGCTTGTGGCCAGGGGCACATTTCCCCGACGGCACACAGGGTGAACGTTGTGGAGGCTGGGAGCGAGTCTTCCCCTGGGATGGCCCAGGTGCTACCCACGTCGAGCCTGGGTGACAAACAGCACACCGCTGCAGAGCTGTTGCATGGCATAAGGGAACAGGCTGAGCTGTGGCTCTCACCAGTCAACCTATAGCCAGGCATGGTTATATCCGATAACGGACGCAACTTGGTAGCGGCTTTGGAGCTGGCCAACCTCCCACACATACCATGCCTGGCCCATGTCTTCAACTTAGTGGTTCAGCGGTTTCTGAAAACCTACACCAATTTGTCTCAGCTACTTGTGAAGGTGTCTCGCCTGTGTGCCCATTTCCACAAGTCACCAACAGCTTTAGGCGGCCTGGTAACCCAGCAGCAGCGCTTGCGGTTGCCGGCTCACTGACTGCTGTGCCACCTGAGCAAGCGATGGAATTCCACCTTACACATGTTGAGCAGGCTTTGTGAACAGCAGAGAGCAGTAGTAGAATACCAGCTGCAACACGGTCGGTGCCTTTCTAGTCATCTTCCGCTCTTCACAAGCGACAAGTGGGCATTGATGTCTGACCTCTGTCAGGTGTTACCAACTTTGATGAATCTACACAGATTATCATCGTAACCATTCCACTTCTTCCATTCCATTATCAGCGTAACCATTCCACTTCTGTGTCTACTAAAAAGCTCGCTGCTCACAATAAAGGCTGATGCTCTGCGTGTGGAAGAGGTGGAAATGGGGGAAGACCCTACACAGGGTGATAGCCAGACCACCCTCGATTCATCTTCTCAGCGCCAATTGGAGGAGGAGGAGGAGCAGAAGATGGTTGCCACCGCTACACAGGGTAGCTATACCATGTTTATACCATGTCTTTGGCGTGGATGGGCTTAAGAGGAGGAAGAGGACGAGGAGGATATTGAGAGTCATGCTCCTGGTGGGGAGAGCGAAGCCTTGTCTGTTGGGACTCTGGCACACATGGCTGACTTCTTGCTATGCTGCCTTTCCCGTGACCCTCGCGTTATACGCATATTAGGCAACACGGATTACTGGTTGTTCACCCTTCTCGACCCCCGCTACAAAGAGAACTTCCCATCTCTCATTCCTGTGGTGGAGAGGACAAGTAAAATGGTAAAGGAGTATGTAGCTGACCATGTCAACGTCCTCAGCGATCCCTCTGTGCCCTATAATTATTGGGTGTCTAAGCTGGACACGTGGCATGAACTGGCGCTCTACGCCTTGGAGGTGCTGATAAGTGCATCCGCCTGTCAACTAACAATGCTGACAAGTTGACGCTTATCAAAATGAACAAGGCCTGGATTGCACCTGACTTCTGTACTCCACCAGAGGAAAGCGGCTTAACATGAAGGAACCTTAAATCTGGCTTTTAGGGTGTATTGAATACGCTGTATTATCATGTACCCCTTCCTCTTCTAGTCCTCTTCCTCCTCTTCCTCCATCATATGAAACAGCTTATTAGGCTGCCCTCGAAGTCCACCAGCTGGGCCTGCACCCGAATTTATAAGCCGCTCAGCTCACCAGCTGGGCCTGCAACATAATTAATTGGCCTGTTATCTCACCAGTAGGCACTCAACCATAATGTTTTACACGCTTAGCCTGCTACATGTCACTTCTAATGTTTCAGACATTCAGCTAAGTGGCATGTCTCCCTTAAATTTTTGTTTTCTATAAGGTCGGCAGCAGAGTTTCACCCTTAAATTTTTTGTATGGTCAGCTCGGCATTAGAGTGTCAGACTTAAATATTTTTAACTGTCTGTTCTACTGCAGAATGTCACATGAAGAATATCATTTTTTTGATGGTCAGCTTGGCATTAGCATGTCACACTTAAATATTTTTAATGGTCTGGTCTTCTGCAGAATGTTACATGAAGAATATAATTTTTTCGACCGTCAGCTTGGCATTAGCGTGACACACTTAAATATTTTTAACGGTCTGCTCTTCTGTAGAATGTCACATGAAGAATATTATTTTTTTGAACGGTCAGCTTGGCATTAGCGTGTCACACTAGAAAATGTTCAATGGTCTGCTCTTCAGCAGAATGTCACATCAAGAATATAATTTTTTTGGACGGTCAGCTCGGCATTAGCGTGTCACATTTAAATATTTTTAACGTTCTGCTCTTCAGCAGAATGTCACATGAAGAATATCATTTTTTTGGACAGTCAGCTTGGCATTAGCGTGTCAGACTTGAAAATTTTTAACGGTCTGCTCTTCTGCGGAATGTCACATACAGAATATCACTTTTTTGGATGGTCAGCTCGGCATTAGCGTGTCACACTTGAAAATTTTTAACAGTCTGCTCTTCAGTGGAATGTCACATCAAGAATATAACTTTTTTGGACGGTCAGCTTGGCATTAGCGTGTCAGACTTGAAAATTTTTAACGGTCTGCTCTTCTGCGGAACGTCACATCCAGAATATCAGTTTTTTGGACGGTCAGCTCGGCATTAGCGTGTCACACTTGAAAATTTTTAATAGTCTGCTCTTCAGCGGAATGTCACATCAAGAATATAATTTTTTGGGATGGTCAGCTTGGCATTAGCGTGTCACATTTAAATATTTTTAACGGTCTGCTCTTCAGCAGAATGTAACATCAAGAATATCATTTTTTCGACGGTCAGCTTGGCATCAGCGTGTCACCCTTAAATTTGGGACAGTTTGATAAAGTGCAGTGGCAGCAGCATATGTCCTTTAAATTTTTTTTTCGGTCATCTCGGCAGCAGAGTGTCAAACTTAAATTTGTGACAGTTTGATAAAGTGCGGTGGCAGCAGCATGGAGTCCGATTCCATTATTCACAGCTCAAGTATTGAGTCGACCCGGCTTGGTTTGAACACTCAAATTTTTTAAGTAAACGATTTTGGCCCCCGGGACACTCAACGAACAGCATCGGGGAGGAAGGGGCAGAGGCAGGGGCTCCAACAGGTGGTAGCTCACCTCCCTGCAGCCAACTCAATCCTAAGATCAAACTTCAAGCTATTTAAGTGCAGCAACTTAGATAAACGCTATTGGACCTGGAATTACCGCAGAGAGCGAGAGTGGAACGGTCAGCGACTCTTAGCGGTGCGGTGGCAGCAGCATGTCTCCCTTAAATTTTTTGGACGGTCAGCTCGGCAGCAGAGTGTCACTCTTAAATTCGTTGGATGGTCTGCGCAGCAGCAGAATGTCATCCCTATTGTTTTTTGAGTGTCAGCAGCGGCCATCAATGATAATTTTTCATGGGTGTGTATGATGCCCTCCTTTATGTGTAATAAAGGGTGTACTGGATTGCCTGTTCCTTGTAATTTTTGGCAGCCCTTTCACTTAGTGCATAGGCTTTATAAGTGTCGGAGTCCCACAATTATACCACAATGTGAATGAGGCCCTCCTTTATATGACATACCGGTTGTATGGGAGTGCCTCATCCGTGTAATTTTTGGCAGCACTTGCGCTTAACATACACGTAAATCTATGTTTCCTAACAATATTTCCTGTAAAATCGATGTTATCTTGGGTTTTTGAGGGGTATTTTTGTCATTCCGTAAAAATGGCTTAATAGTCAGCCATCATCTTTAATAGCAGCGACTTCCGTGTCCAAGATGCATCCAGACATCCTCCCCATGCTGTTCCCTAACCATTTCTGTGGTGTTTCCACCATTTTTTGACGTTTCCCTATGGACCAGACACCCTCCCCTCTGCAGAGCAGGGGGTGCCCGGTCTTCTCCCATTGACTTCCATTATACTCGGGTGATCGGCCGAGCACTCGATCACCACCTAGTGTTCGGCCAGAGCACCCGAGCAACGAACATCGGGGTGCTCGATCATCACTAATTATAACTAATTAAAGGTATTTGAGAATATATTTTAATTATTTTCATTTTCTTAATTCACAGAGAACCCCTTTAAGGGCTTGCCTTGGGCTGTGATGATGCCACAATAGCATGATAGAACCACCAGGATGCCTACACTGTCAGTCTTTCTGTCAGAAGCACACAAGGTTCCTAGTCTATTTCAGTCTCACAAGGACTCTACTGGTGACTGCAAAACCTCAGACACGGTCTGAGACTCTACCTCCATTCCTTTGCTGATGCAATAGCTACTGAGGCGCCCTTAACTTCACAGGCTTAGTCACTCTTTAGCTTCATCACAGTCTTCTTCCTTCTTCCCTCAAAAAGTGTTTTCGCTTTCTATTTGTTCCTGATGCTCCTTTGACTTGCATGTGTCAGGTTTGTACCCCTTTCCTTCCCTACTGTGCCACTCTACTGCTGCTACTAATAGTACTACTACTACTACTGTCTGTATGGATCTAAAACCTAGACATTTATGGGCCTTTTTGACTCCACCCAGTGATGTTATGGCCTAGCACTTTTAGCATAGGACGTCCCCCAACTGACATTTATTATACTTAAGGATGGCAAATAGGAACACTGTTCCCATTTCTGTTAACCTATACAGGGTTGGCAGCATCTTCAGGTCAAAAGCTTATCTTTGGGGCAAGCATAAAATCTCACATTATGCAAAATATAGGTTTAAACATTTTACTAGAGGGGCAACGGTGCTACATGAGGTGTCCCCTATTACATTAATGACCAGCTACTGAATACTTCTTTTTGGGCTTCCTCCATATGTTGTCATGTTTGGCATTGTACTGTATTTTTAAAGGCTGTAATCAGCCTTATTATAGTTTATCTTTTACAGTATGTAACAGCTAGTCTGTTTGCTTGTTCAAGTCTATCAACTCTGTTCAACTCCAGCATCCAGTAGTCATTTGTGAAGTCAGCCATTTTGTTCAGGCTCTCTTTTCTTGTCTTTTGTGGCACTCTCTGAAAACTGTAAGATTGTGCTGACAAATTAAAAATATCAAGCCATATATTTTAATAAGGGTTGTATAAATCCTATGCACATTCTCTACAAATATTCCCATATCTAGGGGACAGATTTGTGTCTCAAAAAAGACATGTTACTACATCCTCAAAACTGCCTCGCTCCTTCTAGCTATTAAAGGGGTTTTCAAATTTAAAAATAATTTAAAAAAAATCATACTTACCTTACCAATACCCCATCGCACTTGTTTTGCACTTCGAGAATACTGGCTGAGGTGAGTCACTGCTGTAGCCAGTGATTGGCTTAGTGCTCATTTCCTTTGTTCTGAGAGGGACCAGGAAGTAGAGACCGTGAATGACCAGGAAGCAGTAAAGATCAGTAAAGTGAGTTTGAGAAAAAAATAACATGCACAGCAAACTTAACACCTTAAGGACCCAGCCATTTTTCACCTTAAGGACCAGGCCATTTTTAGCAAATCTGACATGTCTCACTTTATGTGGTGTTAACTTTAGAACGCTTTTACTTATCCAGGCCATTCTGAGATTGTTTTCTCATCACATATTGTACTTCATGACAGTGGTAAATTTGAGTCCAAATATTTCATTCTTATTTATAAAAAAATTACCAAATTTACCAAAAATTTAGAAAAATTTGCAAATTTCCAAATGTCAATTTCTCTACTTTTAAAATACATACTAATGCCTCCAAAAATAGTTATGACTTTACATTCCCCATGTGTCTACTTCAGGTTTGGATCACTTTGAAAATTACATTTTATTTTTTTGGGATGTTAGAAGGCTTAGAAATTTAGAAGCAAATCTTGAAATTTTTCACAAAATTTCCAAAACCCACTTTTTAAGGACCAGTTCAGGTTTGAAATCACTTTGTGAAGCTTCCATCATAGAAACCACCCAAAAATTACCCCATTTTAGAAACTACACCCCTCAAGGTATACAATGATTTTACAAACGTTATTAACCCTTTAGGTGTTCCACAAGAATTAAATGAAAATGTAGCCAAAATTTCCGAATTTCACTTTTTTGGCAGATTTTCCATATGAATAATTTTATTCTGAGAATAAAGCAAGGGTTAACTGCCAAACAAAACTCATTAATTATTACCCTGATTCTGTAGTTTACAGAAATGCCCCATTTGTCATCGTAAACTGCTGTACAGGCACACGGCAGGGCGCAGAAGGAAAGGAACGCCAGGGGAGATTTCACTGGAAAAAGTTTAAGTTGCCATGTCACATTTGATGCACCCCTAGAGTAGGAAACTCCAAAAAACTGACCCCATTTTGGAAACTTCGGGATAAGTTGGCAGTTTTGTTAGTGCTATTTTAGGGTACATATGATTTTTGGTAGCTCTATATTACACTTTTTGTGAGGCAAGGTAACAAAAACTAGCAGTTTGGGCATTGTTTTTATTTTTTGTTATTTACAACATTCATCTGACAGGTTAGATCGTGTGATATTTTTATAGAGCAGGTCGTTACGGACGCGGCAATATCTAATATGTATACTTTTTTTTATTTACTTAAGTTTTACACAATATTTTTGAAGCACAAAAAAAATCACATTTTAGTGTCTCCATCGTCAGAGAGCTGTAATTTTTTTATTTTTTGGGCGATTGTCTCAGGTAGGGGCTCAATTTTTGTGGGATGAGATAACGATTAGATTGGTACTATTTTTGGGGGCATACGCTTTTTTGATCGCTTGGTATTATATTTTTTGTAATGAAATGTGACAAAAAATGGCTTTTTTTATACAGTTTTTATTTTTTATTTTTTACAGTGTTCACCTGAGGGGAGAGATCATGCTATATTTTTGTAGAGCAGGTTTTTACGGACGTGGCGATACCTAACATGTATACTTATTTTTATTTATTTAAGTTTTACACAATAATATCCTTTTTGAAACAAAAAAAATCATGTTTCAGTGTCTCCATAGTCAGAAAACTGTAGTTTTTTTCTATTTTTTGGTAGATTGTCTCAGGTAGGGGCTCATTTTTTGCGGGATGAGATGACTATTAGATTGGTACTATTTTTGGGGGCATACGCTTTTTTGATCGCTTGGTATTACAATTTTTGTGATGAAATGTGACAAAAAATGGCTTTTTTTAGACAGTTTTTATTTTTTATTTTTTACAGTGTTCACCTGAGGGGAGAGATCATGCTATATTTTTGTAGAGCAGGTTTTTACAGACGTGGCGATACCTAACATGTATACTTATTTTTGTTTTTTTAAGTTTTACACAATAATATCATTTTTGAAACAAAAAAAATCATGTTTTAGGGTCTCCATAGTCAGAGAGCTGTAGTTTTTTTTATTTTTTGGGCGATTGTCTCGGGTAGGGGCTCATTTATTGCGGGATAAGATGATGGTTAGATTGGTACTATTTTTGGGGGCATACGCTTTTTTTATCGAATGGTATTACATTTTTTGTGATGAAATGTGACAAAAAAATTACTTTTTTTAAACAGTTGCGCTGTGGCTGGGTCTCCTGGGCTTCCGTAGATGGGAGTCCCGATGCCTCTGGGCAAGGCATTGGGGCTTCCATCTCAGCCATCGGGCCCCCCCCACCGCCTCACGGGGACCCGATGGCTTTAAAAGCTGCCGCAATTGCCTTGTATGCCACGGTCAGTGTGACCGCGGCATACAAGGGGTTAATCCGCCGGCATCGGTGTAAAAGGGGCACTTTTTTATTGTAAAGTTTTATTTTAATAAAACACTTTTTTCCCCTGTTCACTTTTTATTTTTGTCCTAGTACATTTCAGAGTCTAATCCCTGTTTCAATGTAGTACACTACATGCTACATTGTACTACAGGGTGGGCCATTTACAGTGCCTTGCGAAAGTATTCGGCCCCATGGAACTTTTCAACCTTTTGCAAAATTTCAGGATTCAAACAAAAAGATATAACATTTTACAATTTTGGTGAAGAATCAACAACAAGTGGGTCACAATTGTGAAGTGGAACAAAATTTATTGGATCACTTAAACTTTTTTTGTAATAATAAAACAGAAAAGTTGGGTGTGCAAAATTATTCGGCCCCTTTGCATTAATACTTTGTTGCGCCACCTTTTGCTGCGATTACAGCTGTATATGGATGCGCCTAAGTAAAATGGGAAAGGTTGGTGATATTAACTTCTTGTTTGTGGCACATTAGTATATGGGAGGGGGGAAACTTTTCAAGATGGGTGGTGACTATGGCGGCCATTTTGAAGTAGGCCATTTTGGATCCAACTTTAGTTTTTTCAATGGAAAGAGGGTCATGTGACACATCAAGCTTATTGAGAATTTCACAAGAAAAACAATGGTGTGCTTGGTTTTAACGTAACTTTATTCTTTCATGAGTTATTTACAAGTTTCTGACCACTTACAAAATGTGTTCAAAGTGTTGTCCATTGTGTTGGATTGTCAATGCAACCCTCTTCTCCCACTCTTCACACACTGATAGCAACACCACAGAAGAAATGCTAGCACAAGCTTCCAGTATCCATAGTTTCAGGTGCTGCACATCTCATATCTTCACAGCATAGACAATTGCCTTTAGATGACCCCAAAGATAAAAGTCTAAGGGGGTCAGATCGGGAGACCTTGGGGGCCATTCAACTTCTACATGCTGATGTGTTTCCCTCTTTATGTACTGAAGCTGGCACGTTCCCTGAGTTTTTCCAGCAAGATGGTGCACCACCACATTATGGGTGTCAGGTCCGAGCATTCCTAGATTAACAGTTTCCTGGAAAGTGGATTGGTCGTCGTGGGCCAGTTGAATATCACCAACCATTCCCATTTTATTTAGGTGTATTCATTTAAATGGCCCACCCTGTACGTTGAAACTGCCAGTTTCACCCTTACAGTGTGCCTGTGAGACACAGCCTGGGGACTGAGTCTCACAGGTTTCTGTGCATGCCAGACCCCGAAGCCTTTATGAGGCCTGATATTGCCATGGAATCTATTGGCCCCCTGTCACTGCAGCATAGGGGGCCAATGTAGAGGCAGAGCAAGCCCCCTCCCTCTGTAATACTCTTACATGCTGTGGTCTAAGTTGATTGGGGCATATAAGGGGTTAATCCGCTGGCATTGGCTTTAACGGCCGAGCTCCTTCACTGATTGGCCGTGCACAGATCCAGTGCCCGCCTGATAAGCATGACATACTAGTACTTCAAAGGCCCACAAGTCACTTGCGGCCATGACGTACTATTACTTCAAGAGTGGTAAAGGGGTTAATCTCCACCCCCTGTCATGTCCCTACTTTACTTTGTGCATGGGGTTTACATAAGCCCCACTCACATTAGGCTAGGATGAGCAAAATTTGCCAGAATTATCTCCAATAATTCTAGACGATCTTGGCAAATTTGGTACTGTTCATAACTATGATAATGTAAATAAACATGGTCAATTAATAGCACAACTGTCATTAAAGAGAATGCATCATCAGAAAATGACTTATTGTGGGAATCACAGTTAACATATTTTTAAACAATTTTTGGTGGTTATTTTTAAATTTCAATAATGTCAATATCTAAATTAAAGTATTATTTAACTGCCTGTAAAGATCACGTTAAAACCAAACTTTATTGGAAACTTAATAAAATAGTGGTAAACTCCCACTCAAATGTAACTATTCAGGCTTGGCAATAATAAAGTGCAGGGGAACAAAGTAACTAATATCAGATCCCCAAAGCCACTCTGTTGCCACTGAAATAAATATAAGAAATGGCTTAGGTATACCTATTTCATGCAGAATTGGTTTGTCAAAAAAGGTATATATGACAAACTTCTCTCCTATATATAGGGGACCAAGAACAGAGGATAGCTGCTTCAGAGAGTATATGGCTAAACTCTTTTCAAATAATCCTGACGACCCCTATAGGAGAGTAATCGCTACCTATAACGTGCAGTTATGTCCGCAGACCAACGCGTTTCTACTGTTGTATACAGCTATTCATCAGGGGCCAAAACTTAATGGACAGACAATAACAAACAAACACACAATAGCGCTGCACGCCGCTGATATCGGGCGTGCAGCAGGCAGCATGCGGCGCTAGGATGGCCATAACACGGCCGCTTCCCGCCGGTACATTTGAAGACATAAGCCACACCCCCTTAGGGATACTGCCAATCAGATGAGCGTGCGCTCCTCCAATGGAGCGGAGAGAGCGGGGGACACTTCTCTTACAGTAACGCTCCCAGACAGAACGATTGGTCACCCCTATTTGTATACTATGCATTCGCAATTAGCGGTAAGTAGAGATGAGCGAGCATACTCGTCCGAGCTTGGTGCTCGTTCGAGTATTAGGGTACTCGTAAGTGCTCGCTGCTCGGACGAGTATCTCGCCATGCTCGAGGAAATGGCAACTTCCGCAACGTGCTTTTTTGGCGCCTAAAAACACAGCCAATCACAAGCCAGGAGACTCTACAGTACACCCAGCATCACGTGGGGCCCTTACATGTCGATAGCAGGGGTTGGCTGGCCTGATCAGGTGACCCTGGAATATACTACCGACTGGCCGCAGCGCTCGGCTCAGATGCCGTCTGGATGTCGTTAGGGATAGAGCTGCTGCCTTTCAGGGACAGTGTTAGGGCCTGCATTTAGTTGTCTGTTAGGCAGGGATCACCCACAAAGAACCCAATAGCCCTTCTAAGGGCTAGAAGACATTTTTTTTTTTGTCACTTGGCTGGCTGGCACTAGTAGTGCAGCTATCGCCATATCTAACCCTGTTTTTTTTATTGTTCTATCTCAGTGATACAAATCCATTGCACACAGCACTGTGGAACCATTCTGTGTGTCACAGTTCAGCACTGACTTTCTGTACGTCACACAATACAACCAAGTCATTTGCTACCAATATCATCTACCGCTTGATCCAGAAAACTCTCTGTGCGACATTTGTCTGGGTCACAGACTAAATAGCCACCGTTAACAGGGTGTCAGTCAGTTCTACCATATTTCCTGCACGTCACGTTCCCAAAAAAACAAAATATTAAAAAAAAATTATTTTTTCAGTTGTTTTAGCTCAGTGATACAAATCCATTTTACTCAGCTGCGTGTAACCTTTCTGTGTGTCACAGTTCATCACATTCGCTCCCATCCGTATATACTGTCCAGGTGACACTTTCTGTACGTCACACAATACAGCCAAGTCATTTGCTACCAATATCATCTACAGCTTGATCCAGAAAACTCTCTGTGCGACATTTGTCTGGGTCGCAGACTAAATAGCCACCGTTAACAGGGTGTCAGTCAGTTCTACCATATTTCCTGCACGTCACGTTCCCAAAAAAACAAAATATTTAAAAAAAAAATTATTTTTTCAGTTGTTTTAGCTCAGTGATACAAATCCATTTTACTCAGCTTTGTGTAACCTTTCTGTGTGTCACAGTTCAGCACATTCGCTCCCATCCGTATATACTGTCCAGGTGACACTTTCTGTACGTCACACAATACAACCAAGTCATTTGCTACCAATATCATCTACCGCTTGATCCAGAAAACTCTCTGTGCGACATTTCTCTGGGTCGCAGACTAAATAGCCACCGTTAACAGGGTGTCAGTCAGTCCTACCATAGTTCCTGCACGTCACGTTCCCAAAAAAAGAAAATATAAAAAAAATAAAAAATTTTTTCAGTTGTTTTAGCTCAGTGATACAAATCCATTTGACTCAGCTTTGTGTAACCTTTCTGTGTGTCACAGTTCAGCACATTCGCTCCCATCCGTATATACTGTCCAGGTGACACTTTCTGTACGTCACACAATACAACCAAGTCATTTGCTACCAATATCATCTACCGCTTGATCCAGAAAACTCTCTGTGCGACATTTCTCTGGGTCGCAGACTAAATAGCCACCGTTAACAGGGTGTCAGTCAGTCCTACCATAGTTCTTGCACGTCACGTTCCCAAAAAAAGAAAATATAAAAAAAAAATATAATTTTTTCAGTTGTTTTAGCTCAGTGATACAAATCCATTTTACTCAGCTGTGTGTAACCTTTCTGTGTGTCACAGTTCAGCACATTCGCTCCCATCCGTATATACTGTCCAGGTGACACTTTCTGTACGTCACACAATACAACCAAGTCATTTGCTACCAATATCATCTACCGCTTGATCCAGAAAACTCTCTGTGCGACATTTCTCTGGGTCGCAGACTAAATAGCCACCGTTAACAGGGTGTCAGTCAGTCCTACCATAGTTCCTGCACGTTACGTTCCCAAAAAAAGAAAATATAAAAAAAAAAATAATTTTTCAGTTGTTTTAGCTCAGTGATACAAATCCATTTTACTCAGCTTTGTGTAACCTTTCTGTGTGTCACAGTTCAGCACATTCGCTCCCATCCGTATATACTGTCCAGGTGACACTTTCTGTACGTCACACAATACAACCAAGTCATTTGCTACCAATATCATCTACCGCTTGATCCAGAAAATTCTCTGTGCGACATTTGTCTGGGTCGCAGACTAAATAGCCACCGTTAACAGGGTGTCAGTCAGTCCTACCATAGTTCCTGCACGTTACGTTCCCAAAAAAACAAAATAATAAAAAAAAAAAAAAAAAATTTTTCAGTTGTTTTAGCTCAGTGATACAAATCCATTTTACTCAGCTTTGTGTAACCTTTCTGTGTGTCACAGTTCAGCACATTCGCTCCCATCCGTATATACTGTCCAGGTGACACTTTCTGTACGTCACACAATACAACCAAGTCATTTGCTACCAATATCATCTACCGCTTGATCCAGAAAACTCTCTGTGCGACATTTCTCTGGGTCGCAGACTAAATAGCCACCGTTAACAGGGTGTCAGTCAGTCCTACCATAGTTCTTGCACGTCACGTTCCCAAAAAAAGAAAATATAAAAAAAAAAATAATTTTTCAGTTGTTTTAGCTCAGTGATACAAATCCATTTTACTCAGCTGTGTGTAACCTTTCTGTGTGTCACAGTTCAGCACATTCGCTCCCATCCGTATATACTGTCCAGGTGACACTTTCTGTACGTCACACAATACAACCAAGTCATTTGCTACCAATATCATCTACCGCTTGATCCAGAAAACTCTCTGTGCGACATTTCTCTGGGTCGCAGACTAAATAGCCACCGTTAACAGGGTGTCAGTCAGTCCTACCATAGTTCTTGCACGTCACGTTCCCAAAAAAAGAAAATATAAAAAAAAAATAATAATTTTTTCAGTTGTTTTAGCTCAGTGATACAAATCCATTTTACTCAGCTGTGTGTAACCTTTCTGTGTGTCACAGTTCAGCACATTCGCTCCCATCCGTATATACTGTCCAGGTGACACTTTCTGTACGTCACACAATACAACCAAGTCATTTGCTACCAATATCATCTACCGCTTGATCCAGAAAACTCTCTGTGCGACATTTGTCTGGGTCGCAGACTAAATAGCCACCGTTAACAGGGTGTCAGTCAGTCCTACCATAGTTCCTGCACGTTACGTTCCCAAAAAAACAAAATATAAAAAAAAAAAATAATTTTTTCAGTTGTTTTAGCTCAGTGATACAAATCCATTTTACTCAGCTTTGTGTAACCTTTCTGTGTGTCACAGTTCAGCACATTCGCTCCCATCCGTATATACTGTCCAGGTGACACTTTCTGTACGTCACACAATACAACCAAGTCATTTGCTACCAATATCATCTACCGCTTGATCCAGAAAACTCTCTGTGCGACA
The DNA here is from genome assembly GCA_900303285.1 of Rhinella marina. NCBI lineage: Eukaryota > Metazoa > Chordata > Amphibia > Anura > Bufonidae > Rhinella > Rhinella marina. Next base: position 8,636 of record ONZH01007927.1, on the reverse strand, counting down.
TTTCTCTGGGTCGCAGACTAAATAGCCACCGTTAACAGGGTGTCAGTCAGTCCTACCATAGTTCCTGCACGTCACGTTCCCAAAAAAACAAAATATAAAAAAAAAAATAATTTTTTCAGTTGTTTTAGCTCAGTGATACAAATCCATTTTACTCAGCTGTGTGTAACCTTTCTGTGTGTCACAGTTCAGCACATTCGCTCCCATCCGTATATACTGTCCAGGTGACACTTTCTGTACGTCACACAATACAACCAAGTCATTTGCTACCAATATCATCTACCGCTTGATCCAGAAAATTCTCTGTGCGACATTTGTCTGGGTCGCAGACTAAATAGCCACCGTTAACAGGGTGTCAGTCAGTCCTACCATAGTTCCTGCACGTTACGTTCCCAAAAAAACAAAATATAAAAAAAAAAATAATTTTTTCAGTTGTTTTAGCTCAGTGATACAAATCCATTTTACTCAGCTTTGTGTAACCTTTCTGTGTGTCACAGTTCAGCACATTCGCTCCCATCCGTATATACTGTCCAGGTGACACTTTCTGTACGTCACACAATACAACCAAGTCATTTGCTACCAATATCATCTACCGCTTGATCCAGAAAACTCTCTGTGCGACATTTGTCTGGGTCGCAGACTAAATAGCCACCGTTAACAGGGTGTCAGTCAGTCCTACCATAGTTCCTGCACGTCACGTTCCCAAAAAAACAAAATATAAAAAAAAAAAATAATTTTTTCAGTTGTTTTAGCTCAGTGATACAAATCCATTTTACTCAGCTGTGTGTAACCTTTCTGTGTGTCACAGTTCAGCACATTCGCTCCCATCCGTATATACTGTCCAGGTGACACTTTCTGTACGTCACACAATACAACCAAGTCATTTGCTACCAATATCATCTACCGCTTGATCCAGAAAACTCTCTGTGCGACATTTGTCTGGGTCGCAGACTAAATAGCCACCGTTAACAGGGTGTCAGTCAGTCCTACCATAGTTCCTGCACGTCACGTTCCCAAAAAAACAAAATATAAAAAAAAAAATAATAATTTTTTCAGTTGTTTTAGCTCAGTGATACAAATCCATTTTACTCAGCTGTGTGTAACCTTTCTGTGTGTCACAGTTCAGCACATTCGCTCCCATCCGTATATACTGTCCAGGTGACACTTTCTGTACGTCACACAATACAACCAAGTCATTTGCTACCAATATCATCTACCGCTTGATCCAGAAAACTCTCTGTGCGACATTTGTCTGGGTCGCAGACTAAATAGCCACCGTTAACAGGGTGTCAGTCAGTCCTACCATAGTTCCTGCACGTTACGTTCCCAAAAAAACAAAATATAAAAAAAAAAAATAATTTTTTCAGTTGTTTTAGCTCAGTGATACAAATCCATTTTACTCAGCTGTGTGTAACCTTTCTGTGTGTCACAGTTCAGCACATTCGCTCCCATCCGTATATACTGTCCAGGTGACACTTTCTGTACGTCACACAATACAACCAAGTCATTTGCTACCAATATCATCTACCGCTTGATCCAGAAAACTCTCTGTGCGACATTTGTCTGGGTCGCAGACTAAATAGCCACCGTTAACAGGGTGTCAGTCAGTCCTACCATAGTTCCTGCACGTTACGTTCCCAAAAAAACAAAATATAAAAAAAAAAAATATTTTTTCAGTTGTTTTAGCTCAGTGATACAAATCCATTTTACTCAGCTTCGTGTAACCTTTCTGTGTGTCACAGTTCAGCACATTCGCTCCCATCCGTATATACTGTCCAGGTGACACTTTCTGTACGTCACACAATACAACCAAGTCATTTGCTACCAATATCATCTACCGCTTGATCCAGAAAACTCTCTGTGCGACATTTGTCTGGGTCGCAGACTAAATAGCCACCGTTAACAGGGTGTCAGTCAGTCCTACCATAGTTCCTGCACGTCACGTTCCCAAAAAAACAAAATATAAAAAAAAAAAATTATTTTTCAGTTGTTTTAGCTCAGTGATACAAATCCATTTTACTCAGCTGTGTGTAACCTTTCTGTGTGTCACAGTTCAGCACATTCGCTCCCATCCGTATATACTGTCCAGGTGACACTTTCTGTACGTCACACAATACAACCAAGTCATTTGCTACCAATATCATCTACCGCTTGATCCAGAAAATTCTCTGTGCGACATTTGTCTGGGTCGCAGACTAAATAGCCACCGTTAACAGGGTGTCAGTCAGTCCTACCATAGTTCCTGCACGTCACGTTCCCAAAAAAACAAAATATAAAAAAAAAAAATATTTTTTCAGTTGTTTTAGCTCAGTGATACAAATCCATTTTACTCAGCTTTGTGTAACCTTTCTGTGTGTCACAGTTCAGCACATTCGCTCCCATCCGTATATACTGTCCAGGTGACACTTTCTGTACGTCACACAATACAACCAAGTCATTTGCTACCAATATCATCTACCGCTTGATCCAGAAAACTCTCTGTGCGACATTTCTCTGGGTCGCAGACTAAATAGCCACCGTTAACAGGGTGTCAGTCAGTCCTACCATAGTTCTTGCACGTCACGTTCCCAAAAAAACAAAATATAAAAAAAAAAATAATTTTTTCAGTTGTTTTAGCTCAGTGATACAAATCCATTTTACTCAGCTGTGTGTAACCTTTCTGTGTGTCACAGTTCAGCACATTCGCTCCCATCCGTATATACTGTCCAGGTGACACTTTCTGTACGTCACACAATACAACCAAGTCATTTGCTACCAATATCATCTACCGCTTGATCCAGAAAACTCTCTGTGCGACATTTGTCTGGGTCGCAGACTAAATAGCCACCGTTAACAGGGTGTCAGTCAGTCCTACCATAGTTCCTGCACGTTACGTTCCCAAAAAACAAATAAAAATATAAAAAAAAAATAAAAATTTTTTCAGTTGTTTTAGCTCAGTGATACAAATCCATTTTACTCAGCTGTGTGTAACCTTTCTGTGTGTCACAGTTCAGCACATTCGCTCCCATCCGTATATACTGTCCAGGTGACACTTTCTGTACGTCACACAATACAACCAAGTCATTTGCTACCAATATCATCTACCGCTTGATCCAGAAAACTCTCTGTGCGACATTTGTCTGGGTCGCAGACTAAATAGCCACCGTTAACAGGGTGTCAGTCAGTCCTACCATAGTTCCTGCACGTCACGTTCCCAAAAAAACAAAATATAAAAAAAAAAAATAATTTTTTCAGTTGTTTTAGCTCAGTGATACAAATCCATTTTACTCAGCTGTGTGTAACCTTTCTGTGTGTCACAGTTCAGCACATTCGCTCCCATCCGTATATACTGTCCAGGTGACACTTTCTGTACGTCACACAATACAACCAAGTCATTTGCTACCAATATCATCTACCGCTTGATCCAGAAAACTCTCTGTGCGACATTTGTCTGGGTCGCAGACTAAATAGCCACCGTTAACAGGGTGTCAGTCAGTTCTACCATAGTTCCTGCACGTCACGTTCCCAAAAAAACAAAATATAAAAAAAAAAATAATTTTTTCAGTTGTTTTAGCTCAGTGATACAAATCCATTTTACTCAGCTTGTGTAACCTTTCTGTGTGTCACAGTTCAGCACATTCGCTCCCATCCGTATATACTGTCCAGGTGACACTTTCTGTACGTCACACAATACAACCAAGTCATTTGCTACCAATATCATCTACCGCTTGATCCAGAAAACTCTCTGTGCGACATTTGTCTGGGTCGCAGACTAAATAGCCACCGTTAACAGGGTGTCAGTCAGTCCTACCATAGTTCCTGCACGTCACGTTCCCAAAAAAAATAAAAATATAAAAAAAAAAAAATTATTTTTTCAGTTGTTTTAGCTCAGTGATACAAATCCATTTTACTCAGCTGTGTGTAACCTTTCTGTGTGTCACAGTTCAGCACATTCGCTCCCATCCGTATATACTGTCCAGGTGACACTTTCTGTACGTCACACAATACAACCAAGTCATTTGCTACCAATATCATCTACCGCTTGATCCAGAAAACTCTCTGTGCGACATTTCTCTGGGTCGCAGACTAAATAGCCACCGTTAACAGGGTGTCAGTCAGTCCTACCATAGTTCCTGCACGTCACGTTCCCAAAAAAAACAAAATATAAAAAAAAAAATAATAATTTTTTCAGTTGTTTTAGCTCAGTGATACAAATCCATTTTACTCAGCTGTGTGTAACCTTTCTGTGTGTCACAGTTCAGCACATTCGCTCCCATCCGTATATACTGTCCAGGTGACACTTTCTGTACGTCACACAATACAACCAAGTCATTTGCTACCAATATCATCTACCGCTTGATCCAGAAAACTCTCTGTGCGACATTTGTCTGGGTCGCAGACTAAATAGCCACCGTTAACAGGGTGTCAGTCAGTCCTACCATAGTTCCTGCACGTTACGTTCCCAAAAAAAACAAAAATATAAAAAAAAAAAAAATATTTTTCAGTTGTTTTAGCTCAGTGATACAAATCCATTTTACTCAGCTGTGTGTAACCTTTCTGTGTGTCACAGTTCAGCACATTCGCTCCCATCCGTATATACTGTCCAGGTGACACTTTCTGTACGTCACACAATACAACCAAGTCATTTGCTACCAATATCATCTACCGCTTGATCCAGAAAACTCTCTGTGCGACATTTGTCTGGGTCGCAGACTAAATAGCCACCGTTAACAGGGTGTCAGTCAGTCCTACCATAGTTCCTGCACGTTACGTTCCCAAAAAAAGAAAATATAAAAAAATAATAATAATTTTTTCAGTTGTTTTAGCTCAGTGATACAAATCCATTTTACTCAGCTTTGTGTAACCTTTCTGTGTGTCACAGTTCAGCACATTCGCTCCCATCCGTATATACTGTCCAGGTGACACTTTCTGTACGTCACACAATACAACCAAGTCATTTGCTACCAATATCATCTACCGCTTGATCCAGAAAATTCTCTGTGCGACATTTGTCTGGGTCGCAGACTAAATAGCCACCGTTAACAGGGTGTCAGTCAGTCCTACCATAGTTCCTGCACGTTACGTTCCCAAAAAAACAAAATATAAAAAAAAAAAATAATTTTTTCAGTTGTTTTAGCTCAGTGATACAAATCCATTTTACTCAGCTGCGTGTAACCTTTCTGTGTGTCACAGTTCAGCACACTCGCTCCAATCCGTATAATCTGTCCAGGTGACACTTTCTGTACGTCACTTAATTCTACCGGACTTAATTTTTTTTTTTTTTATCATACACCTATATACAAAAAATGTTGAACCCCAGGGCTAAGGGTCGAGGGCGAGGGCGTGGGCGTGGGCATTCAATTACTGCAGGGGGCAGAGGCCGTGGTCCTGGGCAGGGTGAGACAGTACCCGCTGATGAGGGAGCAGGGGAATTCCGCAGAGCTACACTCCCTAGCTTCATGTCTCAACTTACAGGGACACGTGGTAGAGGACTGTTGAAACCACAACAGTGCGAACAGCTGATCTCGTGGATTGCGGACAATGCTTCAAGTAATTTGTCCACCAGTCAGTCTTCCACGCAGTCCACCCACGTTACCCAAGGAGCACTCCTATGGCTCCTCCACCTCAACCTCCTTCCCCCCAGTCTGCCCCCTCCCAGGAAAATTTGGAATGCGATCCGGCATACTCTCAGGAACTGTTTTCTGGACCCTTCCCAGAGTCACAAACCACTTCTCAGGTTGCTGCTGACCTCGTTCCCGATGCCCAAGTTTTCCAACTGTCGCAGTCTGTGGGTGATGATGATGATGATGACAATGTTGACTTAGTGGAAGAAGTTTGTAAAGAGGTGTCGGACGATGAGGAGACACGGTTGTCAGACAGTGGTGAAGTTGTTGTTAGGGGAGGAATTCCGAGGAGGGAGCAGACTGAGGAATCGGAGGATGACGAGGTGACTGACCCAAGCTGGGTTGATATGCCGAGTGAAGACAGTGCTTCTGAGGCGGAGGCGAGTGCTGCACCAGAACAGGTTGTAAGAGGCAGTGGTGTGGCCAGAGGGAGAAGCAGGGCCAGAGCTGGTGCATCAGCAGCAACTGTTTCACGTAGTGAAGCTCCCGTGGCGAGGCCTAGATGTTCGCAAGTCTGGAGGTTCTTTAAAGAAAGTGAGGATGACCGACGGACTGTGGTGTGCAACCTGTGCCACACCAGGATCAGCAGGGGTGCCACCACTACTAGCCTAACCACCACCAGCATGCGCAGGCATATGAGTGCTAAACACCCCACTCAATGGAACCAAGGCCGTTCACCACCTCCTGCGGGTCACACCACTGCTCCTTCCCCTGTGTCACTCGCTGCCTCTGCTAGTCAACCCCCCGCGTCACTCGCTGCCTCTGCTAGTCAACCCCCTGCCCAGGACCCCGGCACGAGCGCCTCCCGCCGGAAAACCACACCTTCGCCTCCACGATCCTCCACAGTGTCCACCAACGTGTCCCAGCGCAGCGTTCAGCTGTCTTTACAGCAGACGCTGGAGCGCAAGAGGAAATACAGTTCCACCCACCCACATGCCCAAGCCCTCAACGTCCACATCTCCAAATTGCTTAGCCTGGAGATGCTGCCCTATAGGCTGGTAGAGACCGAGGCCTTTCGAAATCTCATGGCGGTGGCTGCCCCTCGGTATTCCGTCCCCAGCCGCCACTATTTTTCCCGATGTGCCGTCCCAGCCCTACACCAGCACGTGTCACAGAACATCATCCGTGCCCTGACCAACGCTGTTTCTGAGAAGGTCCACCTAACCACGGACACGTGGACAAGTGCTGCCGGGCAGGGACACTATATCTCACTGACGGCACATTGGGTTAACTTGGTGGAGGCTGGGACCGAGAATGACCCTGGGGCCGCTCATGTACTGCCCACACCGAGGATTGCGGGGCCTACCTCGGTCACGGTCTCTCAGACGTACTATGCCTCCTCCTCCTCCGACCCCTCCTCCTCCACCGAATTACCATCCGTGGGCACGGCGCCTTCAGTCGGTAGCTCTAGGCGCAGCAGCAGTGCCGTGGGTAAGCGCCAGCAGGCGGTGCTCAAACTGCTGAGCTTAGGTGACAAAAGGCACACCGCCCAAGAGCTGTTACAGGGCATCACGGCGCAGACCGATGTGTGGCTGGCACCGCTGAACCTCAAGCCAGGCATGGTTGTGTGTGACAACGGGCGTAACCTGGTGGCGGCTCTGCAACTCGGCAGACTGACACATGTGCCATGCCTGGCCCACGTGTTCAATCTTATAGTTCAGCGGTTCCTCAAGACATACCCCAATCTGTCTGATTTGCTCACCAAGGTGCGCCGCATCTGTGCGCATTTCCGCAAGTCGAGCACAGATGCTGCCACTCTCAGGGCAGCGCAGCGCCGCCTACAACTGCCCGCTCACCGACTGTTGTGCGACGTGCCCACGAGATGGAATTCCACATTAAACATGTTATCCAGAGTTTACCAGCAGCGCAGAGCGATTGTAGACTGCCAGATGTCATCTTCCACCAGAACTGGTAGTCAGGTCTCTCAGATTCCTCAAGTCTACAATGAGGAGTGGACGTGGATGTCTGATATCTGCCAGGTGTTGAGCAACTTTGAGGAGTCAACACAGATGGTCAGCGGCGATGCCGCCATTATCAGCCTCACCATCCCGCTGCTTTGCCTGTTGAAAAACTCACTGCTCAGCATCAAGTCGGATGCTTTGCGCTTGTCACAAGAGACGGTGGAGGAAGATACGTCGCTTGATAGCCAGAGCACCCTCCGGTCTGTTTCTCAGCGCGTATCGGAGGAGGGGGATGAGGATGAGGAGGAAGAGGAGGAGAATGTCGGCGAGACAGTAGAGGGTACCAGTGCTCAGTCCTTAACTCTTGAGCGTGTATGGGCTGAAGAGGAGGACTTGGAGGAGGAGGAGGAGGAGGAGGAAATGGAGAGTCAGGTCAGTGAGGAGAGGGAATTCTTGCGTGTTGGGACTCTGGCGCACATGGCAGACTTCATGTTAGGCTGCCTATCCCGTGACCCTCGCGTTAGAAGAATTTTTTCAAACACCGATTACTGGGTGTTCACTCTCCTGGACCCACGGTACAAGCAGAACCTTTCCACTCTCATCCCTGCAGAGGAAAGGAGTATGAGAGTGAATAGGTATCAACAGGCCCTGGTGCACAAGCTGAAACAATTCTTCCCATCTGACGCCGCTAGCGGCAGAGGGCATGGTTCTGTGGGCCAAGTAGCGGGGGAGAGGAGGCGAGCAGGCAGCTTGTCCAGCACTGGCAGGGGAACGCTCTCCAAGGCCTTTGCCAGTTTTATGTCACCCCAGCAAGACACTGTCACCTGTCCCCAGTCTAGGCAGAGTAGGGGGGAGCTGTACAGAAGATGGTGAGGGAGTACCTAGCTGACCATACCAACGTCCGTAGCGATCACTCTGCTCCATACAACTACTGGGTTTCAAAGCTGGACACGTGGCCTGAACTGGCGCTGTACGCCTTGGAGGTGCTGGCCTGCCCTGCCGCTAGCGTGCTGTCAGAGCGGGTATTCAGTGCAGCTGGTGGCGTCATCACCGATAAGCGTACACGCCTGTCAACTGACAGCGCTGACAGGCTGACGCTTATTAAAATGAACAAAGCCTGGATTTCACCGGAATT
>ONZH01007925.1:0-26158 GCA_900303285.1 Rhinella marina | reverse complement strand
ACCCGTCCTCATGAAAATCTTACATTACAGGGACCGAGACATTATATTACGCATGGCCAGAGAGACAAACCTGACTTAGCTATTAACGGTCAAAAAGTGTCTCTGTTTCCAGATTATTCCATGGAGGTACAAAAGAGGAGAGCAAGATTCATTGACATCAAACGTCGGTTGAGGAATCTGAAGGTTCAATACTCAATGATGTACCCAGCGAAGCTCAGAATTGCAGCCATTGGATCCACGCACTTCTTTGAAGACCCAAAGGAAGCGATGAAATGGATGGATCGCAATGAAAATCAACTGAGGGAGGATGCTGACAGAGATCCATGAGGAACTTTGGGAATAATATCCACAAGTAATGAGGGAGTGACGGGTCATTGTGTACAGACACCTAAGTCGGAGGGCGAGGTTGCTTAGATAAGCTGATATGTAATATGTTAATGATGTTTAATATATATGACAAATATAAGCGGTAAAGATATGTGCGGCTGTTGAGGGGGGGTCAGGGAGTTGCAGGGCAGAAGATATACACTAAGTTAAGTTAGGTTATTTAGTTATAGAAGATAGTTCAGAAAACAGCTTGTTATTGAGTTTGCATTTTGCTACTCCCTTAGAGGGAAACGGTTCTCCCGGCAAGAATCGGTTAGGCCCACGGGCCTTAGACGTTTGTCTGAGGTATTTAAGTGGGAACTTGTTGGGAATGAATCCCATGTTACAAAAGGGGAAGGGAAGGTTGGGGGATGGGAAGGTTGTAAAAGGAATGATGGAATTGTTCAGCACGGATAATGATATTGGATGCACTGCGGTTGAATGGGGGGTGTCTGCCCTGGAGCATTGTTGGAGCATGATCGAAATAACTTATCTAGCCCTTAGGGGGCATATATATTAATAGCTGATCAAGTTAGATTTATTAGCTGGAATATAAGAGGCCTCAAAGACGCAACTAAAAGACGCGCAATGTGGGATAGCATACAACAACTGCAACCGGCAATATACTGCATACAAGAAACCCATCTGATGGCTGATCAGACTGGATTGTTATCCAGGCCCTGGGTGGGGCATGGCTATCATTCATCCTGTTCGGCATATGCGAGGGGGGTCAGTATTATGATACATAGGTCTATCGCATTTACCTGTCTATCCAAGGAAGTGGATACGGAAGGATGTTATATATGTTTATATGGGATGGTATATAATATAAAATGTGTGATAATAGGTGTATATTTACCTCCACCTTATTCTCCACAAATATTACGGAAAATACTTATGTTTATAGCTAAACAACCTGAAGTTCCTGTATTAATAATGGGAGACTTCAATGCGGTACTGGACCCTAGTTTGGATAGATTTAGTCCATCGCAACATGCCACACCCCAGGGGCTGACAGCGTTTGGGAGGTTACTAGAGGAAGCATCTCTCTTAGACTTTTGGAGGCTTAGAAACCCGGGAGTGCAGTGGTACTCCTGCTGCTCTAGTACATATAGGTCCCTTTCCAGAATAGACCTCTTTGTAGGTAACGCAGCAATGGGCTGCCTAATACAAGATATACAATACCTGCCAAGGCGCCTATCGGACCACTCTCCGGTGGTATTAAAAGCAAACTTCAGCCTACTGCGCAAACACGGGAATACAATATGGAGATTTAATCCATTTTGGCTTCAAGTTGTAGATGATATAGAGGGAATAAGATATAAACTGATAGACTTTTTTAAAGATAATGTAGGTACAAACCTCCAAGGCAGTGATGTGGGAGGCAAGGAAAGCCTTTCTCAGGGGGCTCCTGATAGCAGAAGTCACTAGGACAAAAAACAAAACAAGGGCTCTGACTGAGGATCTTGCACAACAATTAAAAGATGCGGAGGAAATATATGTAGTAGACCCATCAGAAGAGAAGGCGGAAAATTGGCATGCAGCTCAGAAAAGATATGATGATATAGATTGTTAACATTAGCGGACAACAAGCGTTTTTTTCCAAAAAACAAAGATATTCTGAGGAAGGAGAGAGGGCGGGGCGTCTTTTAGCTATGATGTCGAGATCCCACAAAGATATAACATACATCGCAGCATTAAGATCAAACTCTGGAGATATGCTTTCCCAACCGGATAGTATATTAGGGATCCTAGGCTCCTTTTATACCTCCTTATATGCCTCTAAGACTAATCCTACAGATGAAGAGCTCAACTCCTTTTTTGACGCCCCTCCCATTAACAACTCTGAATGCGGAGCAGAAGGCGTTGCTGGATGCACCATTTGCCCTGCAAGAACTGGAAGAGGCGCTAAAAACTATGACAAATAATAAGGCTCCTGGGGTGGATGGCTTACCATCTGAACTGTTTAAAACATATAATACGGAACTCCTACCACAGCTATTGGAGGTGTATGAGGAAGCGCGAGAGAGGGGACAACTTCCTGAGTCCATGAATCAAGCTATCATAGTGGTTCTACTCAAACCGGGTAAAGACCCGACTTTAGCTGAATCATACAGACCAATTTCATTGCTCACGGTGGATGTTAAACTGCTAGCTAAAATGTTGGCAAATAGGTTATCGAATGTCATAACATCCATTATACATTCTGACCAAGCAGGCTTTATGCCCAATATGTCAACAGCAGTTAACATACGTAGGCTGTTCCTGAACCTACAAGCCGGTCAGAACTATACGTCGAATGCTGCGGTTGCGTCACTTGACGCGGCCAAAGCATTTGATAGCGTGGAATGGCGTTATCTGTGGGCAGTACTACGCAGACTAGGGTTTGGTGAGGGATTATAACATGGATACAACTGTTATACGCATCCCCCACAGCGAGGATATAAGGGCTAATGGGATACTTTCAGAAGTATTCCCCCTTTTTAGGGGCACAAGGCAGGGATGCCCTCTATCTCCGCTCTTGTTTGCTATAGCGATAGAGCCTTTGGCATCTGCTCTTAGATCAAAGGAGGCAGTGAAAGGTTTCAAATATGGAGACGAACATGAGAAAGTAGCACTTTATGCTGATGACATGTTATTGTTTCTGGAGGATTGGCCAAACTCTCTGTCGCAGGCCATGGTGGTGATAGATTCATTTAGCAGATTATCTGGGTTGTGTATAAACTGGTCCAAATCCACATTAATGCCCATCAAGCAGGAGCAGGAGGGGTTGCATACCCATGCAATGGGTCTTCAGATAGTCCAGAGAATTAGATATTTGGGAATAGAGGTGACCCCTAACTCTAGGGATTATGATAAATTAAACCTTCAACCAATGTTAAAAGCTTTTCAACAAAAGGTGCAAAATATGGACCAAACTGCCAATCACAATGATTGGTCGAATAAATCAAGTCAAGATGATTCTTATGCCCCAGCTGTTATACATGCTCCATAATGCTCCGGGGTGGATCCCGCTCAGATTTTTCCATAAGGTCAATGCTATATTTAGAGAGCTAATCTGGAAGAAAGGCATTCCTCGAATCAAACTGGAAACGTTACAACGATCAAAATCAGATGGTGGACTGGCAGTCCCTAACCCGTGGCTATATTATATTGCAGCCCAATTGCAGCATATAAGAGGATGGGGGGACGCTTCACATGTAAAATAAGGTAGGGAGGATAGTGCAGTTTTTATTACACTCTACTTCCCTTTTGGAATCGCTGGAAGATGGCACATTTTTAACTAAGGGGACGGAGTGTCCAATACTAAGTACTATCCATAAGGTCTGGTGGAAAGCGAAACAAGTTGGGGGAGTAAAAGGGTACTCCTCATATACACCTATATGGCCAAACTACTTATATTCAGAAATACAAAAAGTAGACAAATGCATAGTATGGGCTGAGAAAGGTATTAAATATATGAAGGCAACTATATAAAGAGGGAATCCTCAAGACTTTTACACAATTACAACAAGAGTTTCAGTTACCTAAAACCTCCTTCTACAAGTACCTACAAATAAGGCATGCTATACAACTTCAAGAGAAAACGTGTAAAGTAGAATTAGGTGCCTCTAATGTAATCATTGATCTCACTAGCTCACATGGAGGCCACTAGTGGAATAATATCTACCCCATTATCTGTATCTTCTAGATAAGCCAGAATAAAAAACATTCCCACTTAACTGTTCGACAAAATGGGGATCAGATATTCCAGGTCTGACAGAGGAACAGTGGTCTGAAGTGCTTAGTAATTTTACAGAAGTGGCAGTTAGCGAAGCACATAGGGTATCACAGATCCTACTGATCCCATAGAGTATATAGGACTCCAAAACTCTTGAAAACCATGGGGTACAGACAAGATGACAACTGCCCGAGATGTGATGCACCATCAGCTGGATTGATGCACCTTATGTGGAATTGCCCCAGACTTAGGGAGATATTAGGTGGAAATATTTGAAACTGATTAGAAGGCCACTGCGCTATTTGTATATTAGGGTATGTGGGATCAATTCAGGTGACGAAAGGGCAGAAGATTGCCATATTTAAGACTAATGTACCAAGCTCGTAAGCTCATAGCTTTTCACGTGGATAGGACCCTGATCCACCTACTATTCCAGGAATTTATAATAAGAGTTAAACAGCTAACTCAGATGGAAAAATACGTTATCAAAAAGGGGAAACATTAAAAAATATGATAGCATTTGGGGTTCGTTGGATAGCTAGGGAATCTTAGTCCACAGTCTCTGGTTTAATATAATAGTGGATTGCCATGAAATATAAAAGTTAAGGAGTGATTCAGGGGAATGAATGGATGAAAGGATCCAAACAAAGAGAAATGGTCTGGAATACTACGGAAGACCTAATTGTTATAAATACTGAATCTGTAAACAAATATATGGAGGATATGTTAGCGGCAGGGAATAATTACTTGTATAAAATAACCAATTTTATGCAGGATTTTAAGGAACTGAAAGACCCTACTAAGAACTCAGCCGGCAAGACGAATGGATACACACAAACAAACTGTAGTGCACAACAAAAGAACTGCATATGTGCCATTTATTAAGGGAAGGGAAGGGGGGGGGGTGAAGTTGTAAGGGGTTTGTATTCTTGTTTTCTCTGTAAAAAACAAAACTTCAAATAAAAATTATGTGAATTAAAAAAAAAAAATTATGGCAAATGTGCGGGGACCAATGGCCCTGTCCACACCACCAGTCGTCTTTTTTTGAAATTTGGGCTTACAACTTTTTTTAAGCCAGTTTCTGGAATAGGGAGGTCATAATAGATGACCACCACAATGTGTATTACAGGGGCTGTCTCATCTGAGACCACTGATGACGTATCGCTAGGAAATGCCACCAATGTCAAACAGGTTCGGTCCCACCTCTGGGACCTGCACAATGGGCCTCCGAAAGAAAAGGAGAATGCACATGTGTGGCCACCGCTCCATTTACTTCTATGGGACTGCCACAGATAGCCAGGCCAGGTGGCCGCGCATGTGCAGCTGCTTTCTCCTCAATTTGGGGGTCCCAGAGGTCTCAGATGAGACAAACCCTTTAAGTCAGTGAATGGTTTACATCTACAGGCTAATCCAGTGTGACTAAATCCAGCTCACGTAACTAGAAGGTTTCAGTGTATTAGTGCTACAAGCCTAGAGTCAGGGCAGGTGACAGGCTCTGCTGCTGCTCAGAAAGGAGTGCCTGCACTGGTACATTGTAACAAATCAACTGTGAATGCTGTTAGTGCTATTTAGTGTTAAAGTAACTTGCGGTGTTTCTAGCATAAAAATACCTGTTTCATTTTGTTGTGTTTATGTGCTCCCCTTGGTGCTGTTGAGGGTCGGCTCTGGATAGAATCAGTTTCCTTCCCCCTCTGAGAGCTGATAATATATTTCCTTCTTACCTCTTCTGCAGAAGTCAGCTAAACTGCAGAGGGGTAGAAAGGGACTATACAGCTATACGGCAGCTATACTACAGCAGAGGTAAAAAGGGACTATACAGATATAGAGCAGCTATACTGAAGGAGAGGTAAGAAGGGACTATACAGCTATACGGCAGCTATACTGCCATATACTGCACAGGCTCTTTTCACTGACAAGCTATTCCCATTGTCTGCCCTGCAGCGACCAGAGGATCACTATGCAAAGACCCGGCTGTGAAGGAGAGTAACTGAGGAGGTATGTCCACCAGCACTCAGCTCAGTAAATGGACATGCACATTGTTTATACACTTTGAACACCAGGTGGCGCCATACTATACAACTAAATGCAACTCTTTACTGGATGGTTTTGGTAACAGCATGTAAAACGCAAATATTGTTCACTTTTATGATTTATGCAATCAATATGCTATTTAATACTGGTACAAGCCCTTTAAAGGGAGTCTGTCCATTCAAAACTGCTGGACAGAACTGGGGAGAGAAAAACGTAATTTTTGTTGAGTTTATATTAGCAGGAGTAGTGTGAATAGGAACCTCTGTTTCTGCCAGATTTTGCTCTGCAACCGGCACTGGAGGAGGGAGTTTCCACTGTGATGCGAACTCTGCACTGCACTGCTTCATAGTTCCTCCCCTCTGTATGTATCCAATCAGGAGACCACTACAGCTGTCACTCAGAGCAGAAGGGAGGGGACTGTGGAGAGGTTCAATACAGAGAGCACTTCGCAGTGAAGGCCCTGCCCTAGGGCACTTGCAGAAGCCGAACTAGGCAGAATAAAACTTCATATTCTCATTACTCCTGATAATAAAAGCTCCACGAAAGGTGTCATGTGTTTTCTATTGTCTCCAAGCCCCTACCTAGTGCTGTCAGCAGTTTTGCATGGTCAAAACTTCTGACATAGTCTCTTAAGCTTTGTTTTGAATAAGACTACTGTAGCTATACTCTTAAAATTAGATTAAACAGGTTTTCTGGGAGTTGCATATTGATGACCTACCCTGAGTATAGGTCATCAATATCAGATAGGTGGGGCGTCCGCCTCCTGCCACTTCACGTAGACCTCTAGTGAGTGCTGTGGCCTGCTCACAGATCACCAAGCACAGCGCCGTCCATTGGATAGTGGCTGTGCTTGGTACTGCAGCTCAGCCCCATTGACCTGAATGGGACTGAGCTGCGCCTAGGCCATATGTCCATTGTATAGTGACATCACTAGCCTAGGAAAGAGACCACCATGACCTCTTCAAACAACTGATCGTGGGGGAAGGGGTGCAAGGAGTAGTCGGACCTCCACTCATCAGATATTAATGACCTATCGTGATGATAGGTTCATCAATATCAAAATCCTGGAAAACCCTCAGAAAAAATTATAAAGTTCCCACATAAAGACCACATTTGGTTGACTGGTTCCTATCTAATTTTCTAAACTGACCTAAAATACTGTCATGTTACATAGATTACATAAAGGAAAACTGGTTTAGTTGCCCATTAGCAACCAATCAGATCCACCTTTCATTTTTCAGAGCTCCTTTGGAACATGAAAGGTGGAATCTGATTGGGCAACTCAAAAGTTTTCCTTTGCACCAGTTTGGATAAATCTCCCTCTTTGTGTCTATGACTCACAAAGAAATCTTTCCGTAATGTTGGTCATTTCTCTTAAGTATGAAATCATCAGGTCTAAAAGAGTCTTTACACGTGTGCCAACCATTACCGCTACCCGCAAGGGTTGTCACCCAGCTTTCTGACATACACATCTGCTTGGTATACATCAGTACAGGAGTGGGGGTGTAGTATTACATAACTAGGCAGATTTGCCTTTCAGGAGTCTGGGAAAGCTGGAAGACAACCTATTCTTATCTCCTATTTCAATTAAAGAGACAGCCACACTGAGAACTGTAATATAGAGATACATTGTTACCCAGCTTTTCTAGCTACAGATACAGGTGAACCATGGTTATATATCATTATAAAGAATTCTTAAAAAAATAATATAACACCAGTAAATAGAAGCAGAGGCAAACCCTTATTTATTTTATTTATTTATTTATTTATTTATTTATTTATTTATTTATTTATGTATTTATATTATTTATTAAATTCTATTCATCCATTTTTTAAAAATATATTTTATTGTGGGTAATCAGAAATAAACAGTGATACAAATGTATCATTGGCTTTGAGTCTATTCATCCATTTTATAGTTATTTCTGCTTCTGGGAAAGCGTGGGGTAACAGGCAGCACAGCCCCCATTATAGCTTTATAGGTGGTATTACCCATCATTATCAATCACTACAGGCTGTTTCCCCATAATTAAGAATCATTAAGCAGATTTGCTTTCAGAAATCTAAGAAAGCTGGGTGAAAACCCTTCTCGGAGCTGTACTATTAGACATATTGATTGTCATCCAGCTTTCCCAGCAACAGACATTCGCCAATATGAACTACCCCCACAGTCCCCAGCTTTCCCAGGCTCCAGAATCACGCTAGCATACCGCCACCAATACAGCCCATTCTTACATAATGAAGCATTACTAGGAAGTTTTGATTTTCAGGACCCTTGGAAAACTAGGTGACAACTCATTCTGAGAGTTGCAATATACAAAACATTGGTTGTCACCCAAACTTCCTAGCAAACTGAAATTATTATTGATCAAAAAGGGGACGACTCAATACGACTTGATATGAATTCAAGGGTTTTTCCGGGATTTTACTACTGATGACCTTTCCTCAGCATAGTTCTTCGGGTATCTGATTAGTGGGGGTCCGACACCCGGGACCCCCACTGATGCAGCTGTTTGAGAAGGTACCAGCACTCCCATTGAGCGCCGCCGCCTTCTCTTAGCTTTTCCTAGGCCAGTGACATCACGTTCATCGGTCACGTGGCCTAGGAGCGGCTCAGCTCCATTCAAGTGAATGGGGCTGAGTGTGATACCAAGCATGGCCACTATACAATGTACGGCGCTGTGCTTGGTGAGCGGGGAGAAGGTAGCGGCACTCACAGGAGCTCCCGTATCTTCTCTTGGAAAGCTGCATGAACAGCCATCTAAGAGCTTTATTAATCAGATACACTGTTTATCACCCAACTTTCTTGGGAACAGATAAAATCAAATTGTGGTTATATAGAATTATAAAAAAAAAAGGCAGAAATGTTTCCTAACATGAGAATATTATCAGTAAATACAAATCCTGGAATCATCCTGTTTCTGGGAAAGCTGGGTTACAACCAATGGAGACACCAAAACAGCTCCATACATGGAGATATCCTTCTTTCCTAGACTCCACAATGGCAGATTCTCCCAGCACAGCCTCTTCTCCCATTTTCAGGCATAACAAAGAAGATTTCTTAATTAAACTGGGAAAGCTGGGTTGGGACCAACCTCTACAGCACCCACACCAGACACCCAGATGACAAATTCCTCTAGTGATGAACCAATACAGCCCCTTCTTCCATATTCAAGCATAACTAGGCAGTTTTGCTTTTTAGGAGATGGGTGACAACAACCCATCTAAGAGCTTGCAATATGGAATACATTGGTTGTCACCCAAGTTTCTAGCAAAATGGAATTATTATTCATCAAAAAGGGGATGACTCAAGTAGTTATGTTTTTATGAACAATCCCTTTAAGTAATAGTAAAGTATCACTCCTCCCCAACTATCAGCATCTTATTCTTTGGACCTCAACGCCCCAGGAATGATGACTTCTCCATCATCTTCTAAGCTGCTTAGCAATCAACCAGCAAAAAAAAAAAAAATAACTTTCCAAATTAGAAATACACTAGATCCCAAGTAATTTCCAGGTGAATAAAACTTTTTGAAAATTTTTCTTTTACCTGATACACCTCCCTTAGCCCGCACCACGTCCTCAGCATCACCTGGCATGTCCGTGCCCTGTGCGTGTACCACCTCCTCAACGTCGACACGGTCAGATTCCACACAAAGCGACTCCCGTTGCACAGCATGTCCTCAACCCCACACGTAAACACAGAGGCCATGGCTGCAGCGCTCTCATTCAGCAGAATGATCTCCGTCTAGTGCACGGCTTGTTTTTGGCAGAGGACGAGAAAGCTAGCTTTATTCTGTGCACAGTGACAAAAAAAAAATGAGGGAAGAACGGAGCGAAAAGAAGCCAGGGTCAATTAAACAAACTCGTCTTTCACTCAGTTCCTGGGCAGGATCCAACTTCTGCTTGAAGCCCAGCCAACGACTGCAACGGCTCGAGCCTTACTCAGAGCATCCAGCGCTTAGAGCTGATCTACAACGGCACGTCGGATCAGTAAATAGAAGACGCTAAAAAAAGATTAAAGTTCTCGAAGCGTAAAATTTTACCCAAATTTTTCCACGATCTTCTGTTGCATCAGTGGTGCCATGATGAGCACCGGCTTTGAGGCGTCATGTCTGGTGGTGTAGACTGAGACTGTCCACCGGTGGTGGTAGACTCAACCCTCGAAAAGCGACCAAGCAGGGTATTATCTGGGTTAGAGGACTTGACGGCAAAGATTAGAGCTTGATCAAGGAAAAGCAATCTGTTCCGAGGATAAAAGTCACGTAATGGTATTAATGAAGAGATCCTCAGCTGAGACAGAGAAGAAGCACAACAGGCTGTAAACACCGGCATAATAACCCCCAGGAGGACACATGAAAAGAAGACTCTGTAGTTATGGTGAGCGCGAGGCTACGTGCGGGCCCCTGAGGACCACGACAGTTCACGGTACTACTTACTGCGTTTGCATCTTTGCTGAAGGCTGGAAAGAAAGCGCGGGGAAGAGTAGGGAAAAAAAGATATTTTAAGGTGTCTCCTGAGAAGGAGTCGTTTCCTAAATCTCTTGAAAGAAGTAATTTAGATGTTATCTCTGCCCGCCAAAGGCGGTGATGCTAGAATAGCGGTAGCTTCATGAATATGCGTTAGGTCAAATAGGGGCTAAAGGGGGAGGCATACGTGATTTTCACCCTAGTCGTAAGTTCATATTGGGGTGAGATGGTTGAGAAGATCTGCCGCCAACTTCTGCAATTCTTAAAGGAATTGTTCGGGATTTTTAATGCCTTCAGGACCTTGCGATTTTCTGTTTCCGTTTTTTTTACGTTCCAAAGCCATAGTTTTTTAAATGTTCCGCTCACAAAGCGGTATTAGGGCTTGTTTTTTTTAAGAAACCAGTTATACTCTCTAATGGCACCTTGCGATTTTCTGTTTCCGTTTTTTTTTGCCTTTGCCTTCTTGAAGCCATAATTTTTTTATTTTTCGGCTCACATAGCCGTATGACGGAGTGTTGTTTTTTTTTACGGACCAGTTGTACTTTCTAATGGCACCTTTTAATATTGCATATGATATAATAGGAAGCTGGAATCAAATTCCAAATGCGGTGGAACTGGGAAAAAAACACAATTCTGCCGTAGTTTTATGGCGTTCCCTATGCGGTAGAATTGACCTGTTACCTTCATAATCCGGGTCAGAATGATTACAGAGATTCCACTGCTCACAGACCAGGGATGGCCAACCTGCGTCTCTCCAGCTGTTGCAAAACTACAACTCCCAGCATGTCCAGACTACCTACAGCTATCCGCCTACAGCAGGGCATGGTGGGAATTGTAGTTTTACAACAGCTGGAGAGCTGCAGGTTAGCCGCCCCTGTCACATACCCTATAGGAGGTGGTCTCCACCTTGCTGTCACTGAATGGAGACTTTGCATGATGATGACCACACAGGTGAACGGCTCTAATAGCTGAAACAAGACCTGCAACATTGTAATCACCATACAGCCCGGGTGTTTTCATCCTCTAGATATAAACAGCAAAGGATTCAATTCGGGAACAGCAAGCAGAGATTTTGAATATTGTAAGGAACTGATATCAGAAGTATTAATATATCATTAGGGTATGTCTATGCAGCGATTTTAGCTACCACAGCTGCCATGTGACTAAAGATTGCAGTGTAGCAGGGCTGCCATAGTAATGAATGGGATCGCATATTTGCTGCGACTGCAACATGTGAATCGCAAAAAAATTAAACCCTGCTGGATTTTTGCAATTCACACGTTGCAGCAAATGTGCATTACTAAGGAACCTCTTCTACACTGCGATACTTGGGGGCAACATGGATGCTCAATTCATGTCACGCCCAAAATCGACAAAATGCATAACAATTGTGCCCCCTACTGTTGGTTCCCTAGCAGCACAGTCAGTCTCCAGGGCAGATATTTTTACCAATGTGCCTCACAGTTCTGTTCCTCGTTTCATGCTATAGGGGGATAGGCTTTAGAGGGTATTAGACGAATCAATACTCATCCTAAAAATCATAATATCGTTCACTAGACAGATTTTCGTACTGTGTAATAGTTACTAGTGATTGTGAAAACGTTCGATTTTCGTTCAACCACATCAAAAAATAATTGACCGTCGACATAACATCTCAGCGTGGAATAAGTCATCACCTAAACATCAAGACATCATAGTAGAGGAGTGGAATCGGAGAGGAATTTGCGTTCACGAACGATCGCAGTATGATCACTTCTGTGATCATCGTCTTGAGTAATAATGACCAATTACGACTGATAATGACTCGTCAACTATACGATCATTAATCGCCATTCTTATCAAATCTACCCGTCTAATACGCCCTTTAGTAATATAACATGGACTCTGAGGGGCAGGGGCGGACCGGGAACTTAAAGTGGCCCTGGAAAAAATACTAAAAGTGGCCCTGTTCTGTAGGCTGGTCCAAATTGATGTAAGGCCGGGCCAGCAGTACCATATTGTGGCACATTATACCGCCTCAACACAGCCAAATACCACAGTCCATCACAAAATACTGCCGGCAGCACAAAATACATCCCCAAAAACTTCCACTGGCCGGCCATGAGGAGGACTCAGGCGGCCCCCTGGTCACCGGGAAATTTCCCTGTAAGGTCCATGGTCAATCCGCCCCTTGCTAAGGGGACCCAAGGGTCTGGTCCTTCTGCCACATAAGAAGACTCCAATATTATAAATGACATTTTTTCACACTGGAGCCCAGCGGTTACGCCTCATGGATGACTCCTATAACTCATACATCTATCTGAATTGTTCGCCTCGGATACGCGGCTCCTCCTTACACCTGCCTCTGCTGATTTTACAGTATTTTCAAAGGTGATTTTTTGCTGAGACGGTCATTCCTACAAACATAAAACATCTGTTTGCTGCCAAGTCCACTATCAGGATGTCCAGGGCTTCCTTATACTGGTCCAGTGAAGTCGGTTAAGGGAAATAGTCCAGGAAAGATGTCTAATATGTGATTTCAGGTATAAATCTTTATGTGTTTGTGGTTATAAAAATATGTGCCCCCCCTTGCTGCTTTTAAAACTGTGGTTTGGACAGGAACCTTACCCTCAAGCCAACTCTCCTCAGATCTTATAAGCAACATAGACGGACAGATACAGTGTGCTAACTTCCATTACTCTTCACTGCCAGATTGTCTCTACAGGGTATGGACCATAAGACCTGCCGTGTGGGAGGTGGAAATCTTATCAGTTTAAACCACAGGCTTAACTTCTGTCAATAGAAGGATTTTTTCAGACTAAAAACCTCAATAGTATTCTTCCCATGCATAATATACACAGATACATCCCTCCCTACATATATAGCACATTGTATGTTATTTTCTTAAAGGATAACAGCAATAATATCATTTAGGTATTAATTACAAAATATTTAATGGTGCAAAATAAATTATAATAAACACATTTGTGAATAGATAGATAGATAGCTAGATAGATAGATAGATAGATAGATAGATAGATAGATAGAAGATAGATAATCCAATAGCAGCAGCACAGTCAATAGTGATGTTGGGTGCAATCCCTCTGGAAGTTCAGGCATAATCCACAGATAAATCCAAAAAATAAATGATTAGTCAGTACTCCAATTCCAGTGAAAACATGTTTGACCCGTTTATTTCCCCAGTAGCAAATGGGGTAATAAGTGGCTCAAACACTTTTTCACTGGAATTGGAGTACTGACTAATCATTTATTTTTAGATAGATATATTGGAAGGTTGGGGGGCAATTCTGACCTTCATGATGGGGTCCTATGATGCATGCCCTTGGATAGACAGATGGATATGAGACAGACAGAAAGACAGACAGACAGATGTACAGACAGAGGCAGATGGATATGAGAATGATAGATAGATAGATAGATAGATAGATAGATAGATAGCTACAGGCCGACAAGTAGGTAGGCAAACAGATGTACTAGATAGATAGATATTAGGGGGCAATTCTGACCTTTATGATCGGGTCCTATGATGCCCCTGGATAGACAGACAGATGGATATATGACAGGCAGATAGACAGACAGAGAGGCAGATGGATATGAGATGGATAGATAGATAGATAGATTAGATTAGGTAAGATAGCTGATAGATAGATAGATAGATAGACAGACAGACAGACAGACAGACAGATAGATAGATAGACAGACAGACAGACAGACAGACAGATAGATAGATAGATAGATAGATAGAACTGTTGCTGCTTACTGGGTGAATAAATCACTATATGTGATGGAAAGTTCTGGAGTACAGCAGCTTCCTGATGCTTTCTGATGGTTGCACCCACCCATAATATTGCTTTTTGCAAAGTGAATTGTGTATATATTTGTTTTTAGTTACATCACTTTCTTAGAATGTTTATATGAAAAAGAAATATTGATTTGTCCAAATGTAAATAAATAATAACATTTTACACAACTGTGTATATACAGTGTATCTATCTATCTATTACTTTTTTCAGTACAGCTTCCATCACATGCTCCCTGTAAATACAGAAGCCGCGGTTCGGTTCACTCTCAGCCCTTGCTGTTTTTGGCAATACTCTTTGGTTCTCGACCACACCCTGGTAAGAGTGACGTACAAATGTCAGCTAGACAGGATATTAAGTCACTTTTACTAGGATCCAGCTTCTTGTAAAGGCAAACACAAGCCATTATATACTGCACGGAGACTCTGTCTGCAGCAAGACGGAAAGGAAGGTCCTCCTGATCCATATCAACAATTGTGTCTATGCCATGGAGGAGCAGTATACGGCTGTGTGCTCCGCGGTCTGTTATCAATTATATCCCTTCAGTTTTTTCCCCTAAGAAGCTTATATAGTAAATCCTATTCACACCCTATCCTGTTAAAATCCTATTTAATGGTATTGTACTGCTCCTTGTTGAGGATTTTTTCCAGAATCCACAATAAAATTCTGCAACAATCTGCCTTAGAGCTCATGTACACCAACATATTTTCTTAACGTGTCAGTTCCGTTTTTTGCAGACCATATGTGGAACCATTCGTTTCAATGGGTCCGCAAAAAAAAAAAAGGAAGTTACTCCGTGTGCATTCCATTTCCATATGTCTGTATTTCCGTTTCGCAAAAAAATAGAACATGTCCTATTATTGTCCGCAATACGGACAAGGATAGAACTGTTGTTTAGGGGCCAGCTGTTCCGTTCCGCAAGATACGGAATGCCACACGGGCATCATCCGCATTTTTGCGGATCCGTTTTTTGCGGACCGCAAAATACATACGGTCGTGTGCATGAGGCCTTAATTAAATATATCCGTTTTTTTGTCTACAGACTCTATGCAAACCTATGTGTCTCCATGATTACAGACCACAAACGAACCCTATGTAGTCTGAGTCTGATAGGCCTCATGCAAATGGCCGTATGTATTTTGCAGTCCGCAAAAAATGGATCCGCAAAAAATACGGATGTCGTCCGTGTGCATTCTGTATTTTACAGAACGGAACAGCCGGCCCCTAATAGAACAGTCCTATTCTTGTCCGTAATGCGGACAATAATAGGACATGTTCTATTTTTTTGCGAAATGGAAATACGGACATACAGAAACGGAGTACCTTTGTTTTTTTGCGCATACGTTCCGCAAAAAAAATGGAACGGACACGGAAAGAAAATACGTTTGTGTGCATGAGCCCTTATTGTCATTCCCATTTCCCACACTGCTTCCCAAAGAAGTAAGGGAAAGATGGAAAGGAGTCTGACTGCAGGATCAGACTACACAGGGCTTGTTTGTAGTCTGTTACTATGGAGACATAAAGGTCTGATTTGGAACTATACTAAATGCTAGAAGTTTTTTTTTTTTTTTATTTAAGACTATTTACAAAGTTGCTTCCTTTACCATTTTAGATGCATTAGAGCAATAATAAAAAGCATGGTCCGGGTGATGAACTGTCCCTTTAAAATGTAGGTGATGCATTAAAATGTAATGGAAGAAATCCTTCCTATACTTTTCAACAGGGCTGCATGGAATGGTCAGGTTAATAGTAAACAATGTATTTGGCCTTCACGCTTCACGGATGAAAATTCCAATTTTGGGGTTCAGTGGTCCTTTAAGGCTGAGAAAAGGGTAAAGAATAGATAAATCACCATTAAATTGGTGAGATTGGACTATATACTCTATGCCGAGACAATAACTTCAGCCCGGCCTCAGACGCTGGGAAAATAATTGGGTATTCTGCAGCGACAGTAAAATAGTTGATTACTCCCGTAGCCCTGAAGTAAGCAATACATCAAGAAAAACCACTGAGTACTAGGATCAACCTGGGGAGCGATGCATTATGGGAAGACTGGTGGATACACTATTTTAGTATACTGTATAGAAATAAATATCATTGGACTTTTATGTTCTTGTTTTCTTTATCTTCACACTTTTTTGTTTTTTTTGAAGTTCCCGTTCATTTACATTGAAGCTGACTCTATAGCGAGGAATGCAAAAATTCTACGGCCCCTTTAGGAAAACTTAGTACGGACCCCACCCCCAACTGAGAGCTCCGCCAAATGTTATATTAAAGAGTCGTCTTATCTCAGACAATGTGGGCATATCGCTATTCCGTGTCCGTCCTGCACCTATATTGAGAACGGAGCAGGGAAATGAATGGAGGGTGCCCTGCGAATGTGCAGTCGCCCTCCATTCATTTTCTATGGGGCCGCCGAAAACAGTCGAGCGCTGGCTCGGCTATTTCCATCGGGCCCATAGAAGTGAATGGGAATGGTGACCGGTCACACTGTGTGCTCCCATTCACTTCTATAGCGATATGCCCCGATTGTCTGAGAAGAGACAACCCCTTTAAAGTTAAAGGGGTTGTCCGAGTTATTTTTTTTTTATTTGTATGTTTCTAACTAATCAAATATAACAGCTTTTCCAGCACTTTGTGCTTCTAAAGCTGCTGCTTTCTCAGATTTCACTTAGGGTCACATGACCTGTGATGTCAGCTTCTCTCCCTGCTCTTCCGATATTCGTGTACAAGCAGATAAGAGTCTGTACAGGAGATGTCACTGTGCTGGCCACTCCCCCCTGCTCTGCCGACTCCTGCTCTCTGCTCTCTCCCTGGATTCTTTCAGATGAAACATTAACCCCCTTCAGCAAGAACACACACAGGGCTCAAGGCTTTAGAACAGTAGCTACAGACAATGAAGAGACATAGGATCTGTCCTCCTCATCCTATAGACACGGAGCTGACACTGGAGGAGATCTGCAGAGTATTGCACAAGAAAGGTATGGGGAAGTTCCTGTGTGCATTAGTAATGTCATTGTACAGCTGGGACTTGGGACTTGTAGTCCTACACATACAACATGCTGCTGAGTATCCTAGCAGGCAGACATTTCACTCAGGGCAGACTTATCACTCCCTCTGCAGAGCAGGGGGAGGGGCAGAGATTGTTGTTACTGCAGGTAAACAAAGGCCAGAAGAGAACCAGGGAAATGAGGAAATATAGATTTTTTTGCCTAAAACTTGCTTAACATAGTTATAGATTGCTACCCATCAGATTTACAGTGCTATATATTTTTTTTCATAACGCGGACAACCCCTTTAAGGTCCACCATTTAGGTCCAAACCTCCATGCTGATTTACTTTATAATATATGATATCTGTATAGGAGAACTCTAAGGGCTGTTCGACATGAGCGCGGGAATTATGCTTTGTGTGTGTGTGAGCGTGATCCTCCGTTCTGGACTTGCAGGATCATAGTGCCATAAAGCTGTCAGTATGATCCTGTAGAAATAAGGTCAAGCAGAGGCACATAGCATTATATATCACTATACACTGTGCGCTCCTGCAAGTCCAGAACGGAGGATCACGCTCACACACACGGAGAGCGATTCCCACAAAGGACTCGCTCGTGTGAAAAAGCCCTAAAACATATCATTTTGGGCTGCATGAAGTCACCACCAGAGGGAGCTAGCTTTATAAATTTGTATACAGTAAACTCCCTCTAGTGGTGGCTGTAGGTAATTTCTATGACACTATCATGGCAAGCAGAAGTTCAATGTCTGGCCCCCTGCCCCTAATTGTAGACCCCGTCTCTATGGCAGGTATGCCAAATACCTTAAAGGTTAAGACCTGAATGGGTTCAAAGGGGATAATTCTTTAATGAAAAAAAAATTCCGACAGATTCCAGCAGAATTCTGGATGTATCCTTCTGCTATAAGCAAACATCTATGAAATAAACTAACACAAACTGAGGTATCAAGTATTAAGAATGTGAAAAACAAACAGTAGTGTGAACCGAGCTGTAAACTGCTGCATTTTTTCCTCTGCTCGTCTGTTTTAATGGGTTCAACAGACGAACACTGAGACATTTTCCTGCATTTGCATTTTCTTTGCATTTGTAAATGACCCCCCTGTAATAACAAAGAAGATATGAAAATGCTTCTGCTGGTTGTGGACATGCTGAAAGGGTTAATACTAATGACCTATCCTCAGGAAAGGTTACCAGAATCTGATCAGTGAGGGTCCAACACCCGGGACCCCTGCCAATCTGCTGTCTGAAGAGACCAGGGTGCTCACATAGATTTTCCTAGGCCAGTGATGTCAAGTTTATTGTACTGCTCAGTTCCTTTTGGGCGGAGCTGCAATACCAAGTACTGCCATTATGCAATGGGTGGCGCTGGTGAGCCTACATGAAGCCACTTCAAACAACTGATTGGCAGGGGTGCCGGATGTTGTAACCTCACTGATCACATACTCATGACCTATCTTGAGGACAGGTCATCTCACCAGTATTAAAGGGGTTGTCCCATCATAGACAATGGGGGCATATCGCTAGGATATGCCCCCATTGTCTGATAGGTGCGGGTTCCACCGCTGGGACCCGCACCTATATCAAGAATGGAGCAGGGAAAGTTGAGGAGAGCGCACTGCGCGTGCGCAGCCGCCGTCCATTTCTATGGGGAAGCCAAAGCTAGGCTATTTCTGTCAGTTCCATAGAAATGAATGGGAGCGGTGGCCGCGCATGCGCAGTGCATTCCCATTCATTTCTATGGGAGCAGCGGGGAGCTGCGTCTGGTGGTGGCCAGACCCCGGGAAATCCGGGGTCCTCCAGGCACAACTCTCCCTGCTCCGTTCTCGATATAGGTGCGGGTCCCAGAGGTGGGACCCGCGCCTATGAGACAATGGGGGCATATACTAGGGATATGCCCCCGTTGTCTATGATGGGAATAACCCTTTTAAATACCATAACAACCCCTTTAAAAAAAGCAATTGAAAGAACTAAAACAAAATAAATACAGCCAAAAAAAATGAAAATAGAAGTGATTTGTGGCAGTGGGCTGATAAGAACTGGAACATCGTCTGGATTTCATAGATTAAATCATTTTATCATTTGCATCTCAAAACACTAACAAAGCAAATCAGGAGCAGATGTACAATAACAATCTAGAGGCGTCAGGAAAAGTTCATTGAAATGTATGATGATGATTCCTGCATCTCTCTAGCTACCGCTGCTTTAAGAATTTAACCAATTAATTGCAGGTTGCAGGGATCTGACTGATCTAATGATGAGAAACCAGTAGAAAATTCTAAGTATGAAGTAGGCCAGACGTTTCTAAAGGCCTATCATGGGGGAACTCATAGTAAAATGTGCCCTGGGGAACCCCTGCCGATGGGGGGACACAAAAAAGAGGACGCGTATATGAAATGGCTCCAAGCGGGAGGATTAAAAAGGATGGCTCTGCAGGGGAGGTACTATGATCCACAGAATAACCCCTCATGGACAGGGATATGCTCAGATAACAAATCCATCTCGGGGTTGTGCATCATCCATGGACTCTAACTACATGGCCCACAACAAATATGCTACCCTAATTATGGGATATTCCATACTCTGCTTTTTTTCAACCAGACAAGCCCCCAAACGACTTCAATTTGTATGCAAATTAGCATAAACCCCTGCCTCCTTGCAGTACAGGTTCCCTTAAAGGGATTATCCGCTTTATTTATACTGATGACCTATCCCCAGGATAGGCCATCAATATCAGATCGGTGGGGGTCCGACTCCCGACACCCCCAGATATCAGCTGTTTAAAGAGAAGGCCACACTTGTACAAGCGCTGTCTTCTCTTCATTGTTTACCTGCTTGCCGTTGCAACCGCAGTGGTGAGCAGGTGTAATTAAACCTAAGCCTAAGGGACGTTTCTTTCCTATACACTTGAATAGAAGGAGCCGTCCCATAGAAGTGAATGGGACGGCCTAGCTGTAATTACACTGCCCACCACTGCGATTGCGACGGCGAGCAGGTGAACAATGAAGAGAAGGCAGCGCTTGTAACGAGCACAGGCTTCTCTTCAAACAGCTGGGTGGCGGGTGTTGGACCCCCGCCATTCTGATATTGATCACCTATCCTGAGGATAGGTCATCAATATAAATAAAGCAGACAATCCCTTTAAGCTTCCTTCATTCATCTTTTTTTGTTTTTTTGTTACACCTGAACAAGGCCAGAATTTTTTAAAATCTTACATGCTTTTTTAATGGCGATTTTTGTTGCATTTTTGTGACACTTTTTTTTAATAAAAAGTGTGTTTTAGGCCCCATTCACACATCAGTTTTTTTTATCCACAACCTCTCCGCATCCGTTTCCGCATTTGCGGACAATTATGCGCATAGGATGCGGATCCATTTATTTCAATGTGGCCGCAAAAGATGCGGACGGCACATTTTCGTTCCGAATACACGGACAAGAAAAAGCATTTCTATTGTGTGCGTTCCGCAAATTGTGGATCCGCAAAATACGGACGTGTGAATAAAGCCTTAGGGTCCATTCACACGTCCTGTTTTTCTTTCCTGATCCGATCCGCATTTTTTCAGGACTTTTTCAGGATTAAAATGAATGGATCTGCATCAGGATCGATCAGGAAAGAAAAACAGATCCGCAAAACACGGATACCGGCAATGTGCATTCCGCAATTTGCGGAACGCACATAATACAAATGCCTTTTCTTGTCTGTGTATTCGGACAAGAATAGGACATGTTTATATTTTTTTTCAGGAGCCGCGGAACGGAAGTGCGGATGCGGACGGCACACTGTCTGCCATCTGCATCTTTTTCGGCCCCATTGAAAATGAATGGGTCCGTACCTGTTCCGCAATTTTGTGGAACGGATGTGGACACATTTCAACGGACGTGTGAATGGAGCCTTAAAGGGGTTGTCTCACTTCAGCAAACGGCATGTATCATGTAGAGAAAGTTAATATAAGGCACTTACTAATGTATTGTGATTGTCCATATTGCCTCCTTTTCTGGCTGGATTCATTTTTCCATCACATTATACACTGCTCGTTTCTATGGTTATGACCACTCTGCAATCCAGCAGCGGTGGACGTGCTTGCACATTATAGGAAAAAGAGCAGGTCTCTCTGGTGACCAGGACTGTGGGAGCACACATAGGCTACCGCCTTTTCCTATAGTGTGCAAGCACGACCACCACTGCTGCTGGATTCCAGGGTGGTCATAACCATAGAAACGAGCACTATATAATGTGATGGAAAAATGAATCCAGCCAGCAATGGAGGCAATATGGAGAATCACAATACATTAGTAAGTGCCTTGTATTCACTTTCTCTACATGATAAATGTCATTTGCTGAAATGAAACAACCTCTTTACTCATTGCTCAAAACTCACCCTCCCAAACTGCAGGTATTTTACACTATATTTTTGTACCATTATCATTAATTGATGTGGTTGTAATCATCTTCATATATGCCTCTACCTACACATTTCTACACTGTGATCCTTACACTTGCTTCAGAAAGCCTCTATGGATGAGCTGAAACGTTGCGACCACAGGGGTGAATAAAGTATTTTTCTTTCCACTCAGTGTTTGTGAGAATGCTGCCATTTCTCTTCTTATATTATCCTGGATTTGTTGCCGGATCCGTTGGCCGGCACCTCCATATTTATATTTGGCCATTGTCTAATATACATATATCATAGAATTACACAAATTCCACTTTAAGCCCAACTCTCAGCAGAGCCCTGCACTTGATCCGAGCTCTGTGCTCGCTTCCTCGCCTTTACCTCCCATCCTTTTCCTGTCCGAGGACTTCCCTGAGCGACCCTGGCACACAACAGGTGTCGCTCTGTGGCAGGAAAGGGAAGCGGGGATAGATTTCCTCTAAAGGGTTATAGCTGTCTCAGGATCACTCCCAGGATGCCGCGGGGTACGCACAGTCCAGACAGAAATCTGCATTAGACGATGACATCAACAAAGCAACAGCAACATAGAGACTGAACTACAACTCTCAACGTGTGCTGCACTTGGGCAATGATGGATGACATATTCATCCACCGTGCAGCAGATTGTATTTGCAGGGTATGGCGGAGGGGGATCTGTATAACATTATTAGGGCTCATGCACACTGCTGTATGAATTTTGCGGTCCGCAAAACACGTATTGCGGAACGGAACAGCTGGCCCCTAATAGAACAGTCCTATCCTTGTCCGTAATGAGGACAATAATAGGACATGTTCTATTTTTTTGTCGCAAAGGAAATACGGACATACAGAAACGGAATGCACACGGAGTAACTTCCGTTTTTTTTGGGGGACCTATTGAAATGAATGGTTCCGCATACGGTCTGCAAAAAGAATGGAACGGACACGGAAAGAAAATACGTTTGTGTGCATGAGCCCTTATTTAGATAACTACGTGGTACTGTTATTTGAGAACCATCCTGTATGATGCTGATGCTGGGATTGTTTCTGACATTAAGGGCTCATGCACATGACGACCGTATGTATTTTGCAGCCCGTAAAAAAATGAATCCGCAAAAAAATACAGATGACATCCATGTGCATTCCGTATTTTTGCGGAACAGAACAGCTGGCCCCCTAATAGGACAGTCCTACCCTTGTCCGTAAAGCAGACAATAAGGGCTCATTCACACAAATGTATTTTCTTTCCGTGTCCGTTCCGTTTTTTTTTGCGGACCGTATATGAAACAATTCATTTCAATGGGTCTGCAAAATAATGGAAGTTACTCCGTGTGCAATCCGTTTGCATGTCCGTATTTCCGTTTCACACAATAAAAATAAAACATGTCCTATTATTGTCGGCATTACGGACAAGGATAGGACTGTTCTATTGGGGGCCAGCTGTTCCGTTCCGCAAAATACGGAATGCACACGGACGTCATCTGTATTTTTTGCAGATTCATTTTTTGCAGACCGCAAAATACATACGGTCTTGTGCATGATCCCTAAAAGGACATGTTTTATCTTTTTGCAGAACGGGAATACGAACATAAGGAAACGGAATGCACACGGAGTAGTAACTTCCGTTTTTTTTTTGCGGACCCATCGAAACGAAATATAGGGTCCGCAAAAAAAAAAAGTAACGGATACAGAAAGAAAATACGTTTGTGTGCATGAGCCCTAAAGGACAGGATTTTAAAAGATCCTGGAGGGGGCGCCATTTTAACTTTGCTATGGGGCCTCCCCAATTACATGAAGCATATGGGACCTTCTGCACCTTATGTTATTTACACTCTTCTATAGTAGATGGCCCATCGGGCCCCCAAGACAAGAGGGCCCTGTAATTTGCATTTGCAGCCTCCTCGCCAATAGTTTTGCCCCTCTTTCACAGTGTAGACCCCTTAATTAACCCCTTTGTTACCAGACATTGTCCAAGCTGCATACAACACTCCTTTGATGTATTTTACTTTATTTTTGGAATATTTTACTATTTGTTCTGGTGCCTGTAGAAATCATTTCAAACAATGTAATAATTTATAACAATTACCGGTAATTTCTACAGAAATGGCCATAGCCATGAATTCAGATGAATCCTGTGTGCATCACACGGGCTGAAGTCAGCGGAGGATCCTGCTGCAGAGGAGACACAGTCTGAATGCCTCATCATAGAGCTGCATATATGCACTGCCTAGAATACAAAGACCCATAGCAGGGTGACAGCAATGGCATAATACACAGCATTTAAAGGGGAACTCCAGAAATAATATCACTTTGGCTAGGGTGCAGTCAATTTTACATCAGAATTACATTCTGCTGTACAATTCCTTTAAGTCACCAATGGAACCCAAGTGATGGCAAATTATGCCTAAAGAAATAACTAATCATGTATATACAGTGGTAATGTCCTGTCTGATTTCAGGACCTTCTTTGCTGGTATTTTGTGTGTCTTTTTGCTGTATCTATTATTTATTACGCATTTTTCACATTCAGGGGATTTATAATTTCATACTGAATTATGAACCTATTGCATTTGCATTTGGTGGCTGTAGAACTAACTAATAAGTCAGGAATCATTGTGTAGTAACGTTACTAATAAAGTGATTGGATTTTTTTTTCCCCATAGAATGGTAATGTAATTTCCATATGGGGGACAGCGCCACCTAGCTTAAAAACCGATCAATTACAAACTGTGATGTTTCATGTAAAGAATAAAGGGTTTGTCTCAATTCAGCACATAGAATGTATTATGTAGAGAAAGTTAATAAAAGGCACTTACTAATGTATTGTGATTGTCTATATTGCTTCCTTTGCTGGCTTGATTAATTTTTCCATCACATTATACACTGCTCGTATCCATGAGTTATGACCACGCTGCAATCCACCTGTGGTGGTCATACTTGCACAGTATAGGAAATCAGCCACCATAGGGTGCAAGCAAGGTCACTGTGTAATGTTTGTACACAGTGACTCCACCAGCAGAATAGTGAGTGCAGCTCTGGAGTATAATACAGGATGTAACTCAGGATCAGTACAGGATAAGTAATGTATGTACACAGTGACTCCACCAGCAGAATAGTGAGTGCAGCTCTGGAGTATAATACAGGATGTAACTCAGGTCAGTACAGGATAAGCAATGTATGTACACAGTGACTCCACCAGCAGAATAGTGAGTGCAGCTCTGGAGTATAATACAGGATGTAACTCAGGATCAGTACAGGATAAGTAATGTATGTACACAGTGACTCCACCAGCAGAATAGTGAGTGCAGCTCTGGAGTGTAATACAAAATGTAATTCAGGATCAGTACAGATATGTAATGTATGTACACAGTGATCCACCAGCAGAATTGTGAGTGCAGCTCTGAAGTATAACACAGGATGTAACTCAGGGTCAGTACAGGATAAGCAATGTATGTACATAGTGACTCCACCAGCAGAATAGTGAGTGCAGCTCTGGAGTCTAATACAGGATGATACTCAAAATCAGTACAAGATAAGTAATGTAATGTATGTATACAGTGACCCCTCCAGCAGAATAGTGAGTGCAGCTCTGGAGTATAATACAGGATGTAACTCAGGATCAGTACAGGATAAGTAATGTAATGTATGTACACAGTGACACCACCAGCAGAATAGTGAGTGCAGCTCTGGAGTATAATACAAGATGTAACTCAGGATCAGTACAGGAATTGGTAATGTAAGGTGTGCACAAAGTAACTCCATCAGCAGAATATTGAGTGCAGCTCTGGAGTATAATACAGATTGTAAGGTTTTCAAAGCTTATCAGTAGAGATGAGCGAGGTTACGGCACTGTAGCGGCTGGCAGCTTCGGCGCCGGCTCCATGCGAGCGCAGGGGAGCCGAGCACTACAGTGCTCGTAACGAGCACGCTCGCTCATCTCTACTTATCACCTATTCACAGGATCTGTAACCACTGGGACCCCCACCAATCATGCAAATGGTCACTACCCCTCCATTCAACACTGCCCCTTCATTATCTTTGGCAGTCTGATAGACTATGCTGAGCCGAGAGTCCCTGTGTATGGAGGGAGTCAATCATTCAATCATGTGTATGGATAATTTAAGATCTGAGAACTGTTGCATAAAGTGATTTCCATTTGAACTGCATTATTAAACCTCTAGCCGCACATATTATGCTGTATATTTACTGTATGTGTGTATATTACATATACGCACACACGTCGCTGAGTTGCTTCTTGGCGGTTTGGCATTTGCTTCTTCACATCTGTTGGTAAATCCCGGGTCTGCTCTTGGAGACAGCTGGTCGACTGAGTTATGAGAGCTCCTGGGAGCCC
>ONZH01007924.1:0-264588 GCA_900303285.1 Rhinella marina | reverse complement strand
TTTGTCTCTCCAATTGTTCCCTGTTCCTCCCTGTGCACTTATACAGAGCAGGGACCGTCACCGTGGTTGTCCGCGGCCGCCTAGGGCCGACTGAGGCAAGCAGGCAGGGAGAGAATGGGGGGGGGTATTCAGTACAGGGCGCACCTTCCCTTGTCTCCCCCGTGACAGAATCACAAGCCATACTAAATGGAGCCGTTGCGAGTTCTCACGGATCATATAGGTGACATGGCTCAGATGATCCAGGATCTGGCCGAGAGAATCCAACACCAGGAGCAGCTGCAAACTGCACCCGCAGCCGCTCCCTCCATTATTGAACCCCATATAAGGTTGCCCGATCGGTTTGTGGGTAACCGAAAGACTTTCCGTTCTTTCCAGGAAAGTTGCAAATTATATTTTCGTTTACGCCCACACTCCTCGGGTTCTGAGCAGCAGCGGGTAGGAATAATTATTTCCTTGCTGCAAGGGGATCCGCAGGAGTGGGCTTTCTCATTGCCATCTGACTCCCCATGTCTGTTGTCTGTGGAGGCCTTTTTCCAGGCCTTAGGTCTTTTGTATGAAGAACCAGACTGGGCCACTGTAGCAGAAACTCAGCTCAGGAACATTCAGCAGGGAAACCGCCCAGTAGAGGATTACTGTGCAGAGTTCAGGAAGTGGTGTGTCTCCTCTGGGTGGAATGACCCAGCTTTGAGAAGCCAGTTTAGGGTGGGGCTGTCAGACCAACTCAAGGATCTTCTGGTTTGTTATCCTACTCCTGACTCCCTAGAGACGACCATGACTTTAATTATTAAGCTGGATCGACGGGTGAGAGAAAGACAGAGGGAACGATCAAGTACTCCTCAAGCTGTCGTCCTGCCTGAGTTTCCTCCTCTGAGTCCACCTCCTGCCAAGGTCCCGGAGTCCATGCAGTTAGGAGGTATCCTGAAAAACCAAAGACGTTTAAAGGGAACCTGCTTCTACTGCGGTGAGGTGAACCACTGGCTCCAGCAGTGTCCAAAACTTCCGCCCTCTAGGAGATCTCCGGTGGGAAGTAAGGTAACCCCAGCAGTGGTAAGGAGAAAGATTTTAGTACCCATCTCCATTGCATATGATCAATTCAGGGGTTCTGGAAAGGCTTTTGTTGACTCTGGTTCTGCTGCTAATTTTATTAATTTTGATTTTGTACAGTCTGTGGGTTTACCGATGGTCCCTTTAAGGGAGGGTATTCAAATTATCGCCCTCGACTCCACTCCCCTAAATAATGGGAGGATCGAGTTCTGTACCCCTAGTGTGACCCTGACGGTTGGGATTTCGCATTCCGAAAAATGTGTTTTTTGGGTTTTAAAAAATTTACCTGCTGACCTAGTTCTTGGTTTACCTTGGTTGCAGGACCACAATCCTGTAATCAATTGGTCAACAGGTGAATTAGAAAAATGGGGGCTGAATTGTGACAAGTGTTGCAAATCTGTATTGCAGTTGGGAGGTACCACTGAGTCTCTTTTCTTACCTGAGTACATCAACGATTTTTCGGACGTTTTCTCCATGTCCGAGACTGAGTTCCTCCCTCCTCACCGGCAATATGATTGTGCCATCGATATTATTGAGGGGTCCAGATATCCCAAGGGCCCGTATCTATAATCTCTCTACTCCAGAGCGTCAGTCTATGAGGGATTATCTCAAGGAGAGTCTGGCCAAGGGTCACATCCGGCCTTCTGTTTCTCCCATGGGGGCAGGATTTTTCTTTGTCGGGAAAAAGGATGGAGGGTTGAGGCCCTGTATTGATTACAGGGAACTCAATAAAATTACTGTTAAAAACAGGTACCCGTTGCCCCTTATTCCTGATTTGTTGAATCAGGTTCAGGGTGCTTGTTGGTTTACTAAGCTAGATCTGAAGGGGGCGTACAACCTGATCAGAATCCGGGAGGGTGATGAATGGAAAACTGCCTTTAATACCCCGGAGGGTCATTATGAGTACCTAGTAATGCCCTTCGGGTTAAGTAATGCTCCTGCGGTGTTCCAAAATTTTGTCAATGACATTTTTAGACCATTTATTGGAAAATTTGTAATTGTCTATATTGATGACATCTTGATTTTTTCTACAGACTGGGAGAGTCACGTATCCCACACCAGGCAAGTGCTGGAGGTGTTGCGTGAGAACAAGTTGTTTGTCAAAGGGGAGAAGTGTATCTTTGGTGTTCAGGAAGTGACCTTTTTGGGATACATTCTCACCCCTTTTTCCTTCAAAATGGACCCGGGTAAGGTACAGGCCATTGTAGATTGGGTGCGACCTTCCTCTCTGAAGGCGCTCCAGCGATTTCTGGGTTTTACTAATTTCTATCGAAAATTTATCAAAAATTTTTCTGTTATAGCCAAACCCATTACGGATTTGACCCGCAAGGGAGCTGATTTAGTCAACTGGTCCCCTGCAGCTATTGAAGCTTTTGAAAAGCTAAAGCGGTTTTTTGTTGATGCTCCTGTGCTGATCCAGCCTGATCAAAATAAGCCGTTTGTAGTTGAGGTGGATGCATCTGAAGATGGTGTGGGGGCAGTACTGTCCCAGGGGTCTTCCACCTTAACTAATCTCAAGCCATGCGCCTTCTTCTCCCGCAAGTTCTCTCCTGCCGAGAGAAACTATGACATTGGTAATAGGGAGTTACTAGCAATCAAGTGGGCATTTGAGGAATGGCGTCATTTTTTAGAAGGGGCATTACACCGCATTACGGTCCTCACGGATCATAAGTCCCTCCTGAGCCCATCCTGCCAGCTGACATCATCGTAGCCGCTACCTCATCTGATCTAGCTTCTGAAATCGTGGCAGGACAACATCTTGCTCCCACTGGTACTCCCAATGACAAGTTATTTGTGCCAGCTCATTTGCGGTTGCGACTGCTGGGTGAGTGCCATAGCTCTGTTTTATGTGGACATCCTGGTATCAATGCCACCAAGGAGTTGGTCTCTAGGCAGTATTGGTGGTCGTCAATCTCCAGAGATGTTCAGGCTTTTGTAACTGCGTGCAATACTTGTGCCAGGTCCAAGAATCCCAAGACTCGGCCTATGGGTGAGTTGCGTCCATTACCCATACCTGGTAGACCTTGGTCACATCTGTCCATGGACTTCATCACGGATTTGCCATGCTCTGAGGGTAAAACCGTGATTCTTGTAGTGGTGGACAGATTCAGCAAGATGTGTCACTTTATTCCTTTGTGTAAATTACCCTCTGCAAAGGTTTTGGCTTCCACCAATGGTCAGACTGAACGTCTTAATCAGTCCGTTGAGCAATATCTCAGATGTTATGTTGCTGATAACCAGCATGTGTGGGCCAGATTCCTGTCTCTGGCCGAGTTCGCGATTAATAACCGTGTGAATTCGTCTTCTGGGGTATCGCCGTTTTTCTGCAACATGGGGTTTCATCCGCGCTTTGGCTCCTTTTCTCCAGCTGCTTCGGCGGTCCCAGAGGCCAATGTTCTCTCTCAGGAACTGTGCACAGTTTGGGCACAGGTTCAGTCGAACCTGGAAAGAGCCCAAAGGATTCAAAAAACTAAGGCCGATAAGAAACGTTCTAAGGGTGTGAATTTCAAGGTGGGGACATGGTATGGTTGTCAACTAAAAATCTACGTATGAAAGTACCATCCTATAAGTTTGCGCCTCGCTTCATTGGTCCATACAGGATCACCAAGGTGATCAATCCGGTGTCGTTTGAATTGTGTTTACCTGACTCCCTTCGTGTTCACAATGTTTTTCATATGTCTTTGCTTAAGCGTTATGTTGCTCCCGCTGGTCCAGAGGAACTGCCCCCGCCTCCGGTCGAGGTGGAGGGACAAGTGGAGCACGAGATTCATAGAATCATTGACGTTAGGAAAGTCCGGAATTCCTTCCAGTACCTTGTACACTGGAGGGGATTTGGGCCTGAGGACAGATCTTGGGTACCGCTGAGCAGGATGCATGCAGACGCACTTGTTAGGAGTTTTCATCGACAGCATCCTGAAAAGCCGGTTCCTCCAGCTAAGGGTCCGGTGGCCCCTCGTGAAGGGGGGTACTGTAACGGGGAGCCGGCGGCGCGCTTCCTCTCTGCCATGCCGCCGGTCTCCCAGGAGTGCGCCGGAGCGAGGACGCAGGATGCGTCCTCGTCTCCATGACGACACTCACAGGAGAGGGTCCGGCACGCGCACTGATACAGCGCGTCCGGCGTCCTCCCCGCCCCCCTAGTAAACGAGCAGGCGGGGACATCTGAGCGCTGGTCTGGGCAACCAGCGCTCAGAACATTTATTATATACCTGGTTTTGGGTCATGTGGCGCTGGCCACGCCACATGACCAAATTTGGTGCATATTTGAGCGCTGGTCACGTTTGGCCAGCGCTCGGTATGCAAATGAGGTCATGTGACGCTGGCCCCGTCACATGACCCAGTGGAGGGCTATTTAAAGCCACTAGTTGTCCTCCCTAATTGCCTGTGATTAGCGTTACTACTTTGATCAGTGCTTGTGCGACTTAGTGTTTGATTGCTGTTTGACCCTGACCTTGGACTTTGGACTTCGACCTCTCTTTGCTTCACCCCCGGTATTGACGTTATCTCCTGTGTATGACCCGGCTTGCTGACTATTCTAATATTGTGTTTGTTTCGTCTGTGTTTGTCTCTCCAATTGTTCCCTGTTCCTCCCTGTGCACTTATACAGAGCAGGGACCGTCACCGTGGTTGTCCGCGGCCGCCTAGGGCCAACTGAGGCAAGCAGGCAGGGAGAGAACGGGGGGGGGGTATTCAGTACAGGGCGCACCTTCCCTTGTCTCCCCCGTGACAAACGCAATCGCGAGTCAATAGTACGCTAGGGATTCGTACGCACTTTGTACGCTAATGTTACGTATTGTGTACTTTAAACAACACTGTCTGTATGTTCGTAATTTGTGCAGGAATGTTCACAAAGCAACAATTATTTTTTAACGCAAATTCGACTGAATAAATTCGTATTAAGAAGGAATCTTGTCAAAAATTTGTCGATTATTCGCAGAAGCGAATTTTGGGTGATTCGCTCATCTCTAGTGGTGTCTGTATAATTTGGGGCCTGATCTACGGTCTGTATGCATTTAGAGCTGATCTGCATTCTGTATGAATTAGAGGGCTAATCTGGGGTCTGTATGAATTTAAGGGCTGATTTATGGTGTAATCTGGAATCTGTGAATTTTGGGCATAATCTGGATGAATCTGGAGGCTGATGAATTTGCGGTCTGTATTAATTTGGGGCTGATCTGTGATCTGTATGAACTGGATGACTGATCTGGTGCTGAACTGGGGCTGATCTGCAGTATATCAATTGTAGGGCTAATTTGGGGTCTGTATGAATTTAAGGGCTGCTTTGCTGTCTAATCTAGAGTCTATATGAATTTAGGGAATAATCTGGATGAATCTGGGGACTGATAATTTGGGGGCTGCATTTATTTTCAGATCTGGTCAGGAGGTCTGTATTATTTTCAGGGTCTGGTCTAGAATTATGTATTAAATTTGGGGTCTGGTCTGGGGGCCTATATTAATGTTTGGGTCTGGTCTGGAGGTCTGGTCTGTATTCATTTGGGGTCTCATCTGTCTGTATTACAAATAAGTTTTCCAGCCATGTAAAATTTATTTTTGAAAACTGGAACATTGGGGCCACTTTGAGTTCCCAATTCTCCTCTATGCACACCCCTGGCCAAATATGTCTGCACAGTAAACTGCAGTCTTCAGGAGAAATCACCATAATAGTCTGGAGCAAATGGAGAAGAAAAAGGAAAAGTGAACAACTCAGATTAGTGGCGATATCACATGTGGGTCACTGGATTAGTATTTGTTCTGCCTATGACTGCTTCTTTAAAATGTGTATAAATCTGTTTATTACAAAGTAAGGTATTTTTAAAATAATTTTATACTTGATAATTTCTCACTAGGTGGTAGAAACATCTTAACGCTTAGAACACACATTATTGATACAGTCAGCTTAGTAATGGCAACCATGCTGTGGGAGCGGACACAAGGAGTGGTCAGGGGTGTAATTAGTTTTTTATGTACAGTACTATGCAAAATTTATTTCCTTTGCAACTTGGAACATCTATGGATGTAGGCTCCTCATTGTTACAGATCGATGCAATGATGTAAGTTTAATGAATTGGACAATTAATGAAAATAATGTTCATCCATGTTATCTGATCTTGGGCAAGGAGCTGAAGCAGGTTTGCAGGCAGATCAACAAGTATGTAACTGTTTACAATATTGAAAAATCTGTTGCAGGTGGGTGTATTGTTTTTGAGGGACAAAATTAAACACTGCTTGAGACCCTTGGAATGTCTGGGAAGCTTGAAATTCTCGGATTTTGAAGCATGCTAACTAAAGTCCACCTTTTCATCTTTTCGACACTGAGAAAAATCTTATACTTTTATTCTGATGACAAAGTCAAAATAGAAGTATAGTGATCCCTCAAGATACAATATTAATTGGTTCCAGGACGACCATTATATGTTGAAACCATTGTAAGTTGAGTAATCGGTTCCAAAGCCCCAAAATTTTATGCAAGATAAGATTTTATTAAGGTTTAAGAAAAATAAGTAGATAACTAAGACAGATGAGTTGGTTTCAATTTACGATGGGTCAGAAAAGACCATTGTATGTTGAAAATATTGTATCCTGAGGCCATTGTATTTCGAGGGATCACTGTATAAGAAGGGCTACTTGAACAGGAGTGTTTTGACCTGGTAAAATAAGCTAGATATGTTACTTGTAATATGGTTACATAAAAATAAATAACAGGAGATATAACTATTTTAACCCCTTCCCGCATATTCACGTACATGTACATGAGTGAATGCGGCTAATTGCCGCATCCTCACGTGCATGTATGTGATCTGATCTCCGGGCGGGTGCAGCTCCTGTTGCCAATAGCCAGGCCCATGCTGCATCCGCTGGCATCGCCAGACTAACTCTTCACACGCCGCGGTCAGCGCTGACTGCGGCGTGTGAGTGGTCTGTGAGAGGGAGGGAGCTCCCTCTCAGTCCATCGGCCTCCCGCGCTGCGCTGGCAGGGGGCCGATGGTTGGCATGGCAGCGCGGATGCCTTACAGAGGCATCGGTGTCTGCCATGTACGGAAGCCGAGGAGATCCAGCCGGCAGGCTGACAGTTCAATTCAGTACAATACAGAAAGTATTGAAAGTGTGAAAACGTGAAGTCCCACAGTGGGACAAGTGTAAAAAGTAAAAAAAAGTAAAATAAAGTGTTTTTTTAATAATAAAAAAATTAAGTTTCAAGTAAAAAAATAGAAAAAATGCCCCCTCACCATAAAATAATGTTTAAAAAAACAAAAAAGTAAAAAACACACATATTAGGTATCGCCACGTCCGTAACAAAGTGCTCTATAAAAATATCATATGATCTACCACCTCAGATGAACGCCATAAAAAAATGTAAAAAAACGGAGCGAAAATGCCATTTTTTTGGTCACCTTACATCACAAAAAGTGTAATTCCAAACGATCAAAAAGACGTATGTACCCCAAAATAGTGCC
Source organism: Rhinella marina (assembly GCA_900303285.1). Classification (NCBI taxonomy): domain Eukaryota; kingdom Metazoa; phylum Chordata; class Amphibia; order Anura; family Bufonidae; genus Rhinella; species Rhinella marina. The sequence continues at coordinate 257,092 of ONZH01007924.1, read as the reverse complement.
AAACAAACAGTCATCTCTTCCCGCAAAAAACAACACCCTACCTAAGACAATGAAAAAACAAAAAATGGAGTCACTAAAACCTGATTTTTTTTCCTTCAAAAATGCTTTTTTTTTGCAAAACTGAAAAAAAAGTAAAAAAAAGTATACATGCTAGGTATCACCGCGTCCGTAATAACCTGCTCTATAAAAATATCATATGAAAGTCATACACACCCCAAAATGGTACCAATCAAACCGTCATCTCTTCCCGCAATAAATGATACCCTACCTAAGACAATTGTCCAAAAAAAAAAAATATATGGCTTTCAGAAAATGGAGACACTAGAACATGATTTTTTTTTTCCCTTCAAAAATGGTTTTAGTGTGTAAAACTGAAATAAATTTTTTAAAAGTAGACCTATTAGGTATCGCCATGTCCGTAACAACCTGCTCTATAAAAATATCACATGACCTAACCTCTCAGGTGAACACCGTAAAAAAAAAAATTAAAAAAAATACCAAAAATGCAATTTTTTGTCACCATACATCACAAAAATTCTAAGCAATCAAAACAACATATGTACCCCAAAATAGTACCAATCAAACAGTCATCTCTTCCCACAAGAAATGAGACCCTACCTAAGACAATCGCCCAAAAGATAAAAAAAATATGTCTTTCAAAAAATGTAGACACTAAAACATGATTTTGTTTTCTTCAAAAAAGCTTTTATTGTGTGAAACTGAAATAAATGTAAAAGAGTAGACATATTAGGTATCTCCACGTCCGTAATGACTTCCTCTATAAAAATATTAAATGACTTACCCCCTAAGGTGAACACTATAAAAAAATAAAAACTGTGCAAAAAATGCCATTTTTTTGTCACCTTTAATCACAAAAACTGTTATAACAAGCGATCAAAAAGTCATACACACCCCAAAATGGTACCAATCAAACCGTCATCTCTTCATGCAAAAAATGAGCCCTTACATAAGATAATCGCCCAAAAAATAAAAAAAAAATATAGCTTTTGGAAAATGGAGATGCCAAAACATGATTTTTTTTTTAAAAAAAATGCTTTTATTGTGTAAAATTAAAATACATTAAAAGAAGTATTAGGTATCGCCGTGTCCGTAAAAACCTGCTCTATAAAAATATCACATGATTTAACCCCTAAGGTGAATTTCATACAAAAATTTAAATAAAAACATTTTTTGGTCACTTTGCCACATAAAGTGTAATATTGAGTGATTAAAAAAATCATATGTACTCAAAAAATGGTACCTATAAAAACGTCAACTCTTTCCGCAAAAAATGAGCCCCTACACAAGACGATTGGCAGAAAATAAAAGAAATGTAGCTTTTAGAAAATTAAGACACAAAAGCATACTTTTTGTTTTGAAAAATGCTTTATTATGTAGAACTGAAACAACAGAAAAAAATACACATATTTGGTATTGTCGCGTCTGTATCAACCTGCTCTATAAAAGCAACACATGATCTATCCTGTCAGAAGAACTCAGTAAAAAACAAAAAATAAAAACTGTGCCACAACAGCCATTTTTTTGTTACCTTGCCTCACAAAAAGCGTAATACTGAGCAATCAAAAATCATATGTACCACAAAATAGTACCAATAAAACTGTCACTTCATCTTGTAGTTTACAAAATGGGGTCACTTTTTGGGAGTTTCTACTCTAGGGGTGCATCAGGGGGTCTTTAAATGTGACATGGCAACTTAAAATTATGCCAGCGACATCTGCCCTCCAAAATCCATATGGCGTTCCTTTCCCTCTGCGCCCTGCCATGTTCCCCTACAGCAGTTTACCACCACATGTGGGGTGTTTCTGTAAACTGCAGAATCAGGGTAATAAATATTGAGTTTTCTTTGGCTGTTAACCCTTGCTGTGTTACAGGGACAATAGATTAAAATGGAAAAGTGAATTTTTGAAATTTCACCTCCATTTTCCTTTCATTCTTGTGGAACACCTAAAGAGTTAACAAAGTTTTTAAAATCAGTTTTGATTAACTTGATGGGTGTAGTTTCTAAAATGGGGTCATTTATGGGTGGTTTCTATTATGTAAGCACCACAAAGTGACTTGATAACTGAACTGGTCTTTGAAAATTTTAAGAATTGCTTCTAAAATTCTAAGCCTTCTAACTTCCTGAAAAATAAAATGAAGCTTACAAAATGATGCCAACACAAAGTAGACATCTGAAAGAGACATTCAAATTTCAAAAATTATGAATTTTTCCAAATTTTCTGTAAATTTTGGAATTTTTTTTATAAATAAAGGTGAAACATATTGACTCAAATTTACCACTAACATGAAGTAAAATATGTCACGAGAAAACAATCTCAGAATCGCTCAGATGAGTAAAAGCGTTCGAGAGTTATTACCACATAAAGTGAAACATGTCAGATTTGAAAAATGTAGCTTGGTCCTTAAGGTGAAAACTGGCTATGTCTTGAAGGGGTTAATTGTATGTGTATATTGCAACATTTTAGGGCTAAATAGAAGATGATATTGCTATCCTGCTTTCTAAAAATGTTTTCTGAATGTTTTATACTGATGACCTATTCTATGACCTATACTGATAGGTCATCAGTATCTGATCAGGGAAAGGGTCCGACTACTGGCACCCTCACCGATCAACTGCTTGGTGAGGCTGTGGCCTCCTTGCATCTTATCCTAGGCCAGTGACGTCACGTTTATTGGTCATGTGGCCTAAGTACAATTCTGTCCCATTCAAGTGAATGTGCTATATAACGCACATCCACTATCTAATGGGCAGCGCTGTGCTTGGTAAACTGCTAACAGGCCGCAGCCCTCAACTGAGCATCGTGGCCTCATCAAACAGCTGATCAGTGGGAGTCCTGGGTTGGATTCCACTGATCAGATACTGATAACCTATCCAGAGAATAGGTCATCAGTATAAAACACTTGGAAAACCCCTTTAAAGCAACCCACCAGCACCAAATAAATCCAAGGGAAGTGGAGAAAGATTGTGTCTTCTAAGAATCCAATTGCCTTTTTGTTAAGCTGGAGTCAGGGGACCAGATCTCAGCAATGATGGCGCTATGATGATGATGGCACCAAGGATGATGACTATACATTACCAATGTATAGTCAAATTTTAGTTTTGGACTGGAGGGCTTCTTTAACAACATTCCTACAGTAACATTGTGAACCAACTTCAGGACAAGACAATTAGCTATAATTGACAATGAGCTATATTTAAGAATTGAAGTTGGGTATCTCAGAAAAGCTCATCTTGCCTGTGGGTTGAATGTATAAAGACTACAAATATTTTAGATTTTGAAAATTCTAACTCATTATCATAAATGTTAAGGCAATATTTTGTAGTCTAGTATTTTAACAGCCAGCCAAGAGAGTAATCATACATCATGCACCATTTTTAATAACTAGTATACACCTTAATCCATGTATACCATCATATAGTAAGTAGTATGTATGTAGTCTCCTTGTCTCCTCCCATTGTTTGAGATATTCCAGCTTGAACTTCCTCCAGTTGACTAATCACGTTGGTATGTCGAGTTCCTCTTCTAAGTAGAGGATAACAGCTGAAGCTAATCCAGCTTCATTTTGGCATTTTCCAGGGCTCTACAAAAGGGGATGCATATTAAGCTGTTATTTATAATAGCATGCTTTACATTAATAGTCTTCTAACAAGTCCAGGTGGAAAATCAATATATTTGACATCACAAGTATTAGTTGAGCTGGTTTTTATTTAATGTCATTTGTAAGACAAATGATATTCAGATGGCCTTCTTAAGGAGGCTGTAACTTACCGTATGTTCACCCTATAAGACGCACCTGCCCATAAGGCGCACCAAAGTTTTAGAGGAGTAAAATAAGAATAATATATAATATATATTTCATCAGACCTCAGGTCAGACCCACAATCAGACCCCCTATGTTAATCAGACCTCAGATTAGAGCCCCCCCGCCCCGATGTTAACAACACCCCGATTCAGACCCTCAATGTTTAGAAGTCCCCCAATCAGACCTCAGATCAGACCACCATGTTAATAATACCCCCATGTTAATCAGACCTCAGATCAGAGAAACAAAAAATAAAATCAACTCCTGTTCTAGACACTGCCACTGCTCCTGAGATCCAGCACTCTTCCTGGTCTTCCTGCTGTGCTGTCACTCGACATTTCACAGTGTGGGGTCAGAGAGCTCCAGCGTCCTAACAGCATAGCGTACAGAGCCTGCAGGAGAAGACCAGGAAGCAGTGAGTACAGCCAGTACAGGGACCGCTGCATTCACTGCTCCCTGGTCCTACTGTATTAAAGGAAACCCGTCATTAATTTTATGTTGAACTCACCACTGATTTCAGCGGTCTGACATTCATGAGCTAAAAGAAAGTGGTTGCCAAAACCAGCATCATAATCATTGCAGCATAGGCCTTGAAAAGAGTCTAATCTACCTGAGAACAGTCAGACTTAGGGTACTTTCACACTAGCGTTTTATAATTCCGGTATTGAGTTCCATCATAGGGGTTCAATACCGGAAAAAAACGCTTCAGTTTTGTCCCTATTCATTGTCAATGGGGACAAAGCTGAACTGAAGAGAACGGAATGCTCCTAAAAGCATTCCGTTCCGTTTCCAGACCGGAGAGAAAACCGCCAACATGCTGCGTTTTGCTTGCCTCCTCTGCCGTATACATACGCTCAGCCATTTTATATGGTGCAAACTACAATATATATATACAGTACAGACCAAATGTTTGGATACACCTTCTCATTCAAAGAGCTTTCTGTATTTCCATGACTATGAAAATTGTAGATTCACACTGAAGGCATCAAAACTATGAATTAACACATGTGGAATTATATACTTAACAAAAAAGTGTGAAACAACTGAAAAGATGTCTTATATTCTTAGTTCTTCAAAGTAGCCACCTTTTGCTTTGATTACTGCTTTGCACACTCTTGGCATTCTCTTGATGAGCTTCAGGAGGTAGTCACCTGAAATGCGATTCCAACAGTCTTGAAGGAGTTCCCAGAGATGCTTAGCACTTGTTGGCCCTTTTGCCTTCACTCTGCGGTCCAGCTCACCCCAAACCATCTCGATTGGGTTCAGGTCTGGTGATTGTGGTCATCTGGCGTAGCACCCCATCACTCTCCTTCTTGGTCAAATAGCCCTTACACAGCCTGGAGGTGTGTTTGGGGTCATTGTCCTGTTGATAAATAAATGATGGTCCAACTAAACACAAACCGGATGGAATAGCATGCTGCTGCAAGATGCTGTGGTAGCCATGCTGGTTCAGTATGCCTTCAATTTTGAATAAATCCCCAACAGTGTCACCAGCAAAGCACCCCCACACCATCACACCTCCTCCTCCATGCTTCACGGAGGGAACCAGGCATGTAGAGTCCATCCGTTCACCTTTTCTGCGTCACACAAAAACACGGTGGTTGGAACCAAAGATCTCAAATTTGGACTCATCAGACCAAAGCACAGATTTCCACTGGTCTAATGTCCTTTCCTTGTGTTCTTTAGCCCAAACAAGTCTCTTCTGCTTGTTGCCTGTCCTTAGCAGTGGTTTCCTAGCAGCTATTTTACCATGAAGGATACACAAAAAAGAGAAATATAGGGGGATGGCACTACACATACGTAGCACATAGACCTAAAAGTCCACGCCTCCTCTTGAGACTTTGAATCCGTGACCTCTGTGGTGCTCAGCAACTGGATGATAGCGGAAAGCCAGTAGTAAAGTATACAAGTAGAAGAAAAGTGCGGCACTCACCGAAGTCTTCTTGAATCTTTATTTGAAAAAAGCTTACATAAAAGCAGGGTGTGGGGTGGACGCCATACAGTGCGCTCAGGAACCAGCAGCGACGGCCGTTTTGCACTTCCTCTGGCCGCTTCCTGATGACGCAAAAGTGCCACCGCCTCTTAAAGGTCCGCTGTCCCGATACACTGTAGCGGAACAGCAGAAAATATACATTTCAGCACAAAAAGCTTATATGTTGTAAGAAACTAGCATTGTATGCATATATAAAATACACAATCAATAAGACACTGGAATCAAGTTCCAATAATGGAGCTTAAATCATTTCAATCATTGATGCCATGGGGTCCCAGTGCTTCTGATCTAATAATCCACCTTGCTTCTTTTTGTAACAGGGTTCTATGTCTATCACCTCCCTGTGGCAGAATATTTACCATCTCTAAACCTGCAAATCTTAGCACACTCGTGTTGCTTTGATGCTCTTTCCTTATGTGGTCTATTAACCTAGGGCAACCTTTTCCTGTAGTGATAGAGTTCAGGTGCTCTCTGAACCTCTCATATAGGCATCTTATTGTTTTTCCTATATAAAAGCGGCCACATTGACAAAGGACTAAGTACACAATATACTTACTTCTGCAGGTGAAGAAATCGCGTACCTAATGCCTCAGGCCTCCAAAACATAGATATCTCTTACCATGAAGGCCTGCTGCACACAGTCTCCTCTTAAAGTTGTTGTAGAGATGTGTCTGCTGCTAGAACTCTGTGTGTCATTGACCTGGTCTCTAATCTGAGCTGCTGTTAACCTGCGATTTCTGAGGCTGGTGACTCGGATGAACTTATCCTCCTCAGCAGAGTTGACTCTTGGTCTTCCTTTCCTGGGGCGGTCCTCATGTGAGCCAGTTTCTTTGTAGCGCTTGATGGTTTTTGCGACTGCACTTGGGGACACTTTCAAAGTTTTCCCAATTTTTCGGACTGACCGACCTTCATTTCTTAAAGTAATGATGGCCACTCATTTTTCTTTACTTAGCTGTGTATCCACCTGACTTCTGCCTAACACAACTCATGGTCCCAATCCCATTTATAAGGCAAGAAATCCCACTTATTAAACCTGACAAGGCACACCTGTGAAGTGAAAACCATTTCAGGTGACTACCTCTTGAAGCTCATGAAGAGAATGCCAAGAGTGTGCAAAGCAGTAATCAAAGCAAAAGGTGGCTACTTTGAAGAACCTAGAATATAAGACATATTTTGAGTTGCTTCACTCTTTTTTGTTAAGTATATAATTCCACATGTGTTAATTCATAGTTTTGATGCCTTCAGTGTGAATCTACAATTTTCATAGTCATAAAATACAGAAAACTCTTTGAATGAGAAGGTGTGTCCAAACTTTTGGTCTGTACTGTACATATATATATATATATATATATATATATATATATATATATATATTTTTTTAACCCTTTTACCCTAACACTATCCCGGACTATTTCTATCTAACTGCTAGTACTCCGGCTAACTAACTATGTCTAATCTAATTACCTATAATTGTATATATAGTATTTTTTTTTTTTTTTTTTTTTTTCTTCTTAAAACGCTTAACTCTAAACTGCTTCTACCTAACTGCCAGTACTCTGGTGAACTAACTAAGGCTACCTAATTACCAGTAATTTTTACATATTTTTTTTTTTAGTACATTTAAAAAAAAAAAAAGTATTTAATTTTTTTTTTCCTACAAACGCCTAACCCTAACTCTAACTCCTAACCTTAACTCCTAACCCTAATTCCTAAACCTAACTCCTAATCCTAACCCTAACCCTTCACCACTAAAGGAAGGGTAGTTGGGGGATGTGGTGTGTTTGGGGCACTCAGACAGGAGACCAGGGCAGAGCAGCTCTGATCTCCTAGTGACAAGTCACTGGAGGATGGGGTGAGTCTGGGCCACTGTGGGGGCACTTATTTGACTTGGGGGGCACTTGGGGGTACTCTGTGGGGGCACTCAGAGAGGAGACCAGGGCAGCGCAGCTCTGATCTCACAAGTCGCAAGTCGCTGGAGGATGGGGAGGATGGGGTGAGTCTGGGGCGAGACTGGGACACTAGGGGGGCACTTAGGGGCACTTTTTTCACGTCTTTCTTTTCACTGTGGCACTCTGACAGGACGCAGCTCCGATCTCCTCATATGTCAACTGTCAGAATGAGGAGATCGGAGCTGCGCTGTGTGCCGCCAAGCTGGACGCGCTGTGATTGGTCAGTCAGCTCTGATTGACCAATCACAGCAATCGGGAGGCAGGGACCACTGTGATTGGTCCACTGATGGGTGCCCGGACAGCTCTGCTGTCCTTGACATCCGTTCAGATGCCGGTGCGGTGACACTTTCATTTCATGATGTACTATGCACGTCATGATGTGGTAACTAACACCACATCATGACATACATAGTCACTGGTCACTAAGGGGTTGAAGGGGTTGTCTCACTTCAGGAAATTGCATTTTTAATGTAGAAAAAGTTAATACAAGGCACTTACTAATGGCGAAATGAATCAAGTCAGCAAAGGAGGCAATATGGACAATCACAGTACATTAGTAAGTGGCTTATATTAACTTCCTCTGCCTGATAAATGTAATTTGCTGAAGTAAGACAACCCCTTTAACAATTAAAAGTGATTCTTTTTGCGTAGTAGATTGTGTATGAGAAACTAGACTCATTTTTATACGTATCTTAAAATTATTAATATTTGTGAGATTAATCGTTAAAGGGTTTCTGTCACCATTTTTTTCGGTATGAATTAGGCTGACATTAGAGATGTGCTAATGTTACTTGATTCCAAATATATATCCGTTTTATTTACTGGTGGCCCCATTTCTATATAAAATGAACTTTTATTTTATGCTAATAAGGCCTCTAGATGCAAGGGGCGTTACCCCTGCTCCTAGAGGCTCTGTTGATTGACAGGCCCAGGCAGAGAAGAAACACTCTATTCACCATAGCTTGCAAGGACCTTCAATGATGTCATGACCATGTGATCAGTCACATGGTTAGGATCACACAAAAGCCTGTCTCCTCCTAAACCATGTGACTGATCACATGGTCATGACATCATTGAAGGTCCTTGCAAGCTATGGTGAATGAAGTGTTTCTTCTCTGCCTGGGCCTGTCAATCAACAGAGCCTCTAGGAGCAGGGGTAACGCCCCTTGCACCTAGAGGCCTTATTAGCATAAAATAAAAGTTCATTTTATATAAAAATGGAGGCACCAGTAAATAATACAGACATATATTTGGAATCAGGTGACATTAGCACATCTCTAATGTCAGCCTGATTCATACCGAAAAAAACTGGTGACAGAAAACCTTTTAACTCATAACTACTGTGAATTAGCAGAGTAGTGAGGGATTTTCTGAAGATCCATACTTTACGGAGTCCATGGCTAGCACCCTAAAGCAGCTGCACAGTGATCCTCTGTTGTTAGTGTCTGCCACTGTCATTATCTCCAGACACTTTGCACCCATAAGGTCAATTATATGATTCTGTATGCATATGTATTTCATTTACTGTAATAAAATCACAGTCTACAAATGTTGAAGAATGGAACCACAAATGACTGTTTATACATGCACTTAAAAAGCCCTTTGTTCTAAATATGTCTGCTTAATGAAGCCTCATAAATAGGATTCCCAGTTGCTGGGCTTTGGTTTTGGAAACTCGACAGGCAAGCAGTGTACTGTTGTGCTTTACAATAATGTAGTGCAGTGTCATCTAGTTTATATTTAACTTCCCAGTCCTTAATTCTTAGGCCGTGGTATTTACAATTGCACAAAAATAGCCCATACTGACTCATATCTATTTCACTATAGACAACAAAACAACAGTGTGCCTATAATAAAAGAACCATTTTTGGCACCAGGATGGATAAAAGAGCAATTCATATAGGACAGTGTGGTATTGTATAGCCATAGTCAGAAAGTCAGACCTTAGAAGTATATGGAATCAAACTCAGCACTCAGGGTCTGCACTTCAGATCCAAGCATGTGTCCCCCAACCCATCACAGAACTTGTGTGACACTCAGGAACTCTAAATGCTATTTTCACAAGATAGGTGTTCCAGGAAAAACAAGCCACAAATGTGACACTCCAGTTGCTAATGACCAGGGGTGGATTGGCCATATATCCTACAGGGAAATTTTCCGGTAGGCCAATACCCCAGGGGGCCACCCAAGCCCTCCTCTCTACAGTTGACCGGGTACATAATGCGCTCTCAACAGTAATGCTGTGATAATCAGGTACTCATGTACCCAACCAGCGACCACACATGCCCTCCTGAATTCAACTGCATTTGGCCCGCTCCACTCCATAGACAACTGGAGGAGGAGGACAGAAGATGGTAGCTATTGATGGTCACCACAGAGGACCAGCTTTTGGGGCATAATATTGTGCTACACTGTATTATTTGGTGCGGCTGGGATTGTATTTTGCACTATGGTATTGTTGGCCCTGCCTAGTGGTGTTGCCCTGCCTTATGTTAATTTGGACCTGTCTACAAAATGAGGCCACTTTTATTTTTTTTTCCAGGGCCATTTTAAGTTCCCAGTCCACCCCTGCTTATGATGCTTGCCTCATAGAGGTTACATATATTTTCAGGATGGAAGGGCTTTAGGATGTGGTGGTTGGTGGTGGCCAAACTAGTTTTGTAAAGTTCCACATAAGATAAAATGAGGTAAATTGACCAATTTTGGGTGATCATCATTTATAAATTGTATGGGAACGATCTGCCAACAGCAGCCTCCTGTCTACTGAAATGTGATCTGTCAGGTTGGAACGTTTTGGCACTAGGCTGCTGAATCTACATGTGTATGGCACAATTGGCCAAATTTGGCCATACATAAGTGCATTGTACTGTTCGTTTTTAATTAGTGTATAAATGGCCATTTTAGACAGGCAGGTTGCCAGTGAGATTGTACGAACGATCCCATGGATGATTTATTAGCGTTTCACAAATGTCATATAAAGCTCAGGTAGAGGTAATACCACTGGCTGGTTAGGTCATGGAGATGGAGACTGCTGGGTAGATGCAGACCCAAATAGTAGATGTCAGGCGCTATTTTCCCTGTATCTGGGGCTAATGTTTCAATAATTGTTACAAGGGGAACAAGCAATAAAAAAATACTGTAATTTTAAAATGTCAAGCTCAAAGGGTCTTTAAAGGGGTTGTCCCATCATAGACAATGGGGGCATATCGCACCTGCCCCCCATTCATAGGGCCACCAAAAATAGTGAAGCGCTGGCTCGGCTATTTCCGTCAGCCCCATAGAAATGAATGGGAGCGGTGGCTGCGTATGCACTGTGTGCTCCCATTCACTTCTATGGGAGCAGCGAGGAGCTGCGCCTGGTGGTGGATGGACCCTGGGAAACCCGGGGTCCTCCAGCCACAACTCTCACCGCTCCGTTCTTGTTGTAGAGGTGGGACCCGCACCTATCAGACAATGGGGGCATATCCTAGCGATATGCCCCCATTGTATGTGATGGGAATACCCCTTTAATTACCTATTGGGGGCACAACATAACATAGTTTATAAGCCTGAAAAAAATACATATGTGCATCCAGTCCAGCCTAGATGTGTAAAAATAAAGATAAAGAATAAAAAATTCCAGAATGCCACCAACAGTCCAAAGCACAGGTCTAGCCTATGACCAAAACAACATACCCCTATATAAAAGTAACCATAATGGCAAGAGAGATACCATTAAAAATATATTTTGGTACCATTTTGTGCTATTGAACAGAAAAATAGAAAACAAAATGTGAAAAATATCGAAAACACAGAAAAGTGTAAATTTTTCAATCACACTTTCCCTTCATAGGTTCCATTCCTGGTTTTCAGTACTTACTGTAAAAGTGGGAAAAAAGTGTATCTTGCATCGTCTGCTTTCAATATGGGCCTTTCAACCAAACTCACATACTGTAAATATCTGATATGAATTAAATTTGATGGTGTCATGTACTGAGCTGAACCATGAGATGTTGGGAGTGATGCAATTCTCAGACACTGCTGGTGGGGCTACAGGCAATATATGTCAATAGGTAGCCCTAACCTTAAAAGAACTGATTTGGCCTCACAAACCTTCCAGTGTTTGACCATGAATGCCACCTGACATTTTACATACATGGGATTTATTGCCTGGTTTTATGTTTTTGAATAGAAATTGCCAGCATGATCAACCATATCGAACCAGACATATTGCCTAGTAGGGCTGATCATGTTGAGTAAACTATATATTTTTTCTCAATAGGGTTAATAGTTGTTGAGATAAATTTTGGAGCACCCAGAGGCTGGCCATAGCGCTAGGAGGACAGCTAGCACAACACCCCCGTGCTTCTTTAGTCTTCCTCCACCTTTGAGTGACAGGGCTAGTCATCTTGTCTAGCCTTGTGTTCTTGCGGAAGTACCAACCCTCAGTGACTTGCTTTCACAGTGAATCAGATGCTGCTTTCTGGGCTTAGGAAGCAGCAGAATATCCATAGCACAAGCACTGAATTTGCTTAGTGACTCGGCACCTGCGTAGCGGATCTGATGAGACCTGCTTTCCGAGCTCATCACATCCACTGTGCAAGCGCCAAGTCACTGAGCATCGTCGCTGGCGTGAGAGCACTGGACAAGACAAGATGTGTAGCCCTGTTACTCAAAGGAGAGGGGAGTACAGGGAGTACAAATGCATTGCACTGGTGGTGCTCCTAGTAATATGACCAACCTTTCAGTGCTCCAAGTAGATAATTAACGTAAATAGATATATATATAATTTTACTCAACATGATCAACCCTATCTGACAATATGCCTTGGTTAATAGGGTTGATCACGCTGACAAATGCTCTTTAAATACTTTAAATGAATCTACAATTTAGAAAAAGGTGATAAAAATCATAACTGATATTGCACTCAAAAGGTGGCAGGCATTTTTGACCGTTCTCATAACGAGAAAGCTTAGCAAAACACGTATTGGTAGCTCTGTCATGATTGTCCTCCTGGTGACTGGTATGTAACAATGTAAGCTGCTAACCATTTGATATCATAATGGTTTCCCTGCTATGCCCAATCATCACTCCTGTTTTGGGGGGACTATACAATAATTTGGTGGAGTAAACGTCAACTGCAAGTGTTTGTTGCTCCATTTTATGTAAAGAATGAATGGAATCCAGGCTTCTCTTTGGGCCTGATGGTCAGGGGCAGACTGGCCATAGACCATATGGGGAAACTTCACGGTGGGCCAATGCCCAGGGGACCGCCTGAGCCCTCCTCTTGGCGCCAGCCAAGAAGTAATGGTCTGAAGCTCCCACACTTATGTACTTGGCTGGCGGCTGTAGGTTCCCCCCTCCTGAATTCAACTGTATTACCATCTTGAGAGAAATGGAGTAGAAGTACAGAATGTGGCAGCTCGCACTGGCCACCACAGAGGGGCATATTCTTGGGGGGTATTTTGTGCTGCTGAGTCATTATTTTGCGATGCACTGTGGTATTTGATTCTACTGGGGTGGTATTTTATTTTGTGCTGCAATATGGTATTCCTGGCTCTGCCTACTTGTATTGGCCCTGTCTTCTCTCAATTTGGATCAGCCTACAAAACAGGGACACTTTTGTTTTTTCCAGGGCCACTTTAAGTTCCCAGTCCACCCCTGCTTGTCAATATGGGATGCTTCAGGGACACCCTAAATATGAAATACTTAACTCCTGCTCCTAGTTATGACATGAAAACAGGCATGTTCATAGAGCCCAGAGAGTATGTAGTGCAAAGAGATTTTACAGGTTCCATTGCATTCAATGGTAACTATAAATTCCTATGCACTGAGCTCCCCAGAGATGGTGGCTGCTAATTTTTATAATATATTTGTGTGAAGGGAAGCAAGAGATTTATCGGTTTTCTGAGGTAAATACATTGAGAAATATGATATTCAAAAAGTTCCATATTTATGAAGCACCTATTCCACTTGAAATAGAGGTCTGGTAAAGTGGGTGAGACAAATGGCAACTTAAAAAAAAAATTCATCCACTTAAAAAAAAAAATCTGAAATTTCATGGGGTGCTCTATGATAACTGTATCCGCCCCTGGTTGTCTCCATTAAGCTTTGTTTGCTTTTCTTGCTGCGATAATACTGTTTATTCACATAATTACTGTAGCCATTCACTCAACAGCACAAGGCTGCTGAATCCAGGGATTGACTGCAGCATTCATGTGGATGTAGATCATCTGATCGCTGCTGGATAAGAACTTCTGAACTGAACACTGAACTCCTTCATCTTCTTCCAGCAAGAAAACAATGTTTTTTCATGTAGTGGCCACTAGGAGGGGCTCAGTGCAAAGAGATCAATGGTAAGTATATATATTCTTATACACTAAGCTCCCCCTGGTGGTGACTGCAGGCAAACAACTTTGTAATAGAAAAGAAGCAGATTTATCAGCTTATTTGTCTGATGTAAATATATTTAGAAATATGATGTTCAGAATGAGCTCCATAGTTGTGAAGCACCTGTTCCACTTTTTCCCGCTATAGAAGTCGGATTAAGAGCGTGAGTAGGAGGGCAATGTTCTTATTACAATTTTTTTTATTAATAAAACTTTTTTCTACTTAAAAGGAAAATGTAGATTAGTCAGAGAACATGCCTCTTCAAAAAATTTAGAAGCATCTCTGGCCCTTTGTACACCATTAGTTGGACCTCATTATCTTGATAACGCAGACATAAAAACGCTCATTAATTATTGTCGACTCAGAAAACTCATAAAATCAAAGTGAGTTTATAGCATTAAAAATCTTAAAATAATTATCATTATTAGCGTTGAGGGAATCGAAGTTCAAAAAGTGGACCTTGATCCAAACTTCAGGAAAATTTCCTGAAAGCCGAATTTCCTTGTGCTTTGTGGTAGGGAATTGATTTTCCCTGAAATGGCGTTAAATGTAAAAAAAAATCCCCTACCTACCTCATCCATTTGATCTCGAAGAGCTGGCCACTGCCTTGACTGACGAGCCTGCTTGAAATCCCTTGCACGGTGACGTATATCACAGGCCATGCGAGATTTCGCGCCAGATCTTCAATCAAGAAGCTCTTCACGATCAAATGGATGAAGCAGAATTTTTTTTTATTTTATTTTACACTTTAATATTAATGTCAGACGTGGCATCTGGGGGGTACAATGACGGGGAGTGGCGCAATCACCACTCCCTGTCATTGCACCCACTACTTACAAGGAAATGCACTTCGTGACAAAGTAATTAGTCATGAAGCAATTTTTTTTTGTAAAATTTGGCGAAACAGCCCAATCAAATTTTCAAATACTTCGCTCATCTCTAATCATTAAGGTTAAAAAGTGTCATGAAAATAAATTACAATATTAACTATAATATATATAATTTATATATATATATATATGTATATATATGTGTGTGTAAATAATTTTTCCTAGTATTTTTCAAATCATAAATTAATGAAATAATAATAAAATAAAAAATACAAAACAGGTATATGTTCTCCTATAGAAAGTAAAAAGAAATTCAACATATCTAAATTAGGTATAAAAACACTGCTATTACATAGATAGAGAAGCATGGAGAGCTGTAAGGCAGAACAGGAGTTCTTTTATTTTATCCAGTTTGCTTCCCGGGGGTACAGTGGAGGACATGAAGGTCACCTTCCTGGGGGGTATTACTATCAGGCTGTTTTTGGGGCAGGTAAGTCATGTCATTCCTGACACGGATTTGGCGGTGACGCAGTGGTTCATGGCTCCTGAGGTAAAAATTCGTCCCTGCGTTTGCTGCTCGCAGGAGCCGTGTGTGAGTTATATATATCAGCAGGCTGTGGGGCTGCCATTGAGAATGTCCTCCGTGCCGACGGACACAGGACGGTCACACTGACATGTACTGACAGGGAGGCTGAACCGCAGCATCAGAGGCACCCACTCACAGCCACACTTAAGGTGGCAGACACAAGGCAGCACCAAGACACCCACCCACCCACTGGGTGGAGGCAGCAGGGTGCACACTGGCACTCTCACTCACTACTGCACACACATCCCCCTCAGCCTGCCAGCATGCCTGTGCTCAGACTTATGGCAATGGGATTTTACTTCCAGCTGTTTTTCTGCTTCATCCTCTCCCAGACTTCCTTCATGAGCAGTGTCTTCCCAATTCCTGCAGGTAAAATGAGCAGTTTTCTCTTGTTCTTTATGCATGTGCCTTAGGGCTGACCCCCATGCTGTGCACTGCATGTTCACTTCTATTTTGGTCTGGGGTAGCCAGAGATTAGGATCAGGAAGGACAATTATCTCTATTAATAAACCAATTACAAGGCGAAGTGCAGCGTAGACAGGGCGATTTCTGATAAGGCTTATTATAAGTGCACCCATTTCTGAAATCAGTCATCATAAGCCATGTAGGGGGGTTATCATAGATCTATAATGGATTATATCATGTCATATACAGTGTATTCTCCGGAATATTATCTGGTCATTTTTATCTGCAGTGATTATCATATTGGAAGGATTAGGTAAGGCTGATAAACCCCTATGGGAAACTCATCCTGTTTTACCATTAGTCAACTGTCACGTATTTCATAGCAATGGACCCCCAAAAAAGAGGCAGCACTCCAAGTGAAAAGAGTGGATTTTTTTAAATTCACCTATGCCACTGCATTAAAAAAAAACACTTTTTTCACAGTTGAATTGAAGTGCTGCCTCTTTTTTCAATATAGATATATATACTTATTTATTTTTTTAAAAAAATTTTCTGTGCAGATAATATAATTTTTTTAGTTTTTTTTCCCCTCTTTGTAATTTTTGGATTTTGGTTGTGGATCCAGAGATCCAGAGAGATTGCACCCCATTATTAAAGAGTGCTGCTTTTTCATATATATATATATATATATATATATATATATATATATATATATATATTATAGTAAAAGACTTATAGATGAAAACAATGTCATTCATCAGACAGAATGGATGATATACTACATTATAGTGGAGAGCACAAGCCAATTCCTTTCTATGCTGGAAGTCCAGTGGATTCACTGCAGAAATCTCTGCATCTGAAAAATCCTTCCCATATGTACATGCAGATGGGGCTCTCTCTGCAGCAGGTATATGGATTTCTGCAAGCCCTGTTCAGATGAATGTGTGGTTTAGGTGGGTGTAAGGACGCTTTGCACCACAGTCCTTGATCTTAGGGGGTGTTTCACATATTAGTAACTCTTGGGGATAGGATTGACCTGAACTGCTGATACATCTCACAGTGATCACTATGATCAGAGCATTAGACGGGGGGGGCAACGTCCTATTTTACTGATGTGCACTTTGATTTTCCTTTGTGCACAATGTAAGTGAGCATCCCTATTGTGAATCATCAGGGCCTCAGTTTGATTGGGGTTCAAATTGTAATGATGGACCCAACGTACACATAATATTACACATATTCTAGTACAATGTGTGCCAAATTAATGATGTGGGTTAGGCAGGTTTGCAAAATGTACAGAGAATGACGCCAAATTTAATAAAGATGAGGGGCATTTTTGTGTTGGTGCCGGCTATAAAGTGTCGTAAAGAAGAGACGTGCGTCTAAAATACATTGGGAGTTTCCCGTTTATATCGCGATGTGAGCCATTTGTGTCGACTTGCAAATTTATGAACCCTACGACCATATTTGAAAAGAAATCAAGCCCCATTGGCTGGAGAGTGATGGAGTATCGAGCCTTGATTATCGTAGATACAGTTTTATGAATTACATATAATAGACTGGTTCTTTGTATGAAATTACAAATCTGAAAACACAAAGTAATATAGTTATTCTTTACTATAGGTTGTGTCATTCCCATAGTGTCAGCATTCATTCTGTTACTGATGACATTTCTCAGTGATTGACAGTCTTCCCTGTATGCTTAGTCATGCAGATGTAGCTGTCAATGACACCACCCACATGACTCCCAAGTGTAAAAGAGGAGGGTATAAATGTATAAATCACACAAAACTATGGGGGAAATTTATTAAACTGATGTGAAGTAAAACTGGCTTAGTTGCCCATAGCAACCAATCAAATTCCACCTTTCATTTTTCCAAAGGAGCTGTTAAAAATGAAAGGTGGAATCTGATTGGTTGCTATGGGCAACTAAGCCAGTTCTACTTTACACCAGTTTTTTAAATCTTCCCCTATATATCAATCTGCTCAGCTCCTCCTGTTCTATAACCCACTGCCTGCAGATTGTACTGCATTTCATGCTGACAGGTTCCTTTTATATTTCTGTTTTATTGGAGTCATAGCTGGATAATGACTTTGTGTTTTGAGTTATATTCCTACAAAGTATTTTTTTTGTGGGTGTGTTTTTGGTTTTACTAGGCTTTTAGTCATCACTTCCAGTAAAAGCGACCACCAAGGCATACCACTAAGGCCCCATTCACACGTCCGTATTTTGCATCCGCATCCATTTCCGCATTTGTGGACAATTATGCGGATAGGATGTGGATCCATTTATTTCAATGGGGCCGCAAAAGATGCGGACGGCACAAAAAAAATAGAACATGTCCTATTCTTGTCTGAATACACGGACAAGAAAAGGCATTTCTATTATGTGCGTTCCGCAAATTGCGGAATGCACATTGCCGGTGTCCGGGTTTTGCGGATCCGCAAAATACGGACGTGTGAATGGGGCCTAAGGCTTCCATTACAAAGAGAATTTGGGCTTTAGTTGGTTAATTATCTTTGTAAAATGGTTAAATTCAGTGATTGCCTCTGCAGTAGTTGTATTGTAGGTGGGGATGATTATAATATAATACAGCCTATTCGGCAATGGATGTGTAATGTATCAATTAAATACTGACTGGTAATATTGGAAGACGGCGCTGATACTGCATTGATATCCAGTGCCAAACACCAGGACCAGCACTGAGGCTTCCTGGACCAAGGCTGATTGTGATTTGAATGTAATTTTCATTTTTATCTCAATTTGAATCTTTTTAGCATTTGCTGTTGTTTGGTTAGTAATTAGGAATTTTAAGCAAATTATAAATGTAACGTGAGATGTGTCTTCTTGTATTTAACAAGGTTTTACATACAGTTTACATGCAGGGCGTTGGGTGAGCATAAGCATTCTCCGGTGTTGTAGAGCGGAGTTTTGCAGGGCGTGGTGTAGATAATGGGGTGCAATATATATATATATATGTGAATACCTGACTGTCATTGTCACCTGTCTTTCTGCAGAAGTGTTGTGGTTTGTACCACGTTCAGCCACAATATTTGCATAGGGCACATACCTGCCACAGGGCTGGAATCTGGGGTGCTGCAGTGAGTTGCTCTCTAAAGTTCCCAAAATGCACCTAAGTTATGCCATCAGATGGGATAGAAAGAGGAATATTTGTTAAAAAGCAGTTCCAGGCTGCCTCATCAAGGAGGGGTGAAAATGTGGAGGGAACCTCCAGAAAGCCAAAGGGTTGGACACACTGCAGGGTACCCTTTCTCATCACAGGTTAAGGTCTCATTCACACCTCCGTATAATGTGTCCGCATCCTTTCCGCATCCGTTTCTGCATTTGCGGACAATTATGCGGATAGGATGCGGATCTGTTCATTTCAATGGGTCCCAAAAAAATGCGGACAGTACACCGTGTGGTGTCCGCATCCGTGTGTCCGTTCCGACTGTCCGCATAAAGAAATCCTCCTGTCCTACTTTTCTCCCGAATTGCGGTCCGTAGCACAATGAAAGTCTATGGATCCGCAAAAAATGCGGAAGACATGCGGAAAGGCATCCGCATGTCATCCGTATTTGTGGATTCCGTTCCAGGAGGGGAGAAAAAAAAAGAAAAGGTACAGATGTTATTCATCCTTCCGTTTTTTTGCGGATCCGCAAAAAACGGATGACATATGGATACATCCTTTCCGTTTTTTATGGAAAAAACGGAACAGATGTCCTGGAAAAACTGAGTTTTTGGCCTCTTTCACACGAACGTTGTTTTTGCGGGCTCCAATCCACATTTTTCACATGAAAAATGCGGACCCATTCATTTCTATGGGCCCGCAAAAAATGCGGACAGCACACCGTGTGCTGTCCGCATCCGTTGCTCCGTTCCGTAGCCCGCAAAAAAAATAGAGCATGTCCTATTCTTGTCCGTATTACGGACAAGAATAGTACTGTTCTATTAGGGGCCAGCTGTTCCGTTCCGCAAAATACGGAATGCACACGGATGCCATCCGTTGTTTTTGCGGATCCGCAATTTGCGGACCGCAAAACACAACGTTCGTGTGAAAGAGGCCTTTTGCGGAACAACGGATCCGCAAAAAACTGACCGTTTTCCAGGATGTGCACAAATACGGACATGTGAATGAGGCCTTAGTGGTGGTCGCAGCTTTTAGAAACTTTAACATGTCTCTAGTGCAAGATAGAAATAAAACCATTCAGCTACTATTCTGAAAGTGCTGACCAATACATTATTACAGACTAGATAAAAAAACTGTATAAAACACCTTAAATGGGCATGCCATGAATGATATAAAAAATGAAAATCAGACATCATATATTACATAATCTGTACAAAGCTAGAACCAGCCTGTACCTCAGATGGACCCAGAGCTCCCCTCATTCACTGCTCCAATTCCTCTCTTCATGCTGGCAGGTCAGGGGTGTTTCCTTTCTGCCGCTGCTCTCTACCTGTAAGGTTATATATCATATCACATGGCGGATTTTGACTCTTTCAAAACCTGTCACGTATGCTGTGGCAGAAACTACTTTGGCTTCTGTCACAGACAGGGGTGCACCATCAATGAGGCCAGGTGAGTCGATCACCTCAGGCAGCACCAGGTAGGGGCAATAGGGAGCAGCGGAAGGGCCATGGGAAATGAGCGCTTTCATTGTGGCAAAGGAGTTAAGAAATTGTCATGGGGGGGGGCACGGTTTCAGTTTTCGCCTCAGATAGCAGACAGGCTAGGTGCACCCCTGGCCACGGATGTTCACTTTGAATGCTGCAGACCTGCTCGTACCTTAGCGCCATTGAATGAAGCTAAACCGCAAGCGGACACCCGCCGTCTGGACGCCATACCAAAAAGGAACGTGTCCCTTCTTTGTGTGGTTTTAAACCACCGGCTTGCAAACTACATTGGTGCCTCCCACTAAAAACAATGGGAGTCAAACACTACGTAGCCAGCGAAGGGATCTTGGCGCAATATCCGTGCCGAAATTCTGCCGTGTAAACGACTCTGTCACAACATATAACAGTAGATAGGACTGGTCGCATTTGAAGGATGGAACAGAGCATGGGTGACTACCTCAGTAGGTGGACATGCACATTACTATACAGAATAATCATCCGGGGGCACCCTTATAATGAAGTAAGGAGACAATTAAAGTAAATTGCAAAAGTAAAGGCTCGTTCACATCACCGTTAGGGCTTCCGTTCTCCTGCTCCGTTATAGGAGGAGGAGAACGGAAAGGACGGATTCGGGACATAACTGAGCCCAACGGAGCCTAGGGGACCCCATAGACTATAATGGGGTCCGTTAGGTTTCCGTTCAGAAGATGATTTTTGAAGCGGAGACACAGTCCTGCGTGCACAACTTTTGTCTCCGCTTCAAAAATCATCTTCTGAGCGGAAACCTAACGGACCCCATTATAGTCTATGGGGTCCCCTAGGCTCCGTTGGGCTCAGTTATGTCCCGAATCCGTCCTTTCCGTTCTCCTGCTCCTATAACGTAGAGCAGGAGAACGGAAGCCCTAACGGTGATGTGAACGAGCCCTAACCAGTTTTTAATAAATTACCTGTACATTCAAATAATATGCAGAGGCATGCACCAGTTATATAAGGAAATATTGATATTTTGTAAATCGTTACAACATAAATGTTTGTTTTAAATAAATAAATAAAGTACTGGCTGTATTATTGGAGGAATCCCTTTTTGCACCAACAAGGGGAGATATATTGCAGAGGGAGGCACATAGTTACAATCAGAATGAGATTCCCCGCTGTTCCTGCTGACACCCAGCTTTTTTGACTCCGTTCCTACCCAATGTAGGAGAAAATCATAATCTGATCTGCAGTATTGCAGGCTAGTCCCATTATTTTCTCTGTATAATAGTGTTAGGCTGTGTGCCAGCTTGTGTTATGCACAGTTGTATGCGTCATATTCCACATTTTGCTAGAGGGTGCTGCCATCCAGGGTCATAGACTTCTATGAGGAACAGTTTTCGGGCACATCATCTACTTTGGGGTGCCCTTTACTCATAATAGGAAAGTAGCACTGCTTCCTGATGAAGAGAGCGTGCTGTTTCTCTTTACCATTTTGTAAAATGTGAGTTATCCATATATATATAAATATATATACAATGACATGTAATATGAAGAGATATGTATTCTACAGTTTTGGCAGCTTTTCAGACCTCTTCTACGGCAGATGTTGATGTGGGCTAGCTGCAGAAGAACGAGATAATTGGCACTGATTCTGTGTTTGTTAAACAAGTATTAATAATCATTATAATCCTTACAGATTAGAAACAAAGCTAGAAAACATGAGAATGTGACAAGAAAGACAGTGATTAGGCTTTGTTTACATCACAGTGCGACATATATACGCCAAATGTACCCATAGGGCTCTGTTTACCCGATGAAGGCCAAAGGAGGGTCCATCAGGTCTGTGATGGGCTGCTATTTTTTGGTATACATTTTGTTGCCTTATGGAATAGCATAGTAGACTACACAATTCCATACATATTACATATATACATATACAATTCTGTACACTTATTACCATTTCCCACTATATACCTAAACAGTGTGATACGTTGCAGCCTTACATCGGTTTATGTTGGGAGATACTCACAAGGTATATTTTGAACATGAGGGGTTCTCCATACTACAGATATCGATGACCTAACCTCAGACACCTGGAACCTCCACCTAGGGAGGCTGTTATGGGCTGCCATAGTATCGGAAACTAACAGTGTATGGGAGTGGAAGCAGAAGGCTCTGTACACTGTGTGGTTTCCAGTGCCAGCGTACTGAAGCTCAGCTCCTATTCACTTGAATGGGAGCTGATCTGCAGTACTCCAGCACAGCCACTGCACAGTGTACGGACCTATCAGCCTCCAGCTGCGTACACTGTAAAGTTTCTGGTACCGCAACAGCCCAAAACAGTTGATCGGCCAGGAGTGCCCACAACTATCTGATATTGATGACCTATCTTGGGGATAGGTCGTCACTCCTCAATATTTGTAACCCGGAGAACCCCTTTAACTTAAAAGGGTTGTCCGGGTTCAGAGCTGAACCCAGACATATCCCCTTCTTCCCCCACTCAGCCCCTGTGACATGAGCATCAGAGCTTTTTTGTTTACAAACTTACGCATCGGCACTGATTTCAATGGGAAGAATCGCTCCCATAGACTTGTATGGGAACGAGCCTTCCCATTGAAATGAATGGGGCGGTTAACCTACTCACCACTACCCCTATCACGGCCAGCATGTAAACAGTGAAGAGGAGGCAGCGCTGACACGGCGTGCGCCTCCTCTTTAAACAGCTGATTGGCGGGGGGGCTGGGTGTCAGACCCCCGACGATCTGATATTTAACTTGGAGAACCCCTTTAATGAGGGCAGATGCCTGCACAAGTGTTAATTGTCAGAAGAAACAGTGGCTTTTTGTGATCAAGGTTTGAAAAATTCTCCCTTATTTTTGGGAAGAGCAGCAGCAATACAGTGTGGATGTGGACAGGGTAAGGTAAGGTCTAAGGTGTGGAATGGTAATAGTGGCATGTAGCAGGAATAGTAGCAGCAGTAGTAGTAGCACAGTATGGAACAGACAAGGCAGTATATGTGTGTGAGGCTGTGTTGTGGTGGACATCACCTGCCACACTGAAAACACTCTCTGAGTTGACACTGAAGGCTGGACAAGTACAGTGATCCCTCAAGATACAATGGCCTCAGGATACAATATTTTCAGCATACAATGGTCTTTTCTGACCCATCGTAAGTTGAAACCAGACTCAACATACAATGTCTCAGACTCAGATCCAACCAATCAAGGCCACTTCTCTGGTAAAATATCTGTATTAGATGCTAGTTATCAGCTATTCCTGACTGTTATATGTAAGGACCTGTCTTATCTGTCGTAGTTATCTGCTTATTTGTCTTAAATCTTCATTTTCTCTTATCTTGGATGACATTTTGGGGCTTTGGAACCGATTACTCAACTTACAATGGTTTCAACATACAATGGTTTTCCTGGAACCAATTAATATTGTAACTTGAGGGACCACTGTATTATGTTGGCGTTTCATGCCTGCTGCTGTCCTGCTGCTTTAGATGGGCTCAGGTACTGCTCCAACTACTGTTGCAGTTTGTTCCTGTTGTCTGCCCATGTACCGACCTTTGACTCTTTGGTGCATTGTGACCCACCACTAGCTAACCCGACCTGTGCCTATTTATCTTAGTGATCCTCTGCTGCCAGCCCTGACCTCGGACCTGTTTCACATATTTAGGAAAGGAAAATACAATGCAACGGCACACTGCCAACCAGATAAAGCACAAAATGCCATAGAGATATGAGGTATTCTGAAGCTAATGCTATGCTTGTTTAGTAAATTAGAGATTCTTGGCAAATATATTTTGTACAAAATTATCTGGGCCCGTCCACCAAAACGTCAAGGTGATCTCTGTAGAATGGGAACCTAACACTATCTCCTACCTGTTATGTGCCAACCTTGGCTTCCATATAATCAGGGGGTGTTGGTTCCCTGTTTCACATATTTGCATGAATGCTGCCTGCCCTAACCTTGGCCTGTTATTGACTGTCAGTTTTGCCTGATCCCTTGGTTCTCACACTCATGTCTCTGACCTGTGTGGGTCAGCTGTCAGTCACATCAGGACTACTCCAAGAGGTAGTACCCTGGTGGCTCCCCTGCAGTGAAGTTCAGATTCTTGTACAGTTGCTAAAGTGTGAATGCCAGGGGACTGCCAGGATAACACCCTTAGGTTTAGCCCTAACTCAAACTGGTTGGTTGAGACAGTGGTTCTGCATCCACTGCCGTAACAGTTTGCTCAGACCATGGAACTCACTGGCTCACCCCATATGGGCCTGCCTGAGGAAAATAAAGATATGTCCACTCAGCATGGCTGCCAGGAGCAACTGCTACATTATCTGCATATCATATATGCCTGCCTGGACACCATGTCCACTACTGATCCTGTACCACAACTGTTAGCCACAGTGTCTGCACCTCCACCATTCTCGGTCTCTGGGGCCTCCATCTTGCACCTCCGACGTCCTTCAGGCTATGAGGGGGATCCCAAGTTGCGTCATGGATTCCCGAACCAGTGAAGCATACACTTTGAGGTACTGCATCACCAGTTTACTACTGACTTGTCTAAGATAGCATTTTTGGTCTCCCTCCTGTCTGGTGAATCACTTGCCTGGGACACTCCTTTGTAAAAATGCAACAATCCTCTGACAAGCAATATTCAGGATTTCCTGGCTACCTTCCGCAAGGTCCTTAAAGACCAGCCATACATGTTTTGCAGAATCATCTCTTCCGCACCTCATGGACAGGCAGTATATCATACAGGTCCGTATCCTGATTTTTTTTTAACCTATGATGGAACAATGAAGCTCTGTAGCTTTTTGGGAAGGTCTGTCAGGCCACATAGAAATGAACTGGCCAGTTGTGATAACCCATCTACCCTGAATAACCTGATTACTCTGGCTACCCGAATGGATATTTATTTTAGAGAATACGTCAGGGAATCTGCATGTGAGAAGAGTATCTCATCATGCCCTTTGGTATAAGTAATACTCCTGCGGTTTTTCAAGAATTTGTTAATGACATTTTCCATGATCTCCTCCATACCTGGATGACATTTTGATTTTCTCTCCTGATTTACACACCGGAGATACATATGCACAGTTCTCTACCTCTTTACCCTTCCTAAGCTACATATCTCTGACTGTGGCTTACAGATGGATACTGTAAAGCTGTCTGCTGTACTGGACTGGCCCCACCCTACAGGTCTGTTTGCTATCCAGAATTTCCTGGGCTTCTCTAATTATTACAGACAGTTCATTACATACTTTTCCACACTGACCGCTCCTATTTCAGCCCTTACTAGGAAGGGGATAAATGCCAAGGAATGGCCTCCTGAGCCTGAATCAGTATTCCATTGTCTCAAGCAAGCCTTCTCCTCTCTATCAATTGTAAAGTTCTTTCTGGATGTGGACACCCTGTCTGGGAGAGAGTTCCTCTGGCAAGATGCACTCCTGTGGATGCTTCTCAAATGCCTTCTCCACAGCAGAGAGAAATTACTTTGCATGCAATTTCATCCTGAATTTTTCCCAGATGGCAAAAATATTAAACTGTTGCTCTATGTCCCATTCTTTTGATCTACGTGATCATGCAGAGGAGTCCCAGCACATCATTGACCCTGTCCTCATCTTTTCCATAGCTCCTGTCCATTCAAAGGACATTGCACTTGGCAAGACATTTGTTCTTGTGGCCAAAAGAGAACAGGTTT
Organism: Rhinella marina; assembly: GCA_900303285.1. Taxonomy (NCBI): domain Eukaryota; kingdom Metazoa; phylum Chordata; class Amphibia; order Anura; family Bufonidae; genus Rhinella; species Rhinella marina. The sequence goes on along the minus strand of ONZH01007924.1, from coordinate 230,834 downwards.
TGACCTGGGGACAAGACTCCAAAATTTCCTGTCATCCTGGTCTTTGCAAAACTGCAAATCTGATTACTCGATATTACTGGTGTCATACCTTAGCAAAAGACATTTGAGACTTTGTTGCTGCCCACCCTGCTTCTGCTTAGAACATGTCTTCAAAGCAAAAACCTGCCAATGCCTGATATCCCATGGTAACAAATCTCCATGGATTTTATCACCAAACTGCCTTCCGCTTCTGTATGTACAGTAATCTGGGTGGTGGCCAATCGATTCTTTAAGATCACTTAATTTGTTCGTCTTTCTGGTCTTTCATCTGCCAGTCAACTGCCCAAGCTGTTTGTGGAGCACATTTTCTGGTTACATGGGTTGTCTTTGCACGTCCTTTCTGATGGAGGGGCCCAGTTTACTTCTAAATTTTGGAAAGCCATCTAACTAGACTTTTCCCCCACCTACCATCCGCAATCCAATGGTTAAGTGAAGCATATCAGTAAAGTTCTGGTTAGCCATCTGCAACACTTCACTTCTGCACGTCATGTGGATTAAGCTATGTTACTTCCCTGGATAGAATTTACTTTCAATAATCATTCCAGTGAATTTTCTGGTAAGAGCTCTTTCTTCATTGTGTATGGCCGGCAATTAAGGGTCCTTCTTACTGTGACTGTCTTACGTGGAGTTCCTGCAGCTGATTCATGCTATCTGTAACTTCTCTTAGATATGGCAAGAAACTAAGACTTACAGTATTATAAAGAAGCCTTCTGATTGCAAGTGCAGGACTCTGCCTCAGTTTGCGTCTGCATCCTGCTTTATTGGTCCATTTGAGGTGCGGAAACAGTTAAAGAGGACCTGTCACCACAAAATGCAATGCAATCTGCAAGCAGAATGTTGAACATCAGGAGACGCCGAGCAGATTGATATATAGTTTTGTGGAAAAATTCAGTAAAACCTGTAATTTATACATTTATATCTTTGCTTTTTCCACCTTCTATGAAGAGCTATCAGCACAGGAGGGAGGTGTTTTCAGGGATTGATATCATTATGTTAAGTGTGTATACAGAGATAGCTGTCAGTCTGTAAGGTAAAAAAAAGACATCCGTCCACCTAGTTCAACCTGTTATCCTGCCAGTTAATCCAGAGGAAGGCAAAAAAAACTTTCCTTCCCGACTCCAATCAGGCAGGAATAATTCCATGGATCAACGACCCATCTCTAGTAACTATAACCTGTAATATTATTACACTCCAGAAATACATCCAGGCTCCTCTTGAATTCTTTTAGTGAATTCACCATCACCACCTCCTCAGGCAGAGAGTTCCATAGTCTCACTGCTCTTACCGTAAAGAATCCTCTTCTATGTTTGTGTACAAACCTTCTTTCCTCCAGACGCAGAGGATGTCCCCTCCTCACAGTCACAGTCCTCGGGATAAATAGATGATGGGACAGATCTCTGTACTGACCCCTGATATATTTATACATATTTATTAGATCTCCCCTCAGTCTACAATTGTGCAGTATCTTGACGCAATACAATGCTTTTGCTGCAGAATTTATGCTATTGATGCTGGAGGTCCTGGCAATAAACCTATGAAACACTTATGAACTAGCGATTTGCCAAAACTTTGGATTAGTTTTGCAGTTGAATTTTTGTGAAATTCACAACAAATCTGATTAGAATCAATTCCCTCATCTCTACTGCGGTGGTTGCTGAAGGGGAATTGAAAACTTTCTGCTGGGCTCCTCTCATCAGGGCCTGTTTTCTTTGTTTTCTGCAGCATTGCCGGTAACTTTTAAAAATAGATTACCAACAACCCTTCTTGTCTCTCTGTTCTATGTGAATGTATTGTATTTTCTTCAGTCACTGCAGATACTTTTCCAAGGAAGTTAAGTAAAAATTAATATTGGGGGGCTGATTAAGATAAACATGGAAGGTGAGGTTTCACATCCTATAATCTCTGATATTCAGTAAGCAGCAGGGTTACATGTAGGGTGGCCACCTGCTTCATCCCAAAAAGGAGGACATTCTAGGTCACACCCCCAAACTGCTAAACCACATCACCAACCTGATAAACCACGCCCCTCTCCCAATAAGTGCCTGGCAAAAGAGAAAAAAAAAGACAGAGGAAAGTTGAGCTGTGCTGGGGCCGGAGTGCTTCTTTGCTCTGGAGTTGACACTACACGTACAATAAGACATGAGCCGGAGGGAGCACAGCATCACCACAGTCATTTAAACACAAGGATGAGGAACCTCCGGCAGAAATGAACTCAGGGTCTTCTTGTGGCAGTTCATACATTATGGTGGGGGTTACCTTACATTACAGTTGGTGTTACCCTGGGGATAGCACACCTGTGGGGGCAGCACATCATGGGGATAAAGCACTGAGCAGACCCCGCTCCCCGGGCCTCTTTGTGAGCCGGCTCGTACAGCACAAGGCAGGGGGAGCTGGTACACCAACACCCATCACACCTTTCCCGGCCCTCTTACCGCAAATACAGGTAAATTTTATTTTCCAGCGGGGAGAGGATGGAGCCACGCTGGGTCGGATGGGGAGCTCCGGGACTGAGGATGAAGTCATAGCCCAAGGAGGAGCACCTCCACACAGTAGCATCTGCACACTCAGTTCCCACCTGCTGCAGTTGGCTCGGGCGCCGCGTCGGCTCTCATGCAGCAGCGCTGATGACGTTGTGACGTCACGCTATATAGCGCTCCAGACGTGCTGCCAGGTCCTGCCCCCTGTTATGGAGATTTAAAGCGACATCCCAATGTGAGTCCCGACTTAAAGAAGAACTCCCGCAAAAAATTTAATTCCATGTCCTGCTAGAAATGTACATGATGTAATCTGTAGTAAATGTCATTTTCTTACCAGTAGCTGAATTTTTGAGTTATATCATCCTGATGTTTCTTATCTGTGTCATGTGATTCAACTCACACAGCACCTTATGTGTGGACAGGAAGTCTAATTCTCTATGCATTCCTATGGGAGCCTCACTTTCAGTCTCATAGGAATGAATAGAGAAGTGACTGGCTTGCTGTCCTGGGTCAGTTGGAGGTCAGGGAGTTGGTCACATGACCCAGCTACAATAAGAAGAGAGTGGAAACTCTTAATTTCAGCCTCTGACAAGAAAATGACATTCACTACACTGCGGGAGAACTACTGCGGGAGTTCTTCTTTAACTACAAAAAAGGAGGACTTCTGGCCGTCCGTCCTGACCTTGAACCGGATGGAGGACCAGGAGTCTAAAAACCAGACTGTCCGGCCTAAAACCGGACGCCTGGCCACCCTACTTGCATGATATACATGTTCTGGGTCAGCACAAAGGACACATCCACATGAAAACTAAATAGGACTATTGGTGGAATAATTATTTTTATTATGGTTATTACAGGAACTATATCACTTTGTGTATTCACATGGCTGCCTCTCTCTAGGTGATGTCATGTTCACTGTAAAAAAACACAATACACACAGATCTTCTACACAAACACTGACAGACATGATGAAGAGGTTCTTCTGCAGCCAGTAATACTGTATATGTTCTGCTCCTCAGTACACTACTATTCTCTTGTTAGATACCTGGGCAGTTAACTGAAAGCCAGGTCACATGACATGTGTGAGGATAACATCACTGGTGCCATGTTTAGTCCTATCCAACTCTCCTATGGATGCATTTTACTGGACAAAATTGGGTTATACCATATTTTTTTGTTAGCGAGAAGCTACTGCGTGGATATAATAAAGACCTGCACGCAAAATATTAAATAGATGTATATTAGAAAATTGTTTATCATCCGATAGCAGTACCCCAGAACAAAGGGTTATCTGAAAATTGTTCATTTTTTTCTGTTATGTAATGTTACGTCATGCTATGTATGCATCCAGTATAGCCTTTTAGGCACTGGTTAAGTTCTGGTTAATCTAGACTGGAGTTTGGAAGAGAGAGAAAGTTGTGACTTGTGCTCCATCTTCTTAGGCACAAGAAAGCTACAGACAGAGAGACAGAGAGAAGGAGTAAGGATGGGTTCACGTCATGTTTTTTCCCATCCATTTAACACGTACAAAAAATGTATACGTTAAACAGATGCTTCAGACTGATGACATACAGTGGCGTCCGTTCACCATAGAGTTCTATTGTAAAAATAAAGAAAAGTACACTTTTTTTTTACCAGACTCTTCAGGATACAAGAATGTGAAGTGCTGCAAACACAGGCATAAAACATGATATGAACCCACCCTAAGGCTTCATTCACACGACCGTATGTGTTTTGCGGTCCGCAAATTGCAGATCCGCAAAAAAAACGGGATGACGTTCCGTAAGGCATCCGTGTTTCCGTTTTTTTTGCGGATCTATTGTAACAATGCCTATCCTTGTCAGCAAAACGGACAAGAATAGGACATGTTCTATCTTTTTTGCGGAACGGAAATACGGACATACGGAAACGGAATGCACACAGAGTACCTTCCGTTTTTTTGCGGACCCATTGAAATGAATGGTTTCGCATATGGTCCGCAAAAAAACCGGAACGGACACGGAAACAAAATACGGTCGTGTGAATGAAGCCTAAGACGAAGGAGAGAGCTATAGAACCTAGAGTCTGCATGGGATTAGTAGGGTAACCTGCTACCAAAAGCTGTTAAGACTTTACTGCAGTGAGGGACATTGTTAAGACACCCTTCATGCCTGGACATGACCTGACCAGTTGCATCTCTAAAACTCTGTATCCCTTAGTGGAATGGACATTACAGACATTAGTTCTGCAGGAAGAGAATTAAGACATATAGAGAGAAAAGATTCCCATAACTCCCATCCTTCCCTAAATCTATACATTGTAAACTTGGAAGAATTGCACTGAGTACAGTTGGAACTGTGCTTTCACTGCACAACCCTAGGGAGCAACAGTGTGAGGAAAGCCACTAGGATTATCTGTAACAGCCAGAGCCACTACCACTCCCATCCTCCACTCCTGTTCCTCCCAGGCCACTGCACTATTCCCTAAAGAAATAAATGTAATCATTGAACCCTGAATACCCTCTTTTAGTGCCATTTTTAGCGTCTGTAACCATACAGTATATTTAGTATTTCTACAGAAATTCTATTTCTTTTGAAGCCTTCAAGCTTTTTAATGCCATGTTCATATTTAATGTTGCTCATTCAGTTTCTTGTCAGTCTGTTTTTTAATCATTTATCATTCAGCTGAACTTAACTGCATTTCCAGTGAACTGGATCTTTTCATAATACAGTAGGTAGAAAAAAATTCAATCTAATAGTCTGGACATTAGGAGAAAGATTAAACTATATTTAATAGTGGTCTATTATATGTAATTCCAAGTCAGACAAAACGTAAAGAGGACCTGTCACCACAAAATGCAGTGTAATCTCATAGTACCTTGTTATAGAACAGGAGGATCTGAGCAAATTGATATATAGATTTATGAGAAAAGCTTCAGCAAAACTTGTAATTTATACATTTATAGATCTGTTTTTTCTAACGTAAAGGGGTTGTCTCACTTAAGAAAATTGTATTTATCAAATCGAGAAAGTTAATACAAGGCACTTACTAATGTATTGTAATTGTCCATATTGTAGGGTGACCAGACGTCCTCTTTTTCCTGGACACGTCCTACTTTTGAGACCTAAAAAAATGTCCGGGAGGAATTTCAAAATTGTCCGGGATTTTGTTTGACTGCCTCAAACTGTTTGAGTCAAACATAATACATGTATATTATATAATGTATTATGTTTGACTCAAACAGTTTGAGGCAGTCGAACAAAATCATTTTAACTGTTAAAATGGCCTTTAGGGGTTAAAAATAATAAAAAAACCTCACCTTTTACACTTGTTCGCGCAGCCGGTGTCTTCTCTCTTCTTTCCCCTTGCAGGACCTGCAAAAAGACCTTCGGTGACGTCACCAAAGGTCCTTTTGCAGGTCCTGCAAGGGGAAAGAAGAAAGAAGACACCGGCTGCGCGAACAAGTGCAAAAGGTGAGGTTTTTAAAATTATTTTTAACCCCTAAAGGCCATTTTAAGTATTATTTTCTGTTATTACCATGTTATAACGGAAAATAATAAAGGGAAGTTCAGGTCCCCATTCCCTGGGGTATAGTGTAATGCCCCCTCCCCCCGCCCAAAAAAAAAAGGTGTCCTCCTTTTCAGAAACCCAAATCTGGTCACCCTACCATATCACCTCCTTTGCTGGCTGGATTCATTTTTCCATCACATTATACACTGCTTGTTTCCATGGTTAGGACCACCCTGAAATCCAGCAGTGGTGGCCGTGCTTGTACACTACATGAAAAAGTGCCAGTATATGAGTACTTCATGGTCCCGACTGGTGCTTTTTCCTATAGTGTGCAATCAGGGCCACCGCTGCTGGATTTCAGAGTGGTCGTAACCATGGAAATGAGATGTGTATAATGTGATGGAAAAATAAATCCAGCCAGCAATATGGACAATCACAATAGATTAAAAAGTGCCTTGTATTAACTTTCTCTACATGATAAATGCCATTTGCTGAAGATCGCCCCTATGAACAACTCTCAGTACACTGAGGAGGTGTTATCAGTGATTGATAGCAGTCACTATGTGTGTATACAGAGATAGCTGGTTTTACGGAATCTTCCCACACAAAACTATATCTCAATGTGCTCTGCTTTTCCTGCTCTATATCACACTGTCTGCAGACTGCAATGCATTTTCTTGTGACAGGTCCTCTTTAAAGGGGGTCGTCCAGGATTTTTAAAATGTTCAGTTTTCCTTTGGGGCCTGTGAAGAGAGATATACTTACCTGCTCACTCCAACTCCATTCGGACTTGTGGCTCCTAGGCTATCTTCACCAAACTTTTCTTCTCTACCTGTAAACTTCCTGCACAGATGGAGTCAAGTGTGCTGCTACAGCCAATGACTGGCCTTAGTAGTAACATGTCCCCAAGCAGTATGTGACCCAACAGTGACATGCCCCTTGAGGGCAAGTCATTGCTAAGCCCAGAGCACACGTGACCGTGATCATGCAGGAAGTTTACAAGTAGGAACCGGAAGTGTGGTGAAGATAGTGCCGAAGCCTCAAAGTCTGAACGGAGCATGGAGCAGGTAAGTATAGCTCTTTTCACAGGTCCCTTTGGGAGGAGGCGCATTTAAAAGAAAATCCTTAACAGCTCCTTTAAGTTCAAAACGGGCAGTAATTTTTCTGTCCATCTATTTTATTGTCCACTATTCATAACTGTAAGTCCACACAGGATGCAATGGCTACTGACATTGAAAAGACCCAGCAGTTGCACAGAGACTTATTTTATATGCAATTATTAATATTTCTGGTTTATAATGATTGCAGTATTTTTTTTTTCTTTTTTGAAGAAGTTCCTATTAGAATTTACAAAATCACCTGGCATAGAGCATTCTGCAAGCTGGAAAAAACACAGCATACATGCCTTAAAAATTATGCTTCCCACAATATACCCTCTAGCCTCTGCAAAAAAAATTACAGCAACTAGAAAACTAGATTAAAGTTGGCCGTGCACATTAGCAATATGTTCAAGAATCTAATGTGTATTATTTGCTCACTTACACCTTTAGTAAAGTATATAAAGTACATATGTGTGTATGGAACAGAATACTATCCTAGATTATACAATATAATACAGTACTGATTATACACAGTCAAAGCAGGATATAGAGCAATAAAAAATATTCAAAAACATTCAATTCTAGACCATTTTTTCAATGATTTTCTCTGGGAAATGTATGAATAAATTGTCAAATGGGTAGTACCCTTGTCAATAGTCTGTGTCCCTATACAGCCTGATAGAGTCCAATCATCACTGACAGTATCAGACTGTGTAAGGACACATGTTGACTTGGGGACTCCTAACACCCAGTTTTCAGTTGAGAGTAGGGAACACTGAGACTTTGGGGGAGATTTATCAAGATTGGCGCTTTCTGCACCTCGTCATAAAGTAGGCGCATTCTCCTAACCAGAAATCTATGACCGCTCTATATTTCTGCCTTCTCTTACGCCAGAAAACTGGCGCAAATAAAGATAAATTTCTCTGGAGGGGGGTCGGTTGGTGTGTTCGAGATGGCAGCTGGTCACGTACCCTTCCCCATCCTTGCCATGCCCCGTTTCAAAAAATGACAGTAAAAGAGTGGGAGATGTGACAGCTTTTATGTTAAGTGGCAGGTGAAATCCACAGGATTGTATACAGCATAGCGTACTGCAGCTGTAGTTCCAAAATTAAAAGGAATCTGTCATCTGGTTTGGGGCCACTAAACCACCAGCATGCCATAATGCGACTGGGATTAGGGGCCACAAACCCGACCATGGCAAACCAATCCACCCCCTTGAAATTTAGACTTATTGGGAGAAGCGTCTGAGAGTCTTCTTCAGTGGTACTAGGACCATATGCACTGAGTTGATGGAGCTGAGGACTGTACACTTTGTATTACTGCACATGCACTGCACATGACGCCCATGCGCAGCGAAGTGAGGCGTGCCATTCTTGGTTTCATCACTGCATTGTGAGTGATGGGTTTTCTCTGGGCATATTTTAGGACCCTAAACCTCTGCTCTCTAACAGCAGGCTGATGGCTTAGTGACCCCAAAACGATGACAGGTTCCATTTATATTTAAGTACTTTGAGTTACAAAAAGTCTCTATGCAGCCCAAAGCGTATTCTTGCATGGAATATGCATTAGAGGAGCATGACAAACGAGACCAAACCCATAAATGAATTCAGACCCCAGACCGGACCCTTGAATTCATTCAGACCCCAGACCAGACACTAAAATAATTCCAATCCCAGACCAGATCCCTTAATCGATGCAAAAGCTAAATGAGATACCCTAAACTCAGATATTAGATAAGAGCTCTCTATATACTTACCCTACATGCATGGCCCTAACATTGGCAGTGTCAGGACCAGCTTGCGTGTGCCATTGCACATTACCTCCTAATGTTAGACAGCGCCCAGACCCAGTGCAGTGGCTCCTGGAGCTTCCCTCTATGTAACCAGTTTGCTACTGTGTGTTTGTTCTTAATGTAGATTTGAATCCGCCTGTCAATGCATTTCATTACAACCAGCTGTCCCTCTATAAAACAAGTAACACATTCGTGAAAGGAAAATACAGCAATCTTGTAAAGCATTAAGTTAATCACATCTAATAGTGAGCCCATTCTTGAGTGATGACTTGTTTTTCCATGGGTTACAAAAATACATTTGGATTATTTCCAATTATGCTTGAAAATCAGTGGCCTCAGAACACCTTTTATTTATGTCATCACATGTCTTTCCATGGAAACAGATGTAAAAAAAATATTGTATAGGTGTTACAGGGTCACAAGACAGTAACTAGGAACTACAGATAAACATCTCAGAGAGACTCTCTCAAGTATTTCGAATATTTCACTGCATGTGACTGAGAAGAAAGACTGGCAGGAGGTGACTAAAGCTTCCAGAGATTCATTTTATTATGCATCATATGTATAATTTTATCAATATCTTTTCAATTAACATTCTTAAAGACTATGTACACCTTTGGTGGTAGTTTTTTTAGAATTGCATTTTACTCATGCTAAAATAGTTTTTTCAGTTGGTCTTTATTAAAAATATTGAGCTGTTCTGTCACAAAGGGTTTACTGTTTTTCTAGATTTGTGAATGTACTTTCTACTTTTATGTTTTGCCAGTCATCTAATAAACTTTATCTCTAAATAACTAAAAGGTCATAACACTTATTTAAGCCTCATTCTTACCAGTAAGGTAAGAACTGAACTATAATGAGTGTTTATAATGTCAGAGATAAGGAGCCCGTCAGGTGAGCTGCCTGACGAAACAGAGTGAAAATTCAGATGCTGCTACTAGATAAACTCAAGGCTGTACAAAGACAGTGGTTCGAAATTTTTAATAAAGACCAATTGAAAAAAAGATTTGTTGCTCAAAAGTTGTACAATACAATAAATAAAACAAATTGGCCCCTTTAGCCTTTAAATAATATGATGCTTTTACTAAAACATAAGATAAATGGAGTATATTGTTTTCCTAATGACAGATTTACACTTATTGCAAGTAAAAAAAAAAATCAATTTTTTCAATTGTTGCAATTATTATTGATCGCACGGATAATGTAGTAACATAAAGTATATTGTTGAAAGGCTGAACATGTTTCTCATAGGAAAATTGGTGGTTAAACGGGACATATTTCTTTCATTGTTCAATCTCAATAACAAGTAATGACATTGTAAAAATATATAAATATGTTTACTCTGCTCTTGAGAGTAAAAGCGAAAATTTTTTGATCAAAGCAGTGTTAGATTGGTTACGCATCACGTTTCGACTATGTGTTACATTTGTATTCTGAAAAACAAATACAAATGTATACAATTCTACAAACATGTACTGTACAATACCGGTAAGTGTCTTTGGGGCAAACTTGTGCCAGTTGAATAGCCATGCTTTCCTATAGACCTTGTTTTTTAAAATAGCATGAAGAGTGTTGTCAGCTACACTATTATATCCTGTCTAAAGGAACAAGATCCCAATCCAATGGATATGTGTTTTATCAATGTCAGATGGATATATAGAAGCATATCAGCATATGTTTGCCAACTATAGATTTAGAAGAAAAAGTGAATAAAAGCCTTTACCTCCCGATACCAGAGGATATATGCAGTAAAGTTTAAAACCAGCTTTGCCTAAAAGTAGCCCGAACTCATCTAGTGTAAACCTTACAAAATTATATTTTATCTTTCTGTAAATGTTGTTTTGTCCAATTGTTATTAAATAAAATGTATTAATAATCAGAGCATTAATGAGGATGAATTTTATAATAGTGACACTTATGATAATATATGTTTCATTATGTTTAATTACACAGCATATAATAAAAGGTTGCTTTTTAGTATCTCCATAAATCTCTTAATACTGTGTATCCCATCACGGTGTCGTATATCGCTGCTGCATATAAATACTATCTTTACATGTGTGTTATTGTACAAAATATTGGAGGATACATAGTAGTTATTATCTGTGTTGGTATAGTATTTATACCTAAACACGTATGAAAAAAACATATTGTAGTATTGGATGTTATATAGTATGTACGATGTGTGTCTATAATAAATCTACTATATCAATTTATACATCATATTTGCACTACAATCCCATAGTCAAATATTCAGTATAAAGACTACTTAATTGACTAAAATCATGCTTGGTTATTTTTTTTCATAAACTGTAAACTCTTGTGTCCAGGGCCATCATTATTACTGTTTGAATTGTTGACCAGTTTTGTTACTTTTTAACATATGATTTTGACATTACATATACCCTGTGATTTATAAAATAGCATTGAAAATGTTGGGTTTATATAAATATATATTTTATGTTAAATATGCAAAAATAAATGATCATTCTACATTCAGTCAGACAAAATATTTACTTAGCACATTGTAATGATCACGTAACGTTTTTTACTAATGGTTTTTACAAAACATGGTCTGTCCTCTGAAGGCTATATAATTTTTTCCTAACTTATAGATCTCGGCTTTCCCAAAACAAAAGTCAGAATTCTCGAGCCTTTTCAGCGTAAGCCAAATTAAAATGGCATAAACTGTACATGTTAAGTTTGTTTCTATGCATTTTTTATGATGACCATGTACACAATGCTAATTTTCATCTCCATACGCCTTATACCTGTAGAACCAAGCAAAATGAGAAAAAGGTGTCCTACATTTATATAGTAGAGTATGAAAGGTACTATGGTAGAGCATGAAAGGTAAATTGACACTTCAGCTTATTATACTGTAAATGTAGCTCTTAATCCACTTAATCCTTACAGATCCTGTATATTTCAGCGTGCCAGGAGTCCTAATTAAGGATGCATCTGATGTATTTACCATGACCTACTTTTATTTATGTCCACAAACATACAAAAAAAAATAAAAAATAAATAAATATATATATATATATATATATATATATATATATATATATATCTCACATTAAATTGCAAAAAGCATGATTTTTCAGGATTAGGACACAATGATCAGGGCAATAATGCACATGGAATGCATAATTATTATTAATGTAGATGTCTTACCTCTAGTCTGCTTACATCATTCATAATATTGTGTTCAATATTAATCACTTGGTTAAAAACACAAGGATTTATGGTTTCCTTAAATATAGTTGCTTTTCAGTGTTGTATTAGGATATCCCCGACAGTAGAAAAGCAGAAAATGCAGCCTTGAGCAATAGTTGAAATCTGAAACTTAATACACTCATATGAAGCATGCTTACTCGTAAGCCAGCTAATATACTACATCAAGTGACTTGTAATAATTCATTTTTCGGTGTATAAAATCATATCATACACCACTTAACGGGGCATTTTGTGTCCCATGTAATTCACTATACTGGATAATTGAGAGAATGTGCAATTGTGCACTTTTTGCACATAGCAGCTGCTAACAAATGCTATTTAGCATTCAGAATATATTAACATTCCATTTCCCATAGAACATCTTGTAATATTGCCTGAAGTATTCCTTTCAGTATTCAGTATTCCTTTCCTTTTTGACAGTTCACACTAAAAATCAACATTTTCTGTTATAAATGGCTTTTGGGTAATGGTTTATTTAAGAGGCTGAATAACACTGTAGAGATAGGCTGGCACCACCACAGCTCAATCTGCAGTGTCCACGAACAACCACACATACATAAGCCATGGAGGTTCACCAAACCAGCATACTGTGGTGTTCCACGTCAAGAGCAAAAGTGGAACTCATAGTAGATAATAGAATATGTGGCACTCATCATCTGGTAAATGAAATCTCTTCCTTTATTTTGCAACAAGCGGGTACATAGGGAATGAATGCAACAGGTGACGGCTGTTTTGTGCACACAGCACTTCCTCTGGCCTGCACATGTACTCAAGACACACCCTTACATACACATCACACACAGGTATATGCATATGTTGACAGGTGTGTACATCCTAAAATATACATCATATTAAAAAGCAGTTCACAGAATAACAATACATTAACCCAAAAACACGCTAATGTTACATAGTTGAAGAAAGCTCAACCAAGGGATAGGTGGGGACGTGAATCCCAGTAGGAAATGAGACTTCGATTTCTACACATTTTCATAAGAATTCATTTCATTTACTTTGTAGAATTCATCTAAACCCTTTTTAAAACTGTCCACTGTTCCTGCTGTGACCACGTCTGGAGGAAGTTTATTCCACAGATTCACAGCTCTTAAAGGGTTTCTGTCACCAGTTTTTTCGGTATGAATCAGGCTGACATTATGTATATTTGCCACCAAAATAATCCAGTCAAGTCCCACCAGACATCAAAGTCACCTATTTTTATGGACTGTCCAGAAATTTCTAAATGGTTGGCAACCCAGGTTGGGCGGCTGTGAGTTCACAATATATGAAGAGTTAGAGATGAGCGAGCATGCTCGGGAGCAATTTTCGAGTAGTAGCGTACGCATCTTCTAATCTGTACACTAATGCGTACGCATCTTGTAAATTCATATGCTGATGCGTACAAATTACAAGATGCGTACGCATTAGCGTACAGATTAGAAGATGAGTACGCTACTACTCGAAAATTGCTCCTGAGCATGCTCGCTCATGTCTAATGAAGAGATAACACGTGGCTTATATTGTATAGGGAAGACTATTAGGCCCATGCAGGTACAGTTTAACATGGTCATTGGTGACTAAGTCAGGGTCATCTAGACTGATTGACCACATTAATTGGATTCAAATAACATTTTTGGGCCTATGGAAAGTTCTGATACCAAAGATAGGAAGGGAGATACATAAAATATTACTATGTAAGGAAGAAGTTATGAGAACGAGAGCCTAGGGACCGTTAGGGTTAAATGACAAAAATGACATGAGCGTGATTTTGGGTTAATGTATTGTTATTCCTGTGAATTGCTTTTTTAATATGATGTATATTTTAGAATGTACACACCTGTCAACCTTCCTATACATTTGTGTGACGTGTATATAAGGGTGTGTCTTTAGTAAAAGTGCTATGTGCACAAATTGTCTGTCGCCTGTTGCTATGGCAGGCTCGGGCATTCTGAAGGCTCTGAGGCCTGCCATAGCAAAGTTCCAGAGACAGGAATCTCCCAAAGGTTGCAATGTTAAAACACTGGAGTCCATGGGAGACGATGGCATGTTAAAGTCTCCTAGGGGAATTTAAAGTAAGTGAATAAAAAGTGAGAAAATTTTTTACAAATATATGTAAAAAAAATATAAAAATAAATTTAAACTGCCCCTTTCCCCATATTAAAAATGAAACTAAACAATAAAGATAAAAAACACAATTAGTAACGCCGCATCCCAACATGCCAGAACTACTAAAATATAAAAGCATTTATCCCGTAAGATGAACGCCATAACTGAAAAAAAAATCAAAATGGCTAGTTTACTGTTTTTTTTTGTCACTCTACCCCCAAAAACTTTTTATAAAAAGTGATCAAAAACTACAGATCACCCTGCAAAAAATGAGCCCTCTCTCAACTCTTTAGACTTAAATCTGATCAGATGATGGTGATGCAAAGAAAAAAAATACATTTTTCCAAAGTTTAAATTTTAATTAAAGTGATAAAATACAAGAAAAATATAAAAATTTTGTATCGCTGTATTCGTGCTGACCCAAAGAATGAAGTTAACAGCTTTATTTTATAGTGAACACTTTGGCGGAATTGTATTTTCTTTCCAGCTTCCCACTACATCATATGCAATATTAAACGGTGCCGTTAGAAAGTGCAACTTGTCCCACAAAAAGCAAGCCCTCATCCCTCATACGGCTATGTGAATGGAAATATTAAAAAGTTATGGCTCTAATTTAGCCAGAGAGCGAAACAAAAAGAGTAAAAACTGAATGAAAAAATGGAAAATTGCTTGGTCAGGAAGGGTCAAATAAGTTGTGTTGTTTGTATGTAGCTCAGTTCTGCTCCACTGTTTTATGCCAAGAATCCTCTCTCAAATCACTCTCTTCAGTAAGGGCATAGGGAAATTAATACAAGCAGGATGTCCAAGGGAGTGTGGGAAAATAATGAATGGAGGGACTGAAGTAGTGTTGGTATTAAGTACGTAATGTGTATCACTGAGCTTGTTTATTATTAGTTTTGATCTGCTCCCAAGTGGGAAAGACACCTGTGATGTTATGTCAGCAGCCGCTCTTCAGAACGGTCAGCCAGTCAACCAGTGTTCACATAAGCCAATGAGTCACTTGAATTGAAGACAGGCCTTCAGGACAGCTGGTGCAGGGTATATGAATGTGCAAGTATTTAATGAGAATATCTGCGAAAAGTATCAGGACCTTACTACTGTATAAACAAAGACGAGAACAATGAATCTTGTGTTGTCACAAAAATGACTGACGATCAAGCAATTCTGTGTGGACAAAATACAAGTTATTAGAATTGATGCACGATATTCTGTGCATCAGACCTTATGAGTAGTGTTTCTTTTTCAGCAACCTGTGGTATAACGGAAAAGCACACAGACACCATTAGAAATGGTTAGAAAGATATCTTAATAAAGCTTGTTCTACAGAAATATTTAACACACACTTCTGACAGATGCCCTTTAAATGAGCAGTTATGAGCTTCAGGAGTTCAGAGATAAAGGCTATGAAATTAACAAATCTGTCACCAGGATAATCGCTATTGAAGTAAAGCCATGACCTAATAGCACTTAGTACCTTATTTCCAGATGTGCCTTTGTTTCAGCAGTAGAAATTTTCTATCTTCTGAAAATCTAGTTTATTTGGTGTGCAAATGAGCCAGTAAGGTGCCCATAGGGGCGTCATTCTTGCAGGAAGGAGCCCAGGCACGCCTTCTGCTAGTGCCCAAGCCTGCCTTCATGCTGGAAGCAGGGAAAAGGGGGCAGAGTTATGGCTTGAATGTAGGAGGGGTGGGTGGACACATTGTGGCAGGGGGCGTGCCTGGCTCCTTCCCTGCAAGAACGACGCCCCTCTGGCCCTCAGAGCTCCCCTTTCATTTCATATAGTGCTCTGGAGAAATGAAAGGGGAGCTCTGATTGGTTGCTATGGGCAACAAAAAAGTCTAGGTCTAAGACTTTTTTTGTTGCCCATAGCAACCAATCAGAGCTCCCCTTTCATTTCTCCAGAGCACTATATGAAATGAAAGGGGAGCTCTGATTGGTTGCTATGGGCAACAAAGAAACTTCTACACCTAGACAGTTTTCATACATAAGGCTCTAGGTGTTTTACATCAGCAGATAGAAGCCATGAGAGCAGCTAACCTCTCCAAACATGAGCTCAGAGGAAACATAAAGCATACAGAGAGAACATGCACTGGACATAAAGGACAGTACACAATCATCTCAACTTAAAGTCTAAATCCTTAGATCAGGAATAGAACAGACATTTATAGGACATTTCTTCATTTTCACAAATTCTTATAAAAATATATTCAGCACTGAACTAAATGTACTAATTCATTATATATTTTAGAAGTCGGAGTCGGTCCATTATATACCGACTCCGACTCCACCAAAATGGTGACCGACTCCAACTCCACGACTCCACAGCCCTGCTTGTAATTACACTATGTTGCTGCTGCAAGCAAGATGACATACAGACTAATCTTGAAGAAGAAGTAGCACTCATACCAGTGCGACCTCCTCTTCAAATAGCTGATCTGCGTGGGTGCCGGGAGTCAGACCCTCACCAATCCGATATTGATGATGTATCCTGGGGGTAGGTCATCGGTATTATTGGCTGCACAACCCCTATAATTTTTGCATGAAAGTTGTAATGTTGTAAATGTGTATATAGAGGTAGCTGTCGGCAGGGTTGCACCACCAATGAGGCAAGGTGAGGCGATTGTCTCAGGCAGCACCAGGTGGGGGCAAGAGAGTGGCGGCAGAAGCAGGATTATCTGTTTCTGCAGTATAGTATTGGGAAGCATAGTAGGCACAGTGTGTAGCATTGTATTACCCTGTATGTTTTATAGCGCTGTATGTAATGTTTTCAAAGTATGTATTTAACAGTAGGGCTGGAGGGAAGGGGTTAGGTTAAGAAATTGGCATTGGGGGGTTGGAGCGCGGTTTCAGTTTTCGCCTCAGGGAGCAGAAAGGCTAGGTGCACCCCTGCCTGTCAGTCACCGATAGTTAGGCCCCCAGTGCCCACATGACCCACTTCAAACCAAATGTTGACTTGGAGAGACCTGAGAGCTGCAGTGGCCCAGGGGGAGTGAAGGAACTGGAACGCAGTGGTGGGGATCAGCTAAATGTGAGTAAATAGTAAATATGATTCCTTCTGCAGGTTCCGCCACACTGGGGGATCTTCCTGAGAGGCCCCCAGGGTTGAACAACCCTTTTAAATTTAATGGCCTATCCTTAGTAATACAGGTGAATCAGTAGTACAGGTGAATAGAACTCTGTCTTCATAAACTATCATTCTCCATTCTGAGAGCCAGAGAGATGGACTTGTCAGCTCACAAGTACTAAAGGGAACATTTAATAAACACCCATAGCTGGCGGTGGATCAGCCGAAGTTATGAAGAGGCGCCGGCCTCTCCATAACTTTGGCACATCCAGTGCCAGTTTTAAATGTAAGACAGCTTCCAAGCTGTCTTACATTTAGACCTTTTTCTATGCGTGAAACAGGTGCAGAAAATGGTGAATAAGACAGGCCGCCCGGCCTGTCGCCCTCCCCGCCCTCGCCACTCCCATAATTTTAGACCTGGCGCGAGCAGGGCGAGCTCGCATATAGTAGTGCAACTAACCGTTGCGCCGCCATCTGTACCTGAAATACGCCTAATTTAGGCATATTTCAGCTTAGTAAATGACCCCCTAAATTTTTATTGTCCATGGAGAGGGGAGAGGAAGGAGGAGTGAGCTGAAAGGCCGTCCTGAGACAGAGATTGTTAGTTTACTTTGGAGGCATAAAATAAAATAATCTCTGGTAAGATATATTACCGCATTTCTTATATTCACTTGTACTATTGATTTATACAAAGTTGTGTGGTCAAAGTTAGTGATCATTTAAACTTATGTTCACATGATGTCTAAGACTTTTGTTCAGGAAAGATCTTAGTGCATACACCAAACGCATCCGTAGGGAATTTACTCAACAGATGTCAAAACAGTGTCCTGCTAGCACTCCACAATAAGCCAGTATACCTTTTTTAATTGCATAGAAAAGCTTAGTCTGTGACCTTGTCACTGGTTCACCAGTTTCTTGGATCATTTTTGGTAGGTACTACCTACTATGTATCGGGAACACCCCACAATGCCTGTCACCTAGATTGTTATGCTTGACAATTTTTCTTCCTTCCAATGCATCAAGAATGTAAAGTTGTAATATACAGTACAGACCAAAAGTTTGGACACACCTTCTCATTCAAAGAGTTTTCTTTATTTTCATCACTATGAAAATTGTAGATTCACACTGAAGGCATCAAAACTATGAATTAACACATGTGGAATTATATACTTAACAAAATTGTGAAACAACTGAAAATATGTCTTATATTCTAGGTTCTTCAAAGTAGCCACCTTTTGCTTTGATTACTGCTTTGCACACTCTTGGCATTCTCTTAATGAGCTTCAAGAGGTAGTCACCTGAAATGGTATTCCAACGGTCTTGAAGGAGTTCCCAGAGATGCTTAGCACCTGTTGGCCCTTTTGCCTTCACTCTGCGGTCCAGCTCACCCCAAACCATCTCGATTGGGTTCAGGTCTGGTGACTGTGGAGGCCAGGTCATCTGGCGTAGCACCCCATCACTCTCCTTCTTGGTCAAATAGCCCTTACACATCCTGGAGATGTGTTTGGGGTCATTGTCCTGTTGATAAATAAATGATGGTCCAACTAAACGCAAAGCAGATGAAATAGCATGCCGCTGCAAGATGCTGTGGTCGCCATGCTGGTTCAGTATGCCTTCAGTATGCCTTCAATTTTGAATAAATGCTCTAGGGGTGCATCAAATGTGACATGGCAACTTAAACTTTTTCCAGTGAAATCTGCCCTGGCGTTCCTTTCCTTCTGCGCCCTGCCGTGTGCCTGTACTGCAGTTTACGATGACAAATGGGGCATTTCCGCAGTACATCAGGTGAGGCCGCTGCCCGCAGACCGCACGGGCGCAGGCCTCTTGATGTACTGCGCCTGCGCGGGATTTCAGCCGCGGCGGAGCTTCACTGACTCACTCAGTGAAGTGAATATTAATTAGGTGGGCGGTCCGGGGCTCCAACGGAATCGCCGAGCCCGGGCTCCAGCAACGATGGTCAACTCCCCTTGGGCTCCTTAATGTAAGTGATTGACAGTTGATAAAAAATGATTTTTACACCACAAATCTTCATCTGGGCCCTATAACAATAACCATTTGGAGATCCTTATGATGAGATAAATCCAGTGGTATAAGTAACTTAATATGGAAAATGGTGGTGACAGAATCCCTTTAAGGTGAAAAATGGCAGGGTCCTTAAGGGGTTAAAGGGATAGAATAGATTGTTTACACCAGAGGAACAGAAGAATTTATTTGCAGACTAAATTTTGCAGAGCCAATTTTGTGATACATTTTCAAATTCCTTTTTACAGCTTTTACTTCTTTAGAACAGAAGAAGCGAACTAGTAATGGAGGATGTTGTCTCTTATCACCTCCACCACCACCAATATTTCCACCACCACCATTCTTCAGAGAACGCAGAAGCACAGTAAGTACTTAGACCAGTGGATATCAACCCAGTAAACTCAAATTAAGCTATTAATCCCATCAAATGGCCATACAACGCATTTAGCTGAGGCTGGAAGGGCTTGGCGCACACACACTTGTGTTTGTTTTTTTGGTTGCTGTTAAAGGAGTATTCCCATCTGGATATTTATGGAGTATCCACAGGATATGTGTCTGATAAGTGCTGGTCCCATCTCTGGGACCCGCTCCTGTCTGCAGAATGTGGTCCCATCTTTCATTACCAGGTACAGAGAGGAGGCGGCGTGTGATGGCTCTCTACATTCACTTCTGTGTGACTTTCAAAAATACACAAGTAAACTGTCCATATCTGATGGCCCTCGTTCTCTAGATAAGAGTTGTTGTTTTCTTTTTTTTGCTCTTTTTTATTTATTTTCTTTTACCAAAGCCCAGTTTAGAGCCTGAAGTGGTTAAAAAATATAAAACCTTTCCAAAATCGATCTTTGGAGATCTGACCTTGTATTCTGAAAATGACATATGGAATAAATGCATGCTGGAAATATGGCCATATACACAAACTAAATTATCGATACATATATACGTACTCCCACTTCATACGTTTTGTATAAGGGAAGAGACCTCTTACCTTCTCTATGTTTGTACAAAATTACATTTGTAGTTACAAAAAATTGAGCCAATTTAATGCCAAAAAACTTTCAAATTTAGTGGTTAAACTGGCATGACTGTGTCAACTTTGCATAAATTAATAGTACAAGCAAAGATAAGAAACTTTGTTATATATCTGAGAGAAAAATAACGATTTCTCCACTAAGCCACTTTTTACCACCTTACCCAGCTTCTTGTAGTGATGATTCTCTCTCAATTAACCGATGAATTTCATCTTAAGAGAAACAAATTGGATTTTTAGTTTTCACTGAGAGATCAGGTTACTGATGCTGCACATAGAAATCTCTGAAGATGGAAGGAGGGCGTGTAGCTGCAGAGTGAGAAACACAGAAATGTACACATACGAAGGCTGCTGGCTTTAATAAATTTTCTATCTCATCCCAGTGCTGGATTTACAGGAACACTGCTCATTACTGCTGTTTAAATCCCTCAATTCCATGCTGCGGTTGCCTCTGAGAGTGTGTTACAGAGAGACAGGGGAGCAGGATATCCTCTTCTCTGTGTGTGCTGTGCATGGGAGACATCATAGCAGCTAGTCACTACCTACTTTGAAGCTGAGCTTAGCGACAACTGACAATTAGAAGAGGAGCCCACAGAAGAAAACACTCATACAGTATATGCACACAATAGCTTATTTTGATAAATAATATGAAACAACATGGTATGATTTAATGCAACATAGAAGAAATAAGAAACTTGTTTTGAAATCTTTATATGATGATAATGTCTCACTGGTAAAATGACTTTAAATGTAATTGTCTATAACTAAAATGATGTAGAGAGTGATCTACCCCTAATAGGTCAAACTAGCCCAACAGGGTATCAGAGAAACCAATGATAACAGCAAGGTCTGAGGAACAAATAAATTCACATTCACATCTTCTGTATAGGTAGATGGCGGGTCCTCAGAATCATTGCCTCTTGTTGGCTCAAGGAAAACCAGTCTGACGCTGCTTGATGAGATATTTTACTGTGAAGTATTTGTATTATGTTACACACATACAATGTATAATCAATAT
Organism: Rhinella marina; assembly: GCA_900303285.1. Lineage (NCBI taxonomy): Eukaryota > Metazoa > Chordata > Amphibia > Anura > Bufonidae > Rhinella > Rhinella marina. The sequence continues at coordinate 209,466 of ONZH01007924.1, read as the reverse complement.
ATACAGTACACATGCAATATTTGTAGTAAAATCAGTAATACAAAAAATGAGGAAAGGGTTACAGTGCATCAGTAAAGAAAGAAAATCAATTATCCTACTCCAATCAACGGTTCGTGGAATCTGTGATTCTTCATATGGTCAGTTTTCTGTTCTGCCCTTGAAAATAATTACTCATGTGAAACCTGCCATTGAAAGCTCAGTTCAATCTAGCAAATAGAACCAAGTGAATTTCATTAGCTGTGTGTGTGCAGCCTTTATTGATTATTATGCAGGCTACTCTCCAGAAAATGCCAATTAGCTGTGTGTGTGCAGCCTTTATTGATTATTATGCAGGCTACTCTTCCAGAAAAATGAAACCTCTCTCCAGGGTTCATTGGGTTGTACTTTTTAGCTTCATTGTTTACCGTAGCCTTGTGTAATTACCCTTGTGCAGTTATTAACATGACAAAACATACCTATGTAAAATCATATGTCAGTGCCATTAATCACAAGATGCTCTGAGTTTCATAGGTTGTGATATGAAGCTATACGCAAGTTATTCACCAAAGGGCTTAAAGGGGCTGTCCAAGATAATTAATTAAAAATCCCATAAATCCTCTACAATCTCTTAGAATTTTAAAAAGTACTCACACCTTACTTCAGTGCAGTTCTCCACTGTACTCCTCCAGTACTCCTATTAGTTTCCAAACAGCCAAGCTCTGCTTCCTCTTCAAAATTACCTGCGCATCGTCTCGCTTGTAGAGACGGCAAAGTGGGATTACAACTGTTCGTAGCTTTCAAGTGAATGCGCCACCTGTGCAAGCAAGACAACTAAAACTACGAAATTATGACATATATCACAGAAATTAATATAATATAAATTCTACAGTATATATAGATTGAAAATAGGAACATATTTCAAGAAATTCAGGCTAGAGTCCTGGACTCCTATTACTAGACTTTTTATGCTCTGTTTATGATTTCTGCTAAACTGATGTTTATCATTGATTCCCTTCTATGAACCTACAGTAGAAGCAAGGCAAAAACCATTGTGGCAGATTTACTAAGCCTTTACTAAGACAGTCTAAACTTAGACTAGACAATATGTGCCAAATTGTTCACAGTGGCTTACACTGTATGATAAATGTGGTGCATTTTAGCTGGTCTAACCTTATAAGACCATTGGTTAACTTTCTTTGTATCAAAATGTTGAGGCACATTGGTGCATCTTAAACCATGCTGCTTTTCTGCTAAGCCATACTCCCTTGTCTAGTGAAACACAAAAAGTATCTAAAACACTCAATAAGTGTGCTGCATGGCATGTACACCAAAGTTCTGTCTCAATTTGAGACATAATTCTGGTGCACTTCAATTAGGCAATCTGCCCTGTTGTCTTTGGCAGATAAATTATGGAAAGCCATTCGTATCATTCCTCTTCACCACTATGGCTAACTAGTCACGTAAAGTTATAGCACAGACACATTCTTAGATGTTAGAGCCATTTAATTCAATTCATACAGAACTGTTTTTACTTGTTAGTCATCCCAAGTGCAAATATGGAAACTGTTGCACTGTAGAGAAAATCCAGACAATATCACCAGGAAGAAGTGATGTTCTGACTATTTACTATTGGAAAGAGGATGTTTATCTGTGCTATATTTCACAGATTTATGGTGATAATCTTAAAACATATTATTTTTTTGTGTTTCATTAAAGATATATGACCTGGATTACACAAACTCACCTCTGGAATTAAATCCTACAATACCTTTATGTGTTCCAGGCCCACCTGGGCCAGAAGGACCTCCAGGAGCTCAGGTTTGTATATGTGGGGGATTTAATACGTAATCAAACATTTCTTAAATGGGTATTCCAGTTATATCAAGTTATCCCCTATCCACAGGATAAGGGACAACTATTAGATCAGTGGGGGCAGACCACATGAGACCCCCACCAATCACGTGAACAGGAGCCTTATACTATGGGTGAACATGCGCACTGCCACTCCATTTATCTCTATTGAACTGTTGAAAATAGCTGAGTGCTGTAAGAGCCCCCATCATGATCTGTGTTGGTCCTAGGGCTCGGAATCTCACCAATCTAATAGTAATTCCCTATACTGTGGATAGGGGATACTGTGATATAACCAGCTAATCCATAAACTCAGCCTGACACAGCCTGACCTGTTACATGTGGTCTTGGCAGCTGAAGACATCTTTTTTGGAACGTGTTCATATGTGTCTGCATTACTGAGACAAATGAGGTTTTAATATATGGAAATGAGCCTCTAGGAGCAACAGGGGCGTTACCATTACCCCTAGAGGCTCTGCTCTCTCTGCAACTGCCGCATCCTCTGTACTTTGACTGGGCGAGGCATGATGACTTTTCACTGCCTGGCTCGGTGAATCAAAGTGTAGAGGTCGTGCCAGTTGCAGAAAGAGAAGAGCCTCTAGGTGTAATGGTAACGCCACCATTGCTCCTATTAAAACCTAATTTTTCTCAGCAATGTGGGCACATATGAACATGGGACCAACACAGATGTCTTCAGCTGCCAAGCGCACATGTAACAGGTCAGCCAGTGTCATAGGTACAAACCTGCTGACAGATATCCTTTAATCACACTGATCTTAAAGAAGAACTCCGGACAAAAATTTTATTCCATGTTCTGCTAGAAATGTACATGATATAATCTGTAGTGAATGTCATTTTCTTATCAGTGTCTGAATTTTTGACTTATATCATCCTGAAGTTTCTTATCTGTGTCATGTGACCAGCAATTAGACCCACCAACTCACACATAGACTTTTGTGTGGACAGGAAGTCTAATTCTCTATGTATTCATATGAGACTGAAAGTGAGGCTCCCATAGAATGAATAGAGCAGTTACTGGCTTTCTGTTCTGGGTCAGTTGGAGGTCAGGGAGTTGGTCACATGACCCAGCTACAATAAGAAGAGAGGTTTTTACTCACAGAAACAGTCACTGATAAGAAAATGACATTCACTACAGATTATATCATGCACCTTTCTAACAGGTCAGAGAATAAAAATTTTTGCGGGAGTTCTTCTTTAATATTTCTTATTCAATTTATACTCTTCCTTTGTCATGTCTTCATTGTTTCATAGTACCCTTAAGTTTACCTGTCCATGGTGCTGAATTTCTTAAACCCTCAGTAAATCAAGCAACAGTGTTACTGTACTTACCTCGCTCCACTCAAAGGGGTTGGATTCAATAAAAGGCACTTAACTGCTATGATATAAAAAGTCTTTGTGATTCGCATATGGCACTGTAAAGCTGTTGGTGTACTGAAGCTAGTCCATTATTTAATCCATCATTCCATCAGAGTTTGTGCATATGAGTATAGGCATGCGAGTGGAGGGAGCAACAGATAAAGCAGCCGCGTTTATTACTGTAGCTAAATAAATCTGAAGACCTAAACACTTCCAGTATCTTGTTAATGAACTTTTGTGTACTGTTAATGCTCCAAATAAGATTATGATTGAATGGTAAGAGATAAGCATTTGATAGAGTTTACTTCTATACAAAGCAGGGGCGGACACAGAAAGCAGAGGGCCCCTGTGCAAGGAATGTACCTGGTCCCCCCTCCCGGACATAACCCCTTCTCCCCCCACTCATCCCCTCTGACATTTCATACTCCACCGCTCTACCTTAGCCTGGGCTGTTTTGTTTATATTTTTACACTGCTAAGCGGAGACGTCACTGGCACTGATGGGCGGCTTTACAGGCTATGGAGGCGCTAAAGTCTGTCCATTAGTGCCGGTGACGTCTCGGGGCTCACTGCTAGGCGGAAGTCCCCCCATAGTACCGCCAGTGGTAATAAGGCTCCCTACAGTGCCCTAAGTACTAAGAAGCCCCCCCTTATAGGGCACCGCTAATAGAAATAAGGCCAATCTATAAGGCACTCCTATGGAGCCCTCAGTAGTAATACCCCCACCACTGCCCACAGTATTTATAATGTTCCCTGCAGTGCCCCCTGTAATTATACCTCCTGCCATACCCCCTAGAGTTATAATATTCTCTGTAGTGACCCTATAAATTATAATGCTTGTCCTCTCCCTCCAGTCTTCTATACCATGCAGTCCCATGTAAATAACACAAGTCCTCTCCCACCACTTTTCTATATAACACAGTCCCATGTAAATAACCTCTCTTCCTTACAGTCTTCTATACCATGCAGTCCCATGTAAATAACATTGCTCCACTCCCTCCAGTCTTTTATACCATGCAGTCACATGTGAATAATACCAGACCTCTCTCACCAGTCTTCTATACAATACAGTCCCATGTAAGTAGCATCACTCCTCTCCCTCCAGTCTTCTATACCATGCAGTCCCATGTAAATAACACCAGACGTCTCCCACTAGTCTTCTATAAAATACAGTCCCATGTAAATAATTTAAATCCCCTGTAGCCCCTCCAACACACAGTCCCATGTAAATACCATCACTCCTTACCCTCCAGTCCTCTATAATACACAGTCCCATGTAAATAACACCAGTCATCTCCCACCAGTCTTCTATAACATACAGTCCCATGTAACTAACACCCTTCCCCTTCTTTCAGCCCCTCTAACATACAGTCCCAGTTAAATTACATATTTCCCCCCACTAAGCAGGGAGGAGGTATAATGGGGAGAACCACATCTCACAGCATGTCTGTAGCACTTACATGCATTCCATGGATTCACAGGTCTCCACTGCTGAGTGGCTGCCTTTCTCTGCATTGGTCACATGACGGTGACCTCATCACAGGTCCTATCACCACTTTCACTGTTGAAAAGGTCACATGACTATGATGTCATGGAAGGTCCTTCAGCTTTGGAATGTAGGAAGAACAGGCGGCCAATTCATTGTAAGTCTTAATCAGGGCCCAACCCTCTCTGCTGGCACTGAAAAGGCCCCCCCTGGCCCCTGTGCAGCTGAACCTGCTACACAGGTGGTATGTCCGCCCCTGATACAAAGGATCCATCATTTTTATATCTCACCTGAATACTGCTAAAGGCAAATACTTCAATGTAGTGCAGCTTCATCTACACATGATGTAAGACAATATAGATGACATTTATTTCTTGTTTCTATCACTAGGGGCCTCCAGGTTTTCCAGGGACAGCTGGACCAAAAGGAGAAAAAGTATGTTGCTGTGTGCCTTTTCTTATGACAGCTATTTACAGCTCCATTGAATTATGCAGCGGTTTTATTTATTGATGCTCTGTGGCCTCTTTAATCCAAGTGCCAGACTGCAGTCTTTTAAGCATGGTTAAAATGTCTGTGTTCTTATAATGCAGGCAGTTCTTACATTCCCAATACCCAATTAAGACTGTCTCCATGTAGGTGATGTATTCTGACTTGTAATTAGGTTTTATTTTATTTTCAATATTAAAAACATCAAAATTAGGCTACTTGCACACTTGCGTTTGCAGGATACATTTGTGAGATCCGTCCAGGCTCTCACAAACGGATCTGTCATGATAATACAACTGTCTGCATCCCTTCTGAACGAATCCGTTTGTATTATCTTTTACACAGCAAAGACGGATCCGTCTTGAACTCCATTGAAAGTCGATGAAGGACGGATCCGTTTTCTATTGTGTCTGAGAAAACGGATCCGTCCTCATTGACTTACATTGTGAGTCATGACAGATTCGTTTGCATCAGTTTCTTCATGCGGACACCAAAACGCAGCAAGCAGCGTTTTAGTGTCCGCCTCCAAAACGGAATGGAGACTGAACTGAAGCAAAAACTGATGCATTCTGAACGGATCCTTTTCCATTCAGAATGCATTAGGACAAAACTGATCAGTTCAGGACCGTTTGTGAGAGCCTGTGACGGATCTCACAAACGGATCCTGCAAACGCAAGTGTGAAAGTAGCCTTAGGCTACTTTCACACTAGCGTTTTTAAATTCCGGTATTGAGTTCCGTCATAGGGGCTCAATACCAGAAAAAAACGCTTCAGTTTTGTCCCCATTCATTGTCAATGGGGACAAAACTGAACTGAAGACAACAGAATGCTCCTGAAAGCATTCCGTTCCGTCTTCAGACCGGAGAACAAACCGCAGCATGCTGCGGTTTTCTCTCCGGTCCAGGCATCCGCACCAAGCCGGATCCGGAATGACCCCCAATGCAAGTCAATGGGGACGGATCCGTTTGGTGTGACACACCAGTAATCCGGATCTGTCCTCCATTGACTTGCAATGGGGGGTCATTCCGGATCCGGCTACACAGAAATACATACAGACATACAGACATACATACATACACATACATACTCGCATACTCCAGGCAGGGACGCCGGCAGCATGTCTTCACGCGCCTCCTGCGCGCAGCTATGACGTTTCCCCACTGCGTCCAGCAGAGGGTGCTGTGGGGAATCGTCATCACTGCGCGCAGGAGGCGCGTGAAGACATGCTGCCGGCGTCCCGGGCTGGAGTATGTAAGTATGTATGTGTTTGTGTGTATGTGTGTGTATGTTTGTATGTATTTCTGTCCCAATATCTGTCAACATGTGTGGGGCCGGAGCGCTGCTCCAGCTCCACACATGTATCAGCGTTAGCACGGATCCGTTGGCACCCTTTAGAGATTGTTATGGACTATATGAGGTCTGATTTTCTACATTTTTACATTAGTCATGGGATAACCCCTTTAATTGACTTTTTATACACAGCTGATACCTGCTTACACCAGACGCGATAGGAGATAACTGGATCCTGGTTGTTTATACCCTTAGATACTGTGGTCAATAGTGACTGCAGCATCTGAGTGGTTAGATAGAGAAAGGCGGATCCTTCTGTCCCCTAAGTAGTTCTCATGGCAACTGGGGACCTAGTGTTTATTAGTTTCATTCACTTGCAGGCTGCATACCCCATTCATTTCAATATTGGAAGAATCCTGAATTACAGTAGTTTTTCTCCTAGCTAAGAGAGATAAAGATGGATAACGTAAAGAACGTGAATATCTTACCCAGACAGGGAATTACAAACTGTGTGTCTGTAGGGTTGCAAATTAATAAAGTCCTATGATCACAGTCGTGTGGCAAATTCAGGTAGACAGTATCTTTCTCTGCCATGTGAGGGGAAGTGGGGTGGGGGAAAGTATAATGTGAGATAGCAGGCTTTTAGACAGAGTGGCAGTGAGCGGGTTGCATCTCCAGACAATGATAACTTCCTGTCAGCGAAGGAGAAAGAAGGAGAGATCTGCAGTGAAAATGTCTAAGCTTTGAAGGGAAAGGGTTCACTTACTTTTGCAGACAAGGCTCAAAAAGCATTCTGAAATGTTTATTTTTGCAGAAACTGTGCTTTAAACAATTTTTATCTGTTGACGATAATATGAATCTTTCTTTGCTTTACAGGGTGAAATTGGTAGGCCGGGAAGAAAGGTATCCTTCAATTCTGTTTAATAGCCTTATGTACATAATGTGCATATTTACTTGGGTTTAAGTTAGAGGTGTAGGTTATGATTAGAGATGAGCGAAGTTTTAGAAAATTCAATTCAGCTGCTTCGCCAAATTTAAAAAAAAATTTGCTTTGTGAAGAATTACTTCGTCACGAAGTGCATTTTTTTGTATGTAGCAGGTACAATGATAGGGAGCTGCGGTAGCACTACTCCCCATCATTGTATCCTCAGATGCCGCGTTCATATATGATCGAAGCATCTGAGTGTAAAAACAGTGTAAAATTAACATTAAAAAAATGTAATCAAACTTACCGCCTCCATTTGCTCGCGACGCACCAGCCGCTGCCATATTGCTTGAAGATCTGGTGCAAAATCACGTAAGCTCCGAGATGACGTCATCATGCTGGCCGGCGTCACCACGCACGGGGTTTCGGCCGAAGTCTTCAATAAAGATGGCGGCGGACGGTGCGTAGTGAGAAAATGAAGGAGGTAAGTATGATTTTTTTTGTTTTTTAGACTATTTCAGGTTAAATCGATTCGCTACCATGGAGCATGAGGAAATTCGGCTTCCAGGTGAATCAAATTTATCCTGAAATTCGGATCCAATTCCTCTTCGGTGGATTTGATTCGCTCATCTCTAGTTATGATCAAGGTTAAGTTTTACCTAGACCTCCCTTCACCTTCCTTTCAAATACATTGCCTCATTAGTGACCCTTCACCCCCCCCTCTTCCCACACACAAACACACACAGCTACATCCTTGGTGCATATTACAGATTTGTTGCATACTGAAGTTAAAGACAGGGAAGTCTGACTTGGCAGTAGATAACAGGGAGGACAGGTGGACATAGGAGTTTACAATAATAGTATTTCAAATAACAGAACCTGTTTGTGCAGTTTAAATATTTGTCTTGAGGGAGACATCCCGGTCTTTGAAGAAGATTATAATCTGTTATTTGTTTCTTTCAATAACCCCATTTCTGATAAGTACACTTAGTAGTTTGGGATATGTTGGCAGTCAGATGAGTACATCATAAAAATACTTTGTACAGAGAAGTCTGGAGTTTGGATGTTCACATAGTAGATACCATACTGGCAGGCTGCAAATATCTTAGGTCCTCACATGGTCTCCAAACATATATATCCTCTCTCTGTCGGAAGTGCTCAGATTTAGAAGCAGAAGAAGAAAGTGTTATTTATAATCTGGACTGTAACTACTTTAACAGAATAGGATAACAGAATGTGATCTCTACTGACCCTCAGCTAGGGAAAATCCAAAGACTTGATTTCATTAACACAGATGATTTAGTACACAATGAAAAGAGTCTGTGTCCTGTATTCTTCCATTTACTAGAACAAACTCAATATAATTTATAATACTATATAGTTTAGGACAGTAATAGTGCATTATGATCATAAACAAATGTACAGGCTACATCAGCATAAACCATGTGAATTTTACAGAAGTAAAACAGTGAGAACAAGTGGTAGTAGATAATAATAATAATAATAATGTGTGTTTTCATTTAGCCTTTGAAAGTGAAGCAATAGAAAAGTTGTATCTCAAAAAGTTCCATGCATTTACTGCCTTATCAGTACATATATACCATGTCCTTTTGCTTCTGCGATTACATCACAAATCATTTGGATAGGACAACCAGGCAGCACAGCTCTCTCTGTTCATGTGGTGCAGGTTCTACTTCCCAATCCAATATAAATCCAAAATAAAGAGTAGAACAACACTTCCTTATTGGTCTGCTTCAAGTGTTTTTTTTATTGATGCAATTTAAATCCTCATGTATTAAAATTTCAGGTTGGCACCCTTCATCAGGCATAGGCCCTCTCCTGGTCACTGCATGTAAACTGGACGAGTAGGGCACCGTATGCTGTTACTATATATTTAATACAGTTTAAGTTGCATGACTAAAAATCACTTGAAGCACACCAATTAATTTTGTATTTATAAGCACATCTCTAGTTACCGTAGTGTTGGCAGAATGGTTGCAGGAACATTACTCCTCCTAGAACCTAATAATGGGACTCTAAAGGGTCCTAGGACTAGACAATACAGTGCAACGTGTGGTAAATCTGATGCATTGCCATATCTGCACTGTTCCACATCTCACTGTTTCTCTATGACAGACACAGTAGTGGACAATCTTTCATTCGTCACAAAAAATCTGACTAGAATAGTCTTTTTGGGCCACTGATTTCCCATCGAATTGGCCATGTGTATGTCTACTTGACAATCTCCTTAGGTAAGGTGTCAATAAAATGTTTTGGACACCATCCTAGAAAGTAAAATTTAGATAGGAAGCTAGATTTGAAATATGTATATGCAGTTCTTAGAAAATAAGAGCTATGGAATAAAAAAGGAGAGTCCATTTTTATTATTGTCCATATATTTTTTTCTATTTGGCTGTAAATGTTGATAATAAATTGAGTAAAATTTAGTATTTGTAAATCCTGTTTTTCAGATGTGATATTACTGTGCTTGATTGCACCATGTACATTTTATGTGTTTTTTTTTAATTAACTTCCAGGGCAAGCCTGGTTCTCCTGGAGTACCCGGTATGCCAGGTCCTATAGGACCACCAGGACCAATGGGACAAAAGGTTTGGGTTCTACAGTTACAAAATGTATACATTTAGTTCTGCGTTGCTGATATCATTTAGAGTCAAAAACTATGGTTATAATATTATATGGACAAATAAAATAATTTTGTAGTCATATCATTAGTTTTAAACGCATCATGTATTTTTGCATCTACAAACCTTATAATTCTCTCACTGTATTTATTTGTCATTATTGTGAATGAAATTATGTAAGACAAAAATGTAGCCTGTGAACTAGAATGATATTTTGCAAATTTAAAGTGAACCTGTCATCTCCGAAACACCTCCTAGAGTAAGAGATGTATAGTGTAAGTGATGCTGAATCCGATTATGTAAGTTTTATCTTTATACTCGCTTCCATTCCGACGCTGTGCTCCCACAAACCAGCAGTAAAATGCACTCACTGGACTCTTCTTTGAGTCCTCTCCATTATGTGAGTGAGCACTGGAGTCCTCTCAGTGCATTTTACTGCTGGTTTGTCAGAGCACAGAGTCAGAATGCAAGTGAGTATGAAGATAAAAATGACATAACCGGACTCGACGTCACTTACACTATACATCGCTTACTGTAGTTTGGAGGGTGTTTCAGAGCTGACAGGTTCCCTTTAAATGGGTTTTCCACGATTACCTTCGTTTTTACTTAGTCCCTTTAGCATGTTTGAACTAATACAAGAATTATACTCACCTTGTCCCCAACCAGGGTTGGCCTGGGGTTCCTTGGGCCCACCAGAGAAAATTATTTTTGGGGCCCAATATCATCAATAGTGTAATAAGTTTTTAATTCTAAGAAATAGACCCTAGCAGCAACTTATTGTCTCCAGCTCCAAAAGTATTTTTTTCCTGGACGTTTGGGGCCCACTAAGCTTGGGTCCACCAGAGGATCCTATGGTACTCTGGTGGGCCAGTCTGATGGTGTCCCCAATACTCCAGTCTTGTGACCTTGATGTATTTGGTGATGTTCTGGTCTCAGGCTTCTTTACTTTCAGCAGGGCTATAGACAGGGCCAGGGCCACCACTGCAGCTAACAGCTCACCTCAGTGGCAATATATCCCCATGGGACCAGAAGTGAAGCCAGAGTGGGGGGACTAGGAGAGTATGATTCTTGTATTAGAACAGACACTCTAAGAACTGAGGGAATCCTAGAAAACCCTTTAGGGTTTATTTTGCCTGCAGAGTCTATTTTTTTGTATGGCATATGTTATGTTAATGTTTTGGATACATGTCATCTATCCATTTTCTTCTGGTTTTCATATATTTGTGGCAAACATTGGGCATGGTAATAATAAAGAAGTTACTACAAACTATCAGACAATATAAATAGAGATCAATGATAAAATATGCCTTTCTAGAGCAATAATATCACAGTAACAAAAGCCTCAGTGTGACATAAGGTTAATTAAGTAAACATAAAGTCCATCAAATACCTTTTGTGAAACAACTGGACCGTATTAATTCATTCATACTGTTTTGTTTTTAGGGTGAAAAGGGGGACTCTGCATCACTTGGAGTACCAGGATCAAGAGGACCAATGGGCCCCAAGGTTTGTTAACTCTGTTGTGTGTGAAAATCATGAGTTCCTTTATGTAAGCTTTTTTCACATCTTTTCTGGTATAAACAAATAGACAATAATCCTAAAAGCAAATGGCAGTCCAACCACAAAAGTCACTGTGTAACCACTGATGCCAAGACTAGTAACCATTACAAAGTGGCATTGAGGTGAAGGATTATAAAGGAGATAGCAACATAAACTGGCATGGAGAAGCAGATTAAGAAACAATGGATTAGATTTATGAAAACTGCTCTTTGTTGTTCATAGCAACAAATATCAATACAGCTTTTATTTCTTATACAGTTGTTAGAATTGAAAGCTGCACAGCGAATGGCTTCTCTTAGCGGCAGGTTTTCCTTTACTTTCTTCTAGTTTAAAATTTCTTCCTCCAATTGATTCACTGTGCTTTCCTATCACTTGTGACAAATATACACTGCAAACACAGTGTCAAAGAAGCCTAGGACTGTTACAGCAGATCCACAGCATATATACATTTTCCTGAAATAATCAGGCTCCAGATCAGGCACCAAAATAAATTCAGACCCCAGAAAATATACCTAAACTAATTCAGACCTCAGATAACACCCTTCTATTAACAATACACAACACATATACTCGAGAGCTACTCACCCTTTCAAACCCTAAAGCGGAGAACCCCTTCAAGTGTTAGCGTTGTCTGTAATGTCAAAAATCAGGTTCAGACAAAACACATGAGAAATAGAAATTATCCATAATATTAATTTACACAATGAATATTGCACCTAAAGATATAATTTAAGATTATATTAGTTGACAATAACTGTAGGTGTTCTAGGAACTGATTGCTTTGGGATTTGTTAGGCTGGAGTGATATAGGAATTGACTTTAATTGTGAGCTATAGGCTACTGTGCTATAGGATACTTATGTATCGATGTACTGTATTTATGTATGTATTCACAATGCAAATACAAAGCAGCTGCCTTTGCATTCCAGTCATAAATTATCATCACTATATCACTATATTTTCCGCCCTATAAGACGCACCTGTCCATAAGACGCAATAAGGGTTCAGAGGAGGAAAATAAGAAAAAAAAATACTTTTCTTCAGACCTCAGCTCAGAGCCACAATCAGACCTCAGATCCGACCCTCAATCAGACCTCAGATCCGACCCTCAATCAGACCACAGATCCAACCCTCAATAAGACCTCAGATCAGACCTCCATATTAATACATCCCCAATCAGACCTCAGATCAGACCCCCAATATTAAAAAGGCCCCCAATCAGACCCCCAATGTTAATATGACCCCCAATCAGACCTCCGATCAGACCCCCAATGTTAATAAGACTCCTGTTCAGACCTCAGATCAGACACACATGTTGATAAGACCCCCATGTTATTTAGAACTCAGATCATTGACAAAAAAAGAAATCAACTTACCTCTCTTGGTCTGGTGGCCTCCACTCCTGAGATCCAGCTGCCTGCTGCACTGTCCTGTGACCTGACAACACACAGAGTGAGGTCACAGAGCATGCCACCGTCCTTACGCTGTGCGCAAGTCACAGCACAGTGTACGGCTGAGGAAGACCAGGAAGCGGTGAGTACAGAACCCGGGAAGCGCTGCATTCACCGCTCCCCGGTCCTCCTGTACTAGTAAACACTTCCATTATGTGGAAGCACTCATTAGTGTTCTCCTCATAAGATGCACTGACATTTCCCCCCTACTTTGGGGGGTAAAAAAATTTGCGGGGTGAAAAATAAAGTATATCTGTAATACAATATATAGCATAATTACCAAAGATGTTTTTTTTTCATTTTGCTAATTCCTCTTTGTGTGATTGAAATCTTTCAATATATTTTTGGGAACTTAATGAGGAGATAATAAGAGTTTCATAATAAAGTGAACAATTGGGACAGTTTAAACCATCCACAGGCTACTAGGTTTATTTTCTTTAGTTTTATGTCACCACATCCTAAAGTCAATACTTTCCTGGATTTTGCATGACAAGATACAAGCAAAATACTTACCTGCATCATCTGGGCTAAATTTATTTATCTATGGCCTGCCTTAATGTTACTTTACTTTGGCAGTTAACCTACTGTAGCAAAACTATTTTTGACCTGAAAAAGGCCTAGTTTGGCTACATATATACTAAAAATTGTTCTTACACAAGTGAAATGATAACAAAATGACTCATGGCTAACTTGTTACGGACAACAGAAAACACAAGGCAAGATATGTCTTCTATGTGCCATACTTATCTATTGTGTGATGGACTTATAGCTGTAGTTAATAAGTGAGTTGGTTATATAGCTTTACTCATTATTTAGCTACAGCATGTTTGATACAGTAATTTGTTTCTGTTGCACATTTAGATAATATGTCTGCCATTTCTTTAGGGTTTTCCTGGCATGAAAGGAGAACAGGTCAGTTGCCCTGCCTAAGTACTAACCAGAGTTTGTGCTAATTATCAGCCAAGGAAATTCTCTACATTGCATTTGTCCAGGGTCATTTCTTAAAACCACCTGTTTTTCCAGGGTTCACTTTTAATTGAGCTGCTATTGGTTTTGTATCCTGGCAAACTGTGATCTGGACAGTAACTTAACTACTTTTATAAACCACAATGCAGAAGTAGATGACAAATGAATAAAGAGGGAGATCAATTTTTTAACTTGCTAGTAGTGATCCACCAACTCTAGGGATGGCAAACTAGAAGGAAACAGACAATAGGCTTGAAGTGACCTGATTACATGATGGCAACATCTTAGGTGCTAGTCTAAAGCATCATTAAAACCCTTGCTGATGGAGCGATTTTCTGTTTTTGAGTTTTCATATCCCTGCCTTCTTTGAGTCATAGCTTTTTTATTTTTCCATTCACATAGCCATAGGAAAGAAATGCAATTCCGCCACAGTTTTATGGGTTTTGTTTTTAAGGCATTTACTATGTGATGAAACTGACTTGTGCTTTTCACTCTCTGGGTCAGTATGATTACAGCGATACCACATGTGCATAGTGTTTCTTGCATTTTTATACTGAAAATAAAAATTAAAAAAAAAAACTAGAAAAATTTGTTTTTTCGTTTTATTGCCGTATTCTGACCCCTATAACTTTTCTGTAGTTATGTGTGAGGGGTCATTTTTTGCGGAGCAATCTGTACTTTTCATTGATACCATTTATGGTGTGTATGTCTTTTTGATCACTTTTTATAAAATTTTTGTGAGAAGCGAAGTGACCACAAAACGGCGAATTGGCCATTTTGATTTTTTTCCGTTTTGCTGTTTGCTGTATGGGAAAAATATATTTATATTTTAATAGTACTGGCATTTTTGCATACCGTGATGCCTATGAAGTTTATTTTTTATTGTTTATTTTGGGTAAAGGGGGGTGATTAGAATATTTATATTTTTATTGTTTACACTTATACACAATAATTTCCATAGGGAACTTGAATAAGCAAGTACCAGATAGCTTCTCTCATAGACCCTCGTGGGCAGGATCTCCATAGGAACCTATGTGCAGCAGCCTCATATCATTCAGGAGTACAGAGGCAGCCACACACTCCATTTGCCTCCCACTATCCTCGCTAGGGGGAGCTGGTACACACCCGGATGTGCATGCTTCCAGGTTTTTGTGCTCCTAGATGTCATGGTCACATTTGATTAAATGTCCGCGATTGGTATTATCGCTGGGAGCGGACATTAGGCGCGGGTGTCTGCTGTATGAAACAGCAGGCACCTGGATGCTATGGCACCCGCTTTGCTTTATTGATTTATTTCAAGCTGGCAGCTTAGAGGGGGGTGTTCTTCATGCTGCAGCACTTATCTACCACAGCTCAGGAGTGCGTCCTTTCTGCTGTAGCTCTCTCCCTGTAAATGTCACAGCTTGTAACAGTAAATGCAGCTGGTGGAAGTTGAAGGATGAAACTTAGCATGTGCGTCCACTTCAGGGATGTTACTGAGGTGGACAAAGAGATAATGAAAACTGCATTAAGGCTGCAAGCTGTGACCCAACCAGAGCCCATACCACTTCATATAACCAGAGCTTCAATTTACCTTGCAATCCATTTGTCTAGCTCCTGTGTGAGCCAGCAACACACTAAAAGTATCATGGAGCCTGATCTTCCCTCACAAAACTACAATCCCCACAATCCCTAGCTATCCTGCTGTGTTGCTGTTTGTTGATCGGCTGCCTGATATACAGTCCAGTCATGCCCCCTCTTCTCAGTAATCAGCATCACACTAACACGCCCTTTGTTTCACAAGACATTTAGCTAGAGAATTGATAGTAGCACACTGAGCATGCTCGACCTAATAAAGGCTCAGAACTACAGGTCGATGCCGTGGTAACTTATGAGAAAATACAGTGGGTAACAGAGGAAGAAAACTACTTTTATAACTACTGAACGGTAAATATCTGAAATTTACATTATATTAGGTAATTATTGATGATGAATTAGTCTAAAACATTATTTATATTTATGTTCATCGGAATACTGCTTTAGTATTCAGATCCAGGTGCGAGTTTGAAAAATGTTAAATATTTTTCTTCTGACTTGAGTGACTTGAATATAGTTTGCCAGATAGATATTAATAGTATATGACTGCAATAATGTTTCGTATATTTTCTATCTTCACATCCAGGGTATTAAAGGAGACATGGGAGAAAGGGGTCCTAAAGGTGAACAGGTAGGATACCTCACTTCATTTGTGAAGTTCTTAATGAGTTGGATTGAAAATACTAATCTTTATCCTACTTCGCCTGACTCACATGTGGTTAGGTTTTATGTTGGCAGTCTGTGCCCGTCACTGCCCCACTACTTCGGTAAGGCACGAGTGCTGCTTCACTCTCCCTGTTTCTGTCCTGGACAATGTATTCTGATAGTCTTCATTGAACCACCCATCATTGTGCAGAACCAAATGAGGGTTAACCCTCATTTGGTTCTGTGTACAGCTACTTGTAATGTGTTAATCAGCTCTGCTATATAAGCTGTGCTGTATGTGTCACTCATACAGCAATGGGTTACTAGCTTGCTAGATCCTGCAAATGTGCTATAATATGCTTGTCTGCCCGTGTTCCGACTTCTGCTTGATTCCCGGATTCTGACTCACTGCCCCCAGACTTCACCAGTGCCTGATCACCATACTGACTCTGAGCCGCCTGCCCTGACTTTGTTTCATGGATTTGCACAAATTCTGCCCACCCTAACTTCAGCCTGTTACTGAGTACAAGTTTTGCCTGATCTCTCGGTGCTCCACACTAGTGTCTCTAACCCATGTGGGTCAGCTGGCATCCCTGCAGCGAAGTAAAGATCCCAGTACAGGGGTTAAAGGGTGAATACCAGGGGACTGCCAGGATAAGTTTAGCCCAAAGTCACCCAGTTGGTCGACACAGTAGTTCCACACCCACTGATTGTTACATTAGGAAGATATTAGACTGTTCCCATACCATCTGAAACCTAAGCCTCATTATCCAGCATTGTGTAAAATAATATGAAGGGAGATTACTGCATGTGTCAAAGTTGAACAGTGGGGTTACATTGAAGTCAGCTAGGGAGAACGGAAATAGCTGAGGAATTTGGAACACGGTTTGCCAAAGAGGTATCCTTATGTTTGCGTTTTTTCTTTCCAGGGCTTTATGGGTCTTCCAGGAATGCTTGGGCAAAAAGTAAGTGCTTTCCTTGCTTACATGTTTAGTAAGTGCTTTACAATCCATGGAAAACAAGATGTATCATTCGAGCTTGCCAATATAGAACTACATTTCAGCATCATCAGTTCTTAATGTTGGTTATTCTTCTATGACAGGTTTGATACATAAGGGTGGCCAATTCTGGAATCAGGGCAATGTCTTTAACCCCTTCCTGATGCAGTGATTTTCATTTTTTACTCTCTGCCTTCCGTTTTTATATTTCCATTCATTTAGCCATACGAGGACTTGTTTTTTGTAGGAAAGATTTACTATCTACTTGCGCCACTTATTGCATACAATGTAGTGAAAGTTCAAAAAAAATTTTAATGAGGTGAAATTGGAAAAACGCTATGTTAACTTCATTCTGTGGGTCAGTACGATTACAATGATAACAATTTTATATTTGTCTGTGTTTCAATACTATAAAAAAAAATAAAAACTTTAGAAAAAGATTTTTTTCTTTACATTGCCCATATTCTGACCCCCATAACTTTTTTTATATTTAAGTTCTATGGAGCAGTGTGAGGGCTTTTTTTTGGGGCTGATCTGTAATTTTTATTGATACCATTCTTGCATGTTTGATTTTTTGATTGCTTTTTATTAATTTTTTTGTTTGGTAGGCAAAAAATGTTGAACACCTTTCACCGTACAGGATAAACATTTTATATTTTTATAGTATGGCCATTTTGGATATGGGGATAGTAATGATTTTTATCATTATTATTATTACTTATTTATTTTTTAAATGGGTAAAAGGGGTGTTTTGGATTTTTAGTTTTTTGGGGATTTTTAAAATATTTTTTAAAAAACTTTTAAAATCTTTTAATACACATATTTTTAGTACCCCTAGGGGACTTTAGCATATGATCGTCTGATCGCTTCTCCCATAGACTGCAATGATTTACCTTTTCAGTCTATAGGAGAATCAGAGTATTCCTATCAAGTCCAGCCATAGGCACGGCTTGATAGGAACTTTTCTATGGCAGGCCTAGGAGCCTTAAGAACGCCTGAGGCTGCCATATCAACTGAACAGCTTCCACTCTAAGATGCTGTGGTCACAATTGACCACAGAATCTGAGAGATTAAATGTCCACGTTCGGCATTATTGCTAATCTCAGACTCTGCCACCAAGTGTCTGCCGTGTAAAACAGCAGGCACCCAGCAGCTATGAAACTGAACTACTGAGCGGGCACTATCTTTAAAGACTCGATGTTGGAAAGGGGTTAAAATGTATGTGCAGTTTTGAGCATCACTTTACAGTTTACATAAAATATCAGTAACTTTGCATTTCAATCAGTTTTCTTAACCAGGGTTCATCATTTAGGTCTGTATTATTCTCAAGAAATGGATTCATAATTTGGCTAGTTGTGAAAACGGCTAGTTGACATACAAATCACTATCCGGGAAGTTAGCCTTTCAGACATTAGATTATTGTCCGTGCTTATTGTAAAGACCACATTTCCCAGAGTGTAGAAAGCTAAAATAAACTTTCTGCAATTATTGAGGCCATAAATAATAGTGGGAAATTTAAGTAATTTAAATAATTTTTTTTTAATAATTTAAATAAAATTTTTAATAAATGGCTTATATCCATCTGACATATACCTATAGAGGGCCACTGAATACTTGCATCCGGGTATTTGCACACTAGCATTAGTGAGGTCCAAAAGGCTGTTATGGTAGGCAAAAACCTAGTGGGTCTCTCTGGATCCGGCATTGTCGGAAACTACATGATTGCCGTCTGGCTCCATTAGCTATAATAGAGACTGACGGAGATCTGGCTGCAATCCGGCAAATATGCAGAGAATTGGCCGGAATAAAACCACTGATACAGGTAATGGGGTCGGACGACAATCATGTAGTTTTTGGCAGTGTCGGAACCAGAGAGACCGGTCAGGCTGTTCCTTGCCGGAAAAGCCTGCTGGATCTCACTAAAGCCAGTGTGAATCTAGCCTATGCTAATTTATCTATATTTATTTCTTTTTGATACTGTCCGAGATTTAAGCTCTGCAATCTATAGAACTGTGAATGCAGCTCTGGACTACAATAAAGCCAGTACAAAACAAATAATGCAAAGTATTTACAAAGTTTTACTTTTTGTGAAGGTTAATTCTTTACAAATGGAGCAGTTCTAAACATCATCACAGTGTGATAACACATCACAAAAGCCATTGAAAAAGTCAGTTAAAAGTTTCTTGCCGTGGTTTACTTAACTCATTAAGAATCAAGATGAGGATCACTACATCTGTATATTAAACTGTAAAATATTTTGAAAAGGCAGGCATTCAATACTAAAAGCTTTAGGATTCACCCAACATTGCCCCTTTGTATCTCAGGCCACTGTAACCACTAACATTCGGGATAACATGAACAATGATGTTCTGTTGTGGTTTATCTGAAATAAATTAGAATCACAGCTCACCACAAGACGAGATGTAAGTAATAACATGTTTGGCTGCTCTTCAGGGACTCCATACCTCATTTACTGTCTTATGTTACAATCATTTACCCTTTCCTTTATGAACTTATGTCGCCTCAGCCTATGTTCCATGCACTTTTGACAGTGAGGAAGCTGCAATGCATTTGCATTACCCGCATTACTGTTCCTAATAACTGGCTAAATATAGCTTTACTTACTGGCAGCAACTATGTTATCTGTGATAATCATATAATTTCTAAATAAGGACCATGCTAAGGAAATGTGGTTTGCTTCTCTAACTTGAGGATGAACCCACCATGGGAACATAATATAATGAGTATAATTGAGTCTAGAAGCTGAAATTAAATTGTATTCATGTCAACTTTGGAAAGCAGAATTGGAAAGATAATTTATGGTAAGGTGTATTAACGTTAACTTCCCCAGGCAGCAAGACAGAAATAGATGTCTGTGTTGAAATCTGATATACTCAGTGTATACAACGTATTGCATTGACATTCTGCAATAAAACATAGATCTTCTTTGTCATACTCACTCCGGCTGTAGTGAACCTGTAAGGGTACAGCCACACAGTCAGGTTTCTGTATGCAGTTTTGGAAGCCAAAATAAGGAATGGACTATGAAAGGAGAAAAAGTATTACAGGGGTTCTCTGGGAATAATTTAAAATGGCCACAAGCAACCTGACCTAGAATGTGAGCAGGACTGGTTGTCTCCACTTTCAGAGCTGCCTTTAGGGTTTAAGGGGACAGGGCCTCACTACACACTATGCTCTGGCACTTGTGAGTTTTCCTGTCAGGCTGCTCAGCCATCATTCCATATGGTAGGCAGGGTTGCATTGTTACCATCTATTTTAGAGCAGTGCAGTATGTAGTGAGGCCTGCCACATAACCCTCTAAACAGCTCAAGTGGTGGCAACCTGTCCTGCTCACATTATAGGACAGATTGCTGGCAGCCATTTTAAATAATTCCCGGAGAACCCCTTTAAGGACAGATATTGCTTATCTTTTTTGAATTCTCTCCTGGTTTTATGCTTCATTCTGGAGTATTTTTATTCCATATGTACAGTTAAATGCACTGAGGGTGGGCCCACTTCTCTGTGCACCCCTTCTCCTTCTGCTCCCTCTGCCAGCCTCTTACTCTTCTTCTTGAAGCACAGGGTCAAGTGAGATGAGTATGCAGGAAGCTGGCTTTGT
Source organism: Rhinella marina (assembly GCA_900303285.1). Taxonomy (NCBI): domain Eukaryota; kingdom Metazoa; phylum Chordata; class Amphibia; order Anura; family Bufonidae; genus Rhinella; species Rhinella marina. Next base: position 188,619 of record ONZH01007924.1, on the reverse strand, counting down.
CAGAAGAAGGAGGGGCTGGCAGAGTAACCAGGAGAAGCAGGGGTACATCGGGTCGCTTGGGCCCACCCTCAGTGTACTGCTCTTTTGCATATATATTAAAAGTACTTTTTCTCCAAAATAAAGTCACACATTGCTGAGTTAGCCCTACAAGGCATTGTGCCATACAGTGAAATTCCTGGTGACCAATTCTCATAAAAAGGCTTCTATGGACGTAATAATAATTGTTGACGCTGTGACAGAAAAAGGTCATTTTTAACAAATACCATTATGTCTGTAATAGATAGAAGGCTTATTTTTCTGTTTATTCCAATTGATATTGTACTGTTCATTGTAATGGATGCCTATAATGGATCCCATATGGTGTCAACCACCTGTGGGCTCCCATTAAAAAGAAAACATTTAGTGTGCGGTATATGATTTTACTGGACTCCACAGAATGGAATAGCACAGTCTATTATGCTATTCCATACCTAGATGGAGGCCAAAAGGACACTGTTTGGGCCTCTGTATGTCTAAAGCAGGGACGCCCAACCTGCAGCCCTCCAACTGTGGCAAAACTACAACTCCCAGCGTGCCCTAATTGCTGTAGGCTGTGCAAACATGCTGGGAATTGTAGTTTTACAACAGCTGGAGGGCCGCAGGTTGGGCATCCCTGCTTTAGACATACAGTGTCCTTTTGGCCTCCATCTAGGTATGGAATAGCATAATAGACTGTGCTATTGCATTCTGTGGACACATTTACAGTTTATTTGAGGAGCTTTTTCGGAGTACATGCTAAACATAAAGAAAAATCTTGATTTGAACACAGATACAAAAAAATGCATGTGCAGCAATGTTCTTGATTGATATTTATTTCAGTGGAAAACATTCTCCACATGAAAAATTGTTGCAGACATTTTGCAATGCATGCTCATTTAAAGGGGACATGTTAGTAAAAAATAAATAAATAGGGCTTCTTTCTTAGAACTCTGCATTGTGAGATTCCTCCCTTATTCCTCCTGAAAATGTATTAGTAAATTGACAACTGAGTGTTAGACTTCTCACTGTCCATGTGCCATGTCCCTACACACTCTGATTTTGTTCAATCAATGCTAACAGTGAACAGTATCACCCAATTGTCAATGCAGTTTTTCACACCATGTGAATACTCCCATAGTTTTTGGGGTTTTTGTGTAATTTACGTTTTCTGCTGCCATATGAAATAGAGTATTTTATGCAAAATAATTTTCTCCACAGCTTTTTTTCTCCCGACGGATCCGGATGCCTGCGCCCATGCGAGCGCAGGGGATCCGAGCAGTACAGTGCTCGTTACGAGCACGTTCGCTCAACTCTAGTTATTATATTTGTAGATGGGTATTTAAATGTGATAATCAGCTAATTATTGAATCATTTTATGTCATAAAAGGGTGAGATGGGCCCAAAAGGAGAACCAGGAGTTCCAGGAAATAGAGGACCTACTGGTAGACCTGGAAAGAGAGGAAAACAGGTATTCACTCACTCTAATTTTCATCTTATATACATTATAATTCAGTATATTGTGTTTTGTGGTTTGCATTATTGAACTCAAATTACTTTTGTGAATTAAAAAAAACACTAAACACTAAAAAAAATGCCCTCATTGTTTGTCAGTCTGCTGCATTTTCTGCATGTTCCTTAAATATACGAAATATTCTTGTAGAAAACCTGCAGAGAACAAAGAGGCTGATCCCCTACTGATCTGTCCATCTTTGGTGGAAGAGTAGACTTAGCAGAGGGGTAGGACTTAAGCTTTTTGTCTTACTGGAGACTGGGCACAGTGGGGAGGCTCCTGCTCCAGCCAGTTGTCTTACAGTCAGACACAAGACAGTAGAAGGAGGAGGCATATCTGAGCTCCTGGGACACACAGCCAGCTAAAATTCATTATATCTTACTCCGTCTTAATTGTAATATGAGACACAGTAAGATCAAGGGAAAGGAGAAGATGAAGAGATGAAAAGTTGGGATATTTTCTGTGTTTATTGTTTCTTTAAGACATAGGATAAAGCTTCAAATAACTTTATCATCCCTGATCCAATGCATGGAGCACACAGTAACATGAACTGTGCAACGTAAAGTAGAGTACAAAAGAAGACTAGTTCTCACCGTGACTTTTTGTCAGCTGTAAGTACAATTACAAAGGGGAAGTTCAGGTTAATATTTTCAATTTTTAGTGAGTGCATTTAGCCAAATGAAGTCCCCATTAAAGACTACATTTTCTTGTGGGTTGTCCACTATAAACCTCTCTTTAGATTACATATTATGCTCCAAATCCTAATTCCTAGACCACATATACTGGTTCATATGGTAGAAATCACGTGTTCTCTTCTTATTTTATCTACTAAAAAAATGCATGTTTCAAAGCTTATTTTATCTAGAGATGAGCGACTCATCAAAAATTCGCTTCGGCGAATAATCGCCAAATTTATGACAAGATTTGTTTTATTCAGTCGTATTTACATTAAAAAATAATCGTTGTTTTGCAAACATTACTGCACAAATTCCGAACATACAGTCTAACCGTTGTTAAAAGTACGCTACTGAACTGAATGCGTATGCATTAGCGTAAAAAGTGCATACGAATCCTTAGCGTAGTTTTGACTTGCGATTGCTAGGCCACGGCGTACAGTCCTCACAGAGTCAGTCCATATGAGGTAGAAAAGTAAGGTGCTCACTGTTAGCTATCCGGCTAAGTGCATTATTTACTAAAAACACCATACAATAAGTGCATAATAGGACACATTGCAGTACATGAAAAAGAATACACACAGTGGGCTAAAGTGCTTGAACGTTGCTGAACCTGTAAAAACATTATTGCTATGCTAAAATATAGCAAAGACATAATTATGCAAACATTTTAGTGCAATCAATTTCACATTTGCAAGCATAATAGGCTCAGATATACGTTTGAGTCTCTCCTTATGGCTGCTTGGCATAAAACACTGGAACACAGTCCAAAATTCAATTGTAATCCACGTGAGGTAATTTTGTAATCCAAACAGGTAACATGTAATCCACATGAATAATATAAAATAGCAGCAAATAGAGAACCGTTTTTGCAAAGTGGCCTCCCAAATAACCTGAGAAGGGGGGGGGGGAAGGAAAATAGGCGCACTTAGGCACAACTGGGAATTTTCTGCAGAATGGGGGGAGTCCTGACAAGCCATGTCCATCTGGGTGAGAGTCAAACAGGGGGCAATAAAAACAACATAAACTAAAAACAAGTGCCAACTAGCTCTCACCCGTCAGGTGCAGTCCATGTTGTGGCTCCCATAGGTCCTCCAGAGGTGTCCTTTAAATCAGACAGACAGCCAGCAGAAGGGTTTCTCAGATGAGGGACCTGAAGTCCTCCTCACTGGAACTGCTACTGAATGACATCAGAGTGGTGGAGCTCCACTGCCCTCTTCTGCCAGAAGTCGGACTTGACCGGGTGCAGGTGGTAGTCACACTGGTGAGCGCTGTAGCCACTTGCGCCTTCACTTTTCTGGATACTCCTGCTGGGACAGCAGGGGTAAGGACTTCTGGCTGCAGCTGTTAAGGCAAGGTTTCACCCAGGGAAGAACTGCCAGCTCCCCTGGCTACTGCTGACTTCATTTTCCAGAGTAGTTGGTACTGGATCACCGTGGACTGGAAAGTAAACGATTATGTCGTCAGCTGACCGAGCTGAAAGGACTGTGATGGTGGTGGTGGTGGTGGTGGCAATCCAGGGATCAGAGGCTCTGGCTGTGGCTTCTCCCTGAAACGGAGGGTGCCATCTGGTGACTCCTGTAGGCAGCGCACGAGTCCTTCGCCTGGTGGTACCTCTGGTCAAACTTCTAGTGTTGCTGATGCAGGTACCAAGGGCTTAGATAATAAGGTAACCCCGGTAGCAAAGGGGCCTTTCAGGGATGCCATGGGGGTATATTCCACCTGATCCCCCACATATAGGCTGTGACGGGGTTGGGGCAGGTACGGCCGTTTCACTGACCTGCGGTCCACAAAGTACTCCTTGCCATCCTCGTCATCCGCAAGGAAGCCACAGCCTCACTCCACTGAAAACCATAGGACTGTTCCCTTACGCCGCTCCAGTGTAGGGTCTCCTGGCCTCGGATGGTCCAGTACTTGGATGAACTAGTCCTCCACAGCAATTTTATCTAATGTCAATGTCATTATTGTATCACAGTAAAGGAATGCAATGGGCCACGCCTGAGTCCTCTTACAGTACTGAGGTCCAAGATGCCCTCTTAATCACCTAAAACATAATAAATATATATGAACATCATTACTAGAGATTAGCGAAGTTTTGAAAAATTCAAATCGTCAGCTTCGTCTAAGTAAGAAATTAGAATAGTTCCGAATTAATTAAATCAGGTATACCCAGGCCACTCTGCCATATGGTACGGCCACGTTGCGGCCATGCTGAGGTGAAGAACCCTGCGGCCAATTAGCTCGCAGCTCCCTTTCATTTAATAATGAAGACCACACAGTATAGTCGGTCTTCATTGTTAATGGCCACGCAGCACCTTTAAACAGGGGCTGTTGCTGAAATGGGGTTTGGCTGGTTAGGTGGGGGCGCAATATGCTGGCATTCCCACTACTCCAACCCCAGTGCTCTCCTGCCCTACAGTTGAGAGCCCTTATTTTGCCATCTGCTCCTTTTCCACATCATCTAATATTGATGAGAATATGTCATCAGGAACATCCAGCTCCTCCTGAGCACCTTGCTGACTTTTCTAAAAAAGTAAAGCCAGCAAAAGATGAGGATGGTCATCATTTTAAGACCTGGCCTCCTAAGGGGTGCAGACTGGATGGTATTGGTGGGCACTGTAATAATAAAGGCTTCCATGTATTGGTATTGAATTCTTCTATTAAGCGTGTTCAGCAATGCTGTCCCTAGTGCATGAGCGCTTGCCACATCCCTCCCTATTCTCAGCTCACAGATCAATGGCAGGGATGAGGGTTTTATAGGGCTGTGAAATCACAAGGGATGGCTATCTGCGAACTGGCTGGCTGCACGGCATTTATGGGCGATCTTGCGTTCCCAGGCTTGTCTCCTCTACACTCAGTTTCACTTTGTAACATGTGCAGCCGCCATTTTAGAAAAACCTGGTTCGTTACCATGAAGCATGAGGAAATTTGGATTCGTTGCCAAAGTTTTCCTAAACTTCGGACTGAATTCCGCTTCAAATGCTTTGCTCAACACTAATCCTTACTTTACTGTATATCAGTTTAAACTAGGCTTTAAAAGGTCTTTATACATGAACACAGTGTCCATTGAGTACTAAAGTCAGATGTGAATACTAATGAGACGGATAGGGGTGGGAGTTGTCCTGGAGCCGCTTAACTTTCCATACTTCCCATTTAAAAATTGCCATAGGGAAATGATTTACCCATTTTCTACACTATACCAAAATGTGATATTACAAGTATCCATACACTGTTATTATCTAACCTTTATTATCACACTTAAAATTCTTATCACAACCAATGTGAAACACAACAAGGGTCTGCCATTCCACCCATTAATTTGATGACCGCATCAGAACACCTCAAGAATATGCTTGTTGGCATTAAAATAACACTTCACATACCCCTCAATATGTTTCGCTGTAGCCTGGTTTATAAAAGCTCATATGACATCCTTGCTGGGATTCCCCTGTGATAAGCCAAAGGTCTCAAAATACACACAGTTCTAGTATGTGTTGATTGACATTCAATGGCCAATGATATTGAAGTCCATATTATAATCAGAGCCATCGCTCTGCTCGTGCACATTATTTAGCTATTCCCCCAAGACCAAGTACACTGGGCCACTACTACAAATACCTGTACACTTAGTATTACAGAGAGAATATGAGATAGATAGAGCTATATCCACAACACCTTGATTTTGTAGGGTGGAAACATTTATTTGATGATCTTGTCACAATAATCCCAGATGTTCTCTGGGATTTAAGTATTGATAGCCGATCCTTAGGATAGATCAGCAGGAGACCTGTCGGCTGCTGATTGCCTGTTTGCTGGAAGCAGGCAATGGAACCATACAGCTCTGCCCACTGTGTAGTTGCTGTGCCTGGTTACTGCAGTATTAGGCTATATTCACACAACCGTAGTGTTTTGCGGATCCGCTAATTGCACATCTGCAAACACGAATATTGGGCCTTGTGTGTACCGCAATTTGCGGACCGCACATGGCCACCGTTATCATAGAAAATGCCTATTCTTGTCTGCAATTGCACACAAGAATAGGACTTGCTCTATATTTTTTGTGAGGTCACAGAATGGAACTATAGATGCGAACAGCACACTGCATATTTCTCCGCCCCATTGAAATGAATGTGTCAGCAGCTGTTCTGCAAAATTGCGTAACCGATACAGACTCATTCATACGGTCGTGTGAATGAGTCCTTAGGGGTATAAGGCTACTACCCAATGCCTACTGGGGCCGCTTTGAATTCTTCTCACTTAACTTTACATATTTCTAACTGTTTTGATTGCAACATGAGACATGATTAAAAGAGAAGAGTATATTAAAGGAAGAATAGCTGGGGCTTTTATTTTTCTATATTTCCTACATTTATTGTTGCTTTTATTGCCTGTGTATACTGTACTTACATTACCCAGTGGCTGGAGTTTCAGTGCTGAATACCAGAAAATCAACGTGTCAAGATTATCATACAAGAAATATTATCATTTTCATTATTGCTACCAGTTTCTAAAAAAAAAAAGAGTTGCACTTTAAATTAATAGCATGGCTGTTTGAATATTGCTTTGGAATAACTTTGGAAGGGCTGACATATTATATTACTAAGTCAATGTTTACCAGTGGTTGACTCCCTGAGTGTAATTTGATTTATCGTACCCATTAAAAAAAAACACAAGCATGAACCTGGAAACCTTCTGTTCCGATGATCCGCTCAGTAAGAAGATATTATAAGGGTTCTGATGTCAAGTGATTTATACACACGTTTATGGCTTGTGCTGGTTCAGCAGGACACATGTAGACATCATGCAGTTCAGTTTATATAAAGTAAAGGTTAGCTTTTTATTTTTATTTTACAAACAATAGTAAAATAAACAGACATGAAAACAACTGGATATTATATTAAGTTACTTATCTGAAAAGAGATCCAGTTTCTAAAGTGCAGATTCTATAAATATTCCCTGGGAGAGAATTTTTTTAAAATTATCTACTGGACTCCAAAAATCTGCAGATTCCCTATCCTTTCTTTATTATTTTAAAACAGTCTAAAGACCATTGACAAACTAAAAAGCAGCACTCTGCAAAAAGAAGTAACATGTCAGAGTTGTTGAGCTCTAGAAGGCAGAAAGAAGCACCGAGGGACTCTCCACTGCGCACCGTGGTAGAGAGATCATAAAAAAAGTTTAAGCAGGGCCAGACCGAGACTTAAATTCAGCCCTGGCATTTTAAAACGGACAGGTTCACTTACCTTGTGGTGAACATGAATATGAAATATATTAGTGCACCCTCTCCCATCATCCCACCCCAGTGCTAATTATATATTTGGATAGACATTACATCACTATCACGTATACAGGAAAATACAGCACTACATACCTATTACATCCAATGACATCTTCTCTGATGTAGATGTTCTCTTTCCTCATCTTTCTCCATTCTCGATTCTTCAGTCTGCATATCAGTCCAGAGGCCTCCTTCAGCCTGTGAACGAGTTGCCCATGTCCCATTGCAGCCATCTCATCACTTGCGTCCTGTTGCGATGTCCTTGTGACTGCCTGAGAAGTGACCTAGGTTGTCACGATGATGTCATTGCTTCATGACTCCATGCATTGCCTCATAGGCTTCAGGCATAGTGGCCTTTGGCCCATTGAAGTAATTGGTGGCCAATGGAATGTCCTGCCAAAGTATCACTGTTTTCAGGACATACAGTTGTATCTGTGTCAGTCACTATTTTCAGGGGCCTGGGCAAAACATCCAGGGTGAAATGGGATATTTTGGCCTTGGGTCGCCCACTCTAGCACTGGCCCATCTGGCATTTGCTCTTTAGCAGCAGCCCTGGCTGTAGTTATGCTGATGATGGTAGAGCTGCTTAAGGAGACTTGGGAGGTTCTTCCAGACCACTTCCATAAAAATGGAACAAAGAAATGCTTCATGCAATGATATAGACAACTGTGCTACTATTAAATGACAACCACACAGTTCTGTTTGTCTCTTGAGATTCACTGATCAGTATGATTTGTGCAGTACAGGAACAGGAAGCTGATCGAGATTAATCTTAGACAGGTTGATGATTTTCAACTGGTTGTCACAGGCTTCAGGGACGGGGATGAAGTCTAGAATATCTTTATCTTTACTATTGTGAAACTTCTACAGACTATACTTAAGACAGTGATTGTTGAGTTTCCTTATTAACTGGTTCAGTGATTTCTAGCATGATTGACCATTATAAGCCACTGTAGACAAATATGTATATTATCAATTATCCCTAAGGCACCCTAGAAACCAGGCACATTTAACATTAGCTGGTAACTCAATTTCCAGGAAGAGAAGGGAGAGATACGAATGAGAAACATCTTTACTGGGTTCCATTCAAAGAATGAGGAGACAAAGAAGAGACATGTAGATGAAGAATATCTTGCTTTAATTATGACTTCACATTTAGGGAATAGGCTGTTCTCTTCATGTGAGATAGACCTGAAGAAGAGAATATATTGGACTACCAGACCAGCACTGTGCTGTCCACTCCACTCAGGATGAGGACTGTCTCTCACATGCACCTTTATCTTCCTCTGTCTATGAATGGCCACCCCAGGGTATTTAGGGCACCTTCCCCTGTGGCAGGGTGTCTGAGGACTAGGTTTTAGCTGTCTGGTTTTGTGCTACGGTGCACTATTTGTCTAGTTCACTCTTTTGTGTCGACTTCTCACTGTTTCACCCTTCTCTGCCTGACACGGCTTGAGCCTGATCTCTGTGCTGACCCTGAGCTGCCTGCCCGGACCCTAAGGCTGACTTTGGATTGCACAAATTCTGCTTGCCCTGACCTTTGCTTTTCCATCACTATGGTTTTGTCTGACCCCTTGTTGTTTTGCACCAGTGTCTTTTGAGCCCACTGGGTCAGCAGTCTACTGATCAGTGACTACTACAAGAGATAGAGGCCATATTAGATGTTAAATGAGTGTTCCGGGACTCAAATATTGATAACCCAGCCTTGGGATAGGCCATCAATATGGGACTGTTTGGGTCAGACCCCCATTACCCCCTCAAATGTAATGATAGAAGGGGATGTGCCAAAACTAGACTAGCTCTGTGAAGTGTTTAGTGGTCAAAAAATGTACTCCAACCTGAGTAAAAAGAATAGAGCTTGCAATAAATGTCCCAGCCATTACACAGTACAAGGTGCTGGGCTCATTTAACTGTGCTGTAGCTTCTTCAACTGGTCGGTAGTGATGGTGGAAGTTGGACCCCTATCTATTTGATATTGATGACCAATTGTAAGGATATGTCATCAATAGTCCCGAGATACCTCAAGCTAAGTTTTTTTTAAAACATCGTCAATATATCCTGGTAGCATAGTAAACCTGAAGAGCGAATTGCAGGTTCCTGTGTGCACTGTTCTTGTCTTGTCCACTTGGGCTGTGTTGCCAGATCAAATTTCCTGAATCACTCCTAACTCCCAAGGGTGAAAGGGTATTCTGTCTTGTCTGTAGCCCCAGAAAGTCTATGGGTGACCCTGCACAGAGGAAGAGTGTTGGTATAGTGCATGTCACATGTAAATCATCAGTTCCTGGTAGGATAATCAGTCTGTCTGATGAATCTGTTTGTTTGGTGCTTAGAGCTATTCTCGTCCTAATGTATAGTGCAGTGATTATGACTACTGGTCTCAAATGCAGAGTCGAGTATTTTATACTTTTATATAAATGTATTGTGCAAGACGTTTTATAAATGTAAATGTAAAAGATGCACTAAATGTAAGGCAGCATGCAGTATGCACTGTGTTGATGGAACATCTGTTAAGCTCATCCTCTTCTAGTGTACACATTAGTTTTCAGTGCATGTCCAGCATACATCTCTATATAAATAACCCTCCAGAAACCACATCTAAATTAAGAATGTGTTACTTCCTCATCCTTATTGAGAACGTATTAATATACTCCCTCCCCTACACTTTCTTTTGCTAATTGATGAGTGACATCATAATGGATGTATCATTCAGTTACTTTTTTCATCAACATATAAAGGATTCTTCTTTACTGCAGGGCTGTTTCATTTAGTCAGCAAATATGCCTTTTGGTATCTTCTCTGGCAGAATATATTTTTGTGCGTTTGAATGTAAAATCAGCCTCAACCCTGCTGACATCTGGTTGAAGATCTTGTAAAGTGCACCTTGTGGTTTGAATACAGACAGGAACAACATCTCCATAGTAAATTATATTGTGAGACCACTTAAAGGACAATCTTCAGCCTTTCTCTATTTAGAGCTTATGCCCATCTGCCTAGCTCTGTATTGCATGTGCGCCAAACATACTGCCATGACACTTCAGGGCCAGGTGCGATTACATCTGCAGTGAGCCCCTGAGGAGCTGGTGCAGAGGATCGGAGTGATAGTGGCCCTGATGAGATGTTGTGTCACAGTGTATTCCCTTAGGTCTTTGCTCCCTGAGGATTGGTGCCATGGAAAAGTAGTTTGAAGAAGCAGGGTTGTATTGTCAGATTCTCTACCAACTGATAAGAATGAAGCTATAATGAGTGTTTATGAGGTCAGGAGATTAGAGATAAGAGCTACACATGAGCTGTCAGATGACAGGATTCAAAGAAAACAGAAAGAGACAGCTTGCAGATTGAATTGTAACCACTTTATCTCATAAATTGCTTACCATTTTTAATAAAGACCAATTGAAAAAATGATTTTTAGCCCAAAATAAGTAAAATGCAATCATAATGTTACCTTTGGCGCATTCCTCTGTGTTTTAAAAGTCCCAAAAACGGAGTTTTAAATTTATGCAAATGAATCGCCGCATGAGCCCGGAGGCGGCGTTTAGTTCTTGGAGCCCGGGCTCCAGTCCTTTTTAACATGCAATCCCCGCCCCCGCTACTGCCTCCACCCGTCCTGCACCTCGTTCGGGTCCTCCTTCTCAGCCGGTGAGATCTCAGTCTCTCGCTGGGCCGGGGCATGCGCACTGTGATGCCCATTTTGGGCACGGCATCGCTGAAGTCAGTGCGCATGCCCCGGCCCAGCGAGAGACTGAGATCTCACCGGCTGAGAAGGAGGACCCGAACGAGGTGCAGGGTGGGTGGAGGCAGTAGCGGGGGCGGGGATTGCATGTTAAAAAGGACTGGAGCCCGGGCTCCAAGAACTAAACGCCGCCTCCGGGCTCATGCGGCGATTCATTTGCATAAATTTAAAACTCCGTTTTTGGGACTTTTAAAACACAGAGGAATGCGCCAAAGGTAACATTACTGTTGTTACAACATGTGCTATGGGCATCTTTATGTACTTTATAGGGGCCTAGGAGGTGACAGACTCCCTTTAAGTGTAAGATTTTCTAGACCATTGACTGTTTTCATAATATATAACCAGATCATGTCCATGTTTCTGTACCCATCATATACATGTTATCTGCATTCTGATCATAAGGATGATGATGGCTGCTTGTCTGCTAATGTATATTTGGACATACTTGGATGATTAAAGAGCAATTCCAGACAATTAAATTTTAGTTTAATGGAGTTGTTTAGTATATTGTCTCTATAAGTCAGGGCTGTGGAGTCGGTAAGTCAAGTCCTGACTCCTGTATTTATCACACTATTACTTCGGCTCCGGCTTCTTTATGAAAAATGACCACTAATTAGAACAAATTTATTATAGTAAAATGGTAACATTGGGCATTTTCTCACCATCATGTTAGTAATAAGGCTATTTAGATGTGTAAAGCATATTTATGGGAATACAATTTCTGAACAAATAAATTGTAAATTCCTGTAAGTAAATAAACTGTGCATTTACTAACTCAAAAACACTAGTATACACATAGTAATTTTAAGAAATCTATAAATTTAGAAAAGCTACCGTATATATGTACAGTATGTCCTGAAAATGCAGAAAATAAACCTTTACAAAGTGTAGTCAATATTCAGTGCTAGTCATAAAAGGGTTGTCTGGGAATAAATAACTTGTCACAGGTGCACACAGCCTGTCTCTACTATGAAAATAATCATACTTACCTTCTCCCTGCTGTTCTGGTGAGTTACTTATTCCTGGAAAACCCCTTTAATGCTGTCTTCTTGTTCTGTCTAACAGTTGTGAGGCATATGCAATAGTGAACTACCTTGTCTGGGTCCTAGAGGAGGAACTTCACTACTGAACATGTGCAACACGGTTTCAGGCGTTGTAACTAAGGGCCTAGTATAAGGACAAGAGCGAACACAGGAGAGGATAGACCTGATTCTCTAGAACAACATGCTTATCATTGATTTTGATAAATAGGGGCCTTAGATTTATAAAGTATAAAATCTATTTATGACAAGTGAAAAATTTTCAAAATGCCTATGAAAGTTAATACATTAATCATATAATACTAATAGCGGATAATATTTTTTAAGCTGGAATCGGAGCCGGTACATTTCTATCAGTTCCATTTTTGACTCTGACCAAAACTAGATTCTACTCCATGACTCCAACTCCACAGACCTGGCAGAAAGTATGTAAGGCTACTTTCACACAGCAGCATGCTGCGTTTTGCTCTCTGGTATGGGAACGGAACGGGATGCATTTGGAGCACTCCGTTCTGTTCAGTTATGTTTTGTCCCAATTGACAATGAATGGGGACAAAACGGAAACATTTTTTTTCCCCGGTATTGAGACCCTATGATGGATCTCAATACTATTAACGCTAGTGTGAAAGTAGCCTAAATCTTTTAAATTCATCACCACATTTTCTATACCTGTTATGTAAATCAATTTATCCAATGGTTTGCTTTTTAAAGCTATTATACTGCTCATACATCCTGTATTATAGCTGTTTATTTTATTTATACATAATAATCATATTGTGTTTTATTATTTTCTAGGGAGACAAGGGCATGACTGGTGCCATGGGACTTATGGGCCCACCTGGAAGACCAGGGTCTACTGGGCCACCTGGGCCACCAGGACCAGGTAAAATGGACAAATAAAACAACACATAAACTGCAAATCTCCAGAATATTTTATAATTATTATTATTATCATTTTATTTTTATTCTGTGCAGCAATAAAAGATCTGGATGAACCATGAGACAATCAGAGTCAAACAACAAAGAATCACATAGAAAATATTACCGCGATACAATTCTAATTATGCCCATATAATAAATATAGTAAATAGAAACTAAAAAAAAAGTTGGCAAACGTACATGTAAATATTAGCTTGCACATGTTAGATGTAAAAAAAATTCATTTACCAGCCCAATCTGATTTGCTGTCTGTGATTATGCTTCTCTCTTTTTTAGTACAGATGGTACAATTAATACTTTGGAATTGTTCCTAAATATGAATTCTCTCTTTCTCAGGGGAACTAGTTGTTGGACCAAAAGGAGAGCGAGGTCTTCCTGGACCTCCAGGGAGATGTCATTGCAAACATCCTCAGTCTGTGATTGATGAATCATTCAATGGTTATAACTATGCCAAGGTAAAGTATTGAATAATGTAACAAGGCTCAGGTATGCTGTGAACATAGACACGCCATACTTCAGTACATGTACAGCAGAGGAAGACATCCAGCACTGCAAAATAATATGTTAGAAAAGCCCAAATGGGTGCATCAAGATTGATCCTGTAATTATATACATACCACATTGCCATTTGGGGTTTTTGGTATATAAAAGGTATTACATATAAAAGATAGAATCACATTGACAGCTCCACAGACATATAATACAGACTATTCTCTCCTCCATGTGATGTATTAAAAGTTTATTAGTGTGCCCGGTCTATGTAAGCTCTTTTTGCGAACTCAATAACATAATAATATTGGGTTTTTATCTTCCTTTTCATGTACCCAAAGATTTTTCTGGTCAACAGTCAGGAGGAGCTAGACAGGTTGGATATTGAGAATGCATTAGTATTTCGTAAAGACCGAAGATCCCTGTATTTCAAAGATACGAATGGGTGGTTCCCTGTACAGGTAAGAGACTAATGTTTTTGGATATACAATGTCCCCTGTCCCGTTGTACAGCTGAAAGGTCCCACCACCACTGTAAAAGAAGCCCCAGAGGCGAGCAGCAGTTAGTGATCGCTGTGGATGGTAGAGAGAGGGAAAGTGAGCGGGTGTTAAAATGACAAAAGGGACAGAAAAAGGGTCATTATAACCACATCACAACCCTTTAAACACACTGCACAAGGGGGCTGTTTGCAGAGTTTAGTTATTTTATATATTTGTGACAGTGAGAAAAAAATTCATGTCATGAGCAAAATTTGTATTGCAACATGACTACCAAAATTTTTATGTTATGATGTCACCAGGATCTTGGGCAAATATCTGCTATAGTACAATAGTTGTACTGCAGATAAGGAATCCAGATCACAATTTTTACTTTCCTACTGTCTCCCGTTCCTTTGCTGTCTGCATTTAAAGCTGTGCTGAAGTGCATTGTGGGGAATAGAGTCCTCTCCATTATGCTAACATAGCACAGAAGTCCAGACTGGGGGCAGTAGGAAACTAAAAAATGGCAATCTGGACTCCTTTTGTGTATTGCTGCAGAATAGTCCAGAATTGTGGTGACACTATCATACAGCAGAAAAAGCTTTAATAGATGTCAGGGTAGTGAAAATATATGATTGGGATTATTTGCAATTTATTTTTCAGCTAACATCTACCCTATCTGATGCAAGTGGCACCTGTGGAGATGGTATAGTCCAGCCAGGAGAGGAGTGTGATGATGGCAATCGGATTGTCACTGACAGCTGTATAGGTAAGTGCAATGAGTTGATAAGAGCAGAATATATTAGCTTCTTCTTAGACTGGAAGTGAGTATATCATACACAGGCAAATTTAAAAATATTGCTCATAAGGACCTCTTGTTTTATGGATGTAGCCCCATAGTGATCAGCTGATTGCTAGAGGAAGCTACTGGCACCTTCATATTTCACTGCAGAGGAAATATAGTTTCATGGTTGACAAGCCTAGAGGCATAATAGATGATGTATAGCAGTGCGTCTCCGACTCTAGACTTGGTGAGGTGCAGGAGGTAGTTTTGACAGAAGTGATCATAAACTGCACAGTCCTCACTCTGGCTGTAGCAATTTCTGATTAAGAAGCATAATTTTCATTATTTTGTAGAATGCAAAGAAGGTAAATAATAGGTAAATCAAACATTATTTTACACGTTAACCATGGGTAGTCAGGCCCAGGCACTACCGTGTTCTGGCTAGTGAGGCCCAAGTAGAAAAAGGTTGAAAGGACACGATTTACCGGTATATTAATAATGTTATCCATCACATTTTAGATAATGTTAAATTAATTCCACTTTAATAATGTATTTTCCGAGCAGATACAAAAGAAAGTAATTCAGATAAGCATGGATAGTAGGGTATTATGAGTCTCAATCTGTATTGCCTATCCTGAGACATTTTGATCCAGCTTTTGTGCAGTAATCAAAGTCATTTATGTTATAATTTATGTGGTGGATTTGATTGCTCAAATAGTTTTTTTCAGACTGTATATCATTTACTGACAGATAATTGTAATACTTTAAGCTATTTGAATTGATGTTAAAGGGGTTTTCTGGGCTCCTATCCTCAGGATATGTCATCAATATCAGATCGGTGGGGGTCTGACACCTGGGACCCATTGATTAGCTGTTTCCTGTAGCCCCCGGCACCGGAACTAGAATGTTAAATGGAGCCAGAAGCACTAATCTGTTCAAAGTATTGGCTGTGTGAGCTTACTGCAGTCAGCTCCATGATCACAGGTCATCAATATCTGGAGCCTGGAAAACCATTTTAAGTGATTTTTGTTGTGATTTATGTATAAGCATGAACATCCATACATGTACGGTATTTACTTTGCAGTTATGCCATTTTAAATTGTATGTAAACCTTCATGAACATTTTTAAATTGTTAGAAACACCATAATAATACTTTTTGTGATATACTGTACTTTATTTATTGATTTTATAATGTTTGAAGCAAAAGAGGTCACCAAAGTTCATGCCTTCCTGGAGCGCTCTCCACTGCAGCACACAGACTCCATACGCCATGCATGCGATTCCTCGCTTGGCTCCTCTGTATGGCACATCAGTGCAGGGTATTCCATGACAGAGGCTTCAGTGGAGGATACAGGCAGTAGCACTGTAGGACGTACTGTAGAAATCAGAATCAGCACACTATATATATGGCTACATTTCTATGGATTCTGTATGTGCTACAGTGAAGAGCGCCCAAACCTCGGGGGCTACTTTTGCATAAAATCAATAAACAAGGTATATTATAAAAAATATTATTAGTTCATTTCTAACACTTTAAAAACATTTCTTCAAAGATTAGGTACACTTTAATCCTCATAATTGAGCCTTTAATCCTTTTACTAACAGCTAATCCATCAAACATAAACCTTATAATAACAATAAATGTACATTTCTTCATGAACAGACAGCCAATAGCGGGTGGAGTGAGGCTAGCCACGGTCGTGTCCATGTCACACTTGTCCACAATAGCTTATACAATTTCGGCTTCTTTCTATCCTTCCTAATGAAAAAAATCTTCACATCAATGAGACTGAATTGTTTAAACAAAGATTTTCAATCATTTAAAATCAAACTTTTTTTTATTAAAAGTTAAATGGTCACTGTACTTTTCTCAAAAGTTACATAAATCAGTAGTACAGGGAATATAAGAAACTTTAAATAGCTAAGGGAAAAATGCCGCTCCCTCTTAACTATTCACTCAATCTGAATTCCCTGCTACATTCATAATGGATGGATAATCAGCTCATTACATGTAACCCATAGTTTATAATAGCTAATAGTAAGTTTTCCTATCTCACCTCAGAGCTTTATTCACATAAATACGGGTAGGTACTTCTCTATAATGTCCTATATGGTACTACTGTGGCTTCTGAGTAAGAAAGTGTTAGGGAGCAAAATGTCCTTCTTTTTCCATGTGCTGTGTATGGGAGACATTATAGTAACTGTTGTCCACCAACTAGCTCAGGGACAATGGAGAAA
The DNA here is from genome assembly GCA_900303285.1 of Rhinella marina. Taxonomy (NCBI): domain Eukaryota; kingdom Metazoa; phylum Chordata; class Amphibia; order Anura; family Bufonidae; genus Rhinella; species Rhinella marina. Next base: position 171,439 of record ONZH01007924.1, on the reverse strand, counting down.
TCACCTTCTAACCAATCTAAGTACAGAAGGATATAAAACACAGACATCCACGGGATAGATGACAAATGTATGACCGGTGATGGGATGCTTACCAGTCATAAGTATCCCCACCTGTGTGAATGGAGTGCGTGGTGCACACATAGGATCCTGGGATTTCCATTCTTGTGATTGGTGAGGGCCCCAGTGGTTAGACCCCACAATCAAATATATACCACCTGTCCATTATTGTTAATGGGAAAACTCTTTAGTGTTAATAGGCAAATACAATCTGTTAGCTAAAGTGATTATTGCCAAAATAAAGCTCTTAAAACAACTTTGTTATAATATCAACCTCAACCAACCCATGAATAACCAGCTGTAAGATATCAGTGTCACCAAAGATAGTATATACGCATGACATTTGCAAAAGACACCATCCCTCCACATGATATATTACTGCAATACCATGTAACAGTGTTGCTGCCAGTATTTCTGAGCAGGAGGATGTAGACACTGCGGAGACACCCGTTCACAATCTTCTAAAATTCTCTCTCTCTGAACTATACAGAGTCTGGGAAGATAGCTAAAATTAGATGTATGGAGTCTGATGTTCAGACAAGGCTCATGATCAGGGGTCAAAAAAGATCCTAAAGGAAGGATGATAATTTTGTTATACTTAGAGATAAGCGCTGCTACAGGTATCTAAGTGACCGCTTCTCCCATTTTAGATGTGCGTGTTGGAACAACATGCACATCTGACCAAGCTAGCTGTAGAGGATAAGTCTCATTTCACCTAATAGGTAAAGCTGGCCATATATTAGTAAATCAGAAGTTAGAACAGGAGCCACATTTAGGTATTTTTGTTCTACACATTTTACCAGTTTTCTGTTTTGTTGTGATGTCCAGTTTTGCACAAGTAAAGGAAGTACAACCATATTGGTTTGAATTCTCTTCTCGGAAAAGTAGTCTCTGTCATAAAACAGAAAAATGACTACAAATTATTTTATATAACAGCTTGTACAATGTCAATCTACCTATCTGATAATGTGATTTTATTTTTCCTCCCTAGAATGTAAGCGCGCCTACTGTGGGGATGGCTACCGACAAGAAGGGGTGGAGGAATGTGATGGCAAAGACTTTGGCTATCAGTCATGCAGAACATATCTCCCAGGGTACGCAGAGATATTACTAATCTTTCTATTGTAAGGTTACTTCCTAAGCAGTTGGATAGATTTATAATTGTTAGTCATAAGATGATCAATAGCCATTTTTATATCCTGTTGCTCTGTCTACCATTACTGCCTCAATGCATCCAGGGTTCACTGTGGCTTTCAGAATAAGTGGCCAACCTGGGCCACTCTGCAGCGCATGGCCAGTATGTCTACACCTTTAGTCATTTTTTGGCATCAACCACTTGTGGCCCCCTGATCTCTGTTTGCTTGGTGGTAAAGTCCACCACTGCAGTCAACCACAACCCATAAAGCAATATAGACAGCATGAGATACCACGGCATAGCCAGGACTGATACGTTCTCTGGGAATTTTTGTAGCTCTTTATTTTGTTTTCGATTATATCTATGTTCTGGTAATGTTTTTTTTTTCTTTTCTACTTCCAATAGATCTTATGGACAACTGCGATGCACAGCTTATTGCTACATTGACTCTACACAGTGTCGATATTTCACATGAGATAGAAGTGGAAATGATAGAATGATTCGCGATGTCACACATACATCAGGTGCTATCGTACTAGAAATCAACAAGACTGAGCAAAATGCTAAACTTAAAGTCTGAGCGAAAGAATAATCTGCTGCTGATGGCTTTATAAGAATCGTTACAATTATGTCTGATTGGAAGAACTTGGACCACTGCATTCTGTCTTAATAGACCATGCCAAACAATACCTGCCAGCGAAGCTTGTTCACAGGAAAGTCACTGACAGAACAAACTGCTGGGACAGCAAATTTCACTTATTGGGAATATTACATTAATAAGACAACATTACCTCGACTTAGCACTGTTATATGCGGAAACGAGACTTTTTTTATTTTATTTTTTTTCTGCCAACTGTAATTATGAAAACCGAGCATACTCTCTTGTTTTTAAAGAACACTAACCTCTTAATACTAACGATAATAATAATGTGAAAATGGAACGTACTGTATAGACTTTGTCAATTAGAATTGTAGAAAAAGAAAAAAAAGTGGGGTTCCTCTTTCTGTCTTTCTGTGGTGCACATAGGCAGGAAATGAGAATATGAGGAATGAGATTACCGGAAAGGAAGGCTGCATGGAGCCGAGAATCAGGGCCTTGCCGTTTCATGTGGTCAAGTTGGACAAAAGGTTGTAGACCAAAGACTCAAAATTTTTGTTATGCAGAAACTATACTGATGTTAGCAGCTTCTTAACCTATATAATAAAAAACCCTACATTTATAGAGTGAATTAGTGAAGCTGCTGAGACAGCAGTTATGAATCATATAGCAGAATATAAATGTTAACTGCTAGCAAAGAATATGAAATATTTAGGTGGATGAAATATTTTGTAACTAATTATATGTATATAAGCATTAGTATCCAGCAAACAATTCTAACGATCCCTCCTTGCTGCTTTAAAATAGTTGCATAGCATTAACAATATAATTCAGCCAATTGTTATCATCATATTTATTTTCTGATTCTTTATTTTTTGCTTCTCCATTTTCTATATGTTTCTTGCTGCTCCAGTCATTCACGTCTTCTTTTTATTTTTTTGTATCTCACACGTTCTGCGGTGTTCTAGTGTTGTCTTTTATAACGTCAGACAGTCTTGGTTTCGTGTCTGTTTGGCAGGTTCCAAATATCCCTGTATTGTGTGTATGCTGTGTTACTGCTATTGTTGTACATGCTGCCTGTTCAATGAGCATTTATTTATTCAATATTACAAGGTTCGACTTGACTGAAGACCTCTAGACTGTTATACGTAGACTTTGAAACGATTTCTAATCCCTGCCTGATCTCACCACATATGGATCCCTTTACAGAATCTGAGGTTATACAATTCGAAGGAGCAGGTGAAGAATTGACGTGCATGTCTTTACTGATTTGGTTACAGCATCTAAACAACCAAATCAAAAAGTAATGAAAGAAGATGCATTAATAAGTGTAGTGTTTGTATGCATTTATGTCATTGTATGAACTGGAATCTTCTTTACATGCATGCCCTTGACCTTGGAACTCCCAAAGAAAATAAAGTAAGCTGCCGTCTGCTGAATCAATCTCATTTTTGTCTAATACATACCATGCTATATTACATGTAGGGCCACCATGAGAAATATGTTGGCCCACCATTCAGGCATACCCTGAAAAAGATCTCAATCCAATCAAACATCTTAGGATGTGCTGAAAAAAATAATACATGATCTAGGGCTAACTTCTTGGAGAAAAATGCAACAGGATCACTTCAAAAGGTCTTTTGGAATCTACAGTATGTCTCAATGGGTCAGAATTTTTTGGTAGCATGAAAGAGCCTTATACAATATTAGGCAGGTGGTTGCAGTGTTGTGGCTGATCAGTGTATCCTGTAGATATGCAATAAATGCTTTAAATGGATAATAAACCATTATGGTGTAAGCTGCTGAGCACCCCTTAGAGATGGCTGCATGCAACTAGAGTGTTATTGCACTGACAAAAAAAATAATGCACCCAGATGGAAATGTCAGATTGCTACAAAACTCATTGTATGCATGCATGCAGTTATGTCTCAGGCAGATATGTAAATTATTACTGGTGTGGTCTGATTAGACACTGGTTCTTGCCACAAAACTTCCCCCGCCGCCCTATGAAAAGGCTCTCAGAGGCTACTTTTGGGTAAGTGTAACTGTTAGTGACAGATCATTAAAGGGAGTCTTTCACCTATTTTTCACCTATATAACTAAGAGCACTGCCCCACAGAAGATTGCATACACATCCCAGGCATACCTGTGCGTGGAGAAGTCACTGGATGTAAGAGGTATGTGCGCTGTATGCTGGATAGCACTGAATATAATGTGTATGCAAATATGTCTGTAGTGCTAGGTACAAATGTGTATAAAATGTATATGGAGCGGGTAAATCTACTGTAAGTGTAGCCTAGGTGTAATTTATATACTGCATGGTGTATATTGTATATGTGATTATGTGAGTGTAGTGTCTATATAGTCCATTTATGTATGCAAACTTCCCAACCATCCCAAATCTAGCATAACTACTGTGTGGGGGGCACAATGGAGACTAGGCAGGGTTGGAACATGTACAGATAGACATTGGGTGGAGTTAGAGGTGTGGGCCAGCGCTTTAGGCCTCTTTCACACTAGCGGCAGTCCAGATCTGGCAGGTGAAGGGTGCCGTCGGATCCGGACTGTCGCAGCGACATGTGTGGGGTCGGAACCCTCAATGGAGGGCGGATCCGGTTACCATTGTGGTCACACCAGACGTATCCGTCCCCATTAACTTGCATTGAGGGTCATTCCGGATCCGTCTTGGTGCGGATGCCTGGACCAGAGAGAAAACCGCAGCATGCTGCGGTTTGTTCTCCAGTCTGAAGATGGAACGGAATGCTTTCAGGAGCATTTTGTTGTCTTCAGTTCAGTTTTGTCCCCATTGACAATGAATGGGGACAAAACTGAAGCATTTTTTTCCGGTATTGAGCCCCTATGACGGAACTCAATACCGGAATGTAAAAACGCTAGTGTGAAAGTAGCCTTACAAAAACTCGCAACGCTGGTAGTTTAGCTCCTTAGGCTTTTTAAAAGTTTTGTGGTATGTGTATATATGGTGTATATATATGTAAACACGTGTCATGATGCCGCATGTCCGCCGTTTAGTAGGGAACCTGTTCTTAAAAATTTGAATCCCACCCCTGAGTAGAGGGCTGCTGATAGAAAAATGGCTGGCATTCCAAGCTTTGAAATGATACCAAAATCACAGCATTATATCCAGTATATCAGAAGATACAGCTGTTAGAAATCGAGTCGCGAGAGAAAGCTGTTTTTACTTTCACTTTTAGCTGGACACTTGGGAGCTGTTTTCCTGCAAAATAAAAGTGCTTTTCCTGGACATGTAATACAGACACACACAGTTCACACAGGTATGTCTGGGATGTGTCTGCAATCTTTTGTGTGGCACTGCTGTTAGTTATATAGGTGAAAAACAGGTGAAAGACTCCCTTTAACTGATAGACATGCCTCTATGACGCAAAGACATTTTGCCCAGTTGACATTGAGAGGGGGTGCATCATTTGACTGAGAAAATCAGGATGGTCATTTCTATGAATTGCCTGCCTAGGCTTTTCTGACCTAGCTGTTAGGAGGTGTTGGGAGTGGGTTACATGTGGACACACATAAACAGGCTCAGGACAGCCCAGACAGACCACAAATTGACAAGAACAAGCAACTCACACAGTTTTATTATCTGCCATCCAGACACAGGTGGCACTTCATTACATACCCCTGTCTGTCCTGGACCATTTCCAGGCATTCAGCAGAAGACAGTTTGGTGTCATGGTGCCTATTACATGTCCTGCCATTGACAGACAGCCACTGCAGCCTTTGTTTGCTATAGACTGGAACCATATTGTCTTCAGCAATGAATCCAAGTTTTATTTGGGATCCAACGATGGTTGGGTTCAAGTATGGAGGTCTCAAGATCAGTGCTTTAATCCTCCTTTGGCTGTGGATTCAAAACAGTGCCCCAGATGCTGGTGTGTAGAATAGTGTTGAGCGAGCACCTCTGTGCTCGGGTGCTCTGGCCGAGCACTAGGGGTTGCTCGAGCGCTCGGCCGAGCACCCGAGCATAATGTTAGTCAATGGGACTAAACCAGGCAACCCCCGCTCGGAAGAGAGGAGGGTGTCTGGTTAATAGAAAAAGGTCAGAATCGAGACTTCTCCTCTTTTACTCCTTTCACTCCTAAAAGTATGCTAATTAACTGAATTTGTACACATTAGCGCACAATGCGTATGCATTAGCTTACAAATCAACATTACAGTACGGAGAAGAGACTCGAGCATTGCGCTCGAGTACACTCGGTGTTCGGCCTAACACCGAGATGACCCGAGCGTAGGCATGCTCGCTCAACACTAGTGTAGAAGTGATACGAGAGACACTAACAGCTCATCGATATGTGTAGAACATCCTGTGGCCACATGTGTAGCTTCTCATGGCAGGGTTTCCAACTGGCATTTTTCAGCAGGATAATGGTCACCTATACACAGCAAGGGTTTCCCATGAATGTCTCCACCAGATTGCAACACTTCCTTGGCCTGCTCGGTTGCCAGATTTTATTGCTAGTGGAGCATTTATTGGACCAACTCGGCTGGCAACTTCGGCAGCCTAGGAGGGTGCAGGATCTACAGGCCCAGCTGCAATATCTGTGCTGCAGGATACCATATGGAATCTGTATGTCTCCATGACCAACTGTATCTCATCTTGTATCCAGGCTAGAGGCAGCCGAACCGGCTACTAGAGCTTGCTTTCCGATTCACAGTTTTCACCAATAAACGTATCCTTTCACTTTAACATTTTTAATCACTTACATACACTACTCACAAGAAGTAAAGGGTATTTGGATTGTGGGTGAAATTTCAGGATGAACCTAAAATGCACTCTAACCTTTACAAATGAACTTAATGTGACCTTCTCTAAACCTTTGAATGCACATGTCCAGCTGTTTCAATGAGTACTCAGAGTTTCAATTCAGTACTTTTTTCACAACTTGCTGTTCTTTAACAAGGTGCTTATTGGCAAAATTCAACAGTTTGATCATAAATCGCTCAACAAATTTCCTGGTTCAATTAGAATTGGTATTTAAACAGTCCTCCTCATCATGCTGTTCACATTTTGACATCATGAGACCAAGATGACACCTAACAATTGATCAACAGTACCTCGACATTGCAAGACTTCAAGCAGGATCTTCTCAGATGGAAGTGGCCACTGAGCTTAGAGTATCACAGAGTGTCATCAGCAGGTTGCAACAAAGATACAGAGACACTGGAAGAGTCACAGAAAGGCATAGAAGTGGATGTCCTTTAGCCACATCCCACACTGATGACTGCTTCATCTAGCACCTAACCACCCCATTCATTTCTATGGGAAGAATCGCTTCCATACAAGTCTATGGAAGCGATTCTTCCCATAGAAATGAATGGGGCGGTGAGGTGTAATTACACATACTCACCACTGCCTCGTTACGGCCAGCATGTAAACAGTGAAGAGGAGGCAGCGCTGATACGGCGCACGCCTCCTCTTCAAACAGCTGATTGGCGGGGGTGCCGGGTGTCGGACGCCCGCCGATATTATATTGATGACCTATCCTGAGGATATATATAACTCAGAAAACCCCTTTAAATGCTCTACTTTCATGATATAATATCACTGTAGGATGAGCATTTTATGTTTTCCATAAATTTCACCCGAAAGCCAAATATCCTTAACTTTTTGTGAGTAGTGTGTATCATAACACATAGAAATCTTAACACATAGAAAGTTTCACTTTATTCCAACAACTTCTTGCTGCATTTATTTTTTTTTTGTCAGTGAGTGTATTTAACTCTATAGCTAAGAAAGGGATTCTTTGTCAGTGTATGAAATTTAGAGCTCTGTATCAGAAAAATCAAGTTCTAATCTCCATAAAGATATATTACAAGGTTTATCGGTGTAAAACAATGGACCTAAAAAAATTACATGTTAAAGAAGACCTGTGCAATGCAATCTGACAGCACCATGTTGTAGAGCAGGAGAAGCTGAGCAGATTTAATATATATTGTTGTGAGAAAAGATTCAGTAAAACCTGTAATTTTTCAATGTATATCTCTAATCTCTGCCTTTTCTACCTTCTGTGAATACTAGTACAGTAGGGATGGGTTATCAGTGATTGATGACATTGGGTGTACAGTGTGCATAGAGAGAGAGCTGTCAGTCACAGATAACACCTCCTCCCTCCTGTACCGATAGCTCTTCACATGGCTGCAGATGTAAATGTAAAAATGACAAGTTTTACTGAATTTTTTCCTTGAACAATATATAAATCAATCTGCTATAGTTTATTTGAAGGTGTTTTCCTGGGACCCCTCAAAAATGTTATAAAATAAGAAACATTACTCACCTGCTTAAAAGGAATCTGTAAACAAGTAGCTTTCGATAAAGTCATCTTACTTGCCAGATGTGCATTTGTCAAAATATTCCCACTCCCCCTCTCTTGGGCTCACTGCATCAATTTTGGCATCATCAACAGGATCCTATGCCTTGCTGGGAACCCTCTACTGTGTGTGTGGCTGAAAACGAAGTTTGCCTTAACATTGCAAGATAACAGTTTGCTGTGGCTTGTCACACCCTTTAATCTTTATTGTGCTGGTGGAACCTCTGTGTAGCAAAAGAATTGCATGGTGGACATCTGCAAAGCCCTGATTCATGTGTGGAATGTTAAAATTTGAAACTTGTGGACTTTGTACATCAGTACTAGTGTTGAGTGAATCGACCTTCAGACCATCAATCTGAAGTCGATTTGGTCAAACACTTTGATTTTAATGCTATCCCCATGAAATTGAGTTTGGTACCAGCTGGAGCAAGTTAAGAAGAAGGCCTACTGGGGGGAGCTGGCAAAACAGATTCTGGATTACCTCTGGGCCAGTTGTTCCCAGCTTGAGAGATGTAAGGTTGTGGTGGTCTCCTTTTCAATCAAGAAGGGCTATGGATTCCTCCGAGACCTGGAGACTGGCCTGAGGACAGAGGACAGTGAAACGGGCATACCTCCTGAAGCAGCTGCACAACCTTCATCCAGGGGAAGAGGTCGGATATAGCCGCAAGGCCCCTATGCTATTGGCAGTTATGCATCTAGCCCAGAAAATCTGCCCTGCACCCCCAGAAATCAGGGAAAAGCACAGCAACCTATCCACCCCTGGTCACTACACCAGGTTGAATCAGCACCAGCCAGCCCCCATCTTCACTGGAACAAATGTCTTTTGGCTGGGAGTAGTCCTCGCCAAGAGCCATCACTAAGGAATTTGTCAAGATGGCAGTAACAAATGTTACAGGTACCAAGCTAGTGCCTGGTCTCCCGGCTGCAGCTGACACTGAATCATCAAAGCCAGAAAAACATAAGTAGGCCAGTATGGTAGTACGGTCATCCTGTTCAGGGTGACAGACTCTCCCTATGTTTGTCGTAGTTCCCCCAAGCTACTTAAGACCCTCACCTGTCCAGAATACCAGTGTCAAGAATAGGTGAAGATTCCATCCACTCTTCTTTCTCAGCATGTGTACGTCATGATTGATTGCTCTCCTTCTGAGCACTGAGGAGCCGTCCTTGCTTCAAACATATGTGGGACAAATAGGATATAGGGCAAATGGGCATGCACTACTCAAGACGCAGTATTTGCAATTGTTAATGTACTGTTCAGGTAATGTGCTGCAGGTAATGTTGTGATTCACTACTATGTAATATGACACAATCAGTATGTTCCAGCATAAGTCTGGCATGGCCAGAGTTAACTTTCCTTGCCCAGCCCATTCTGGAGCGAGGGCTGGAGTGGGGACTGGTCTCTCCCCCTAGCTCTAGAAGATTCTAGTGTTCTAGAAGTAGGCAGTGTATGAGGATGGGTCTGGAGGAGAAAGTGAGCAGACTGCAGGCGCTCCTTTCCCCCAGTCATTCAGCTTCAAAGCTTCCGGAGACTAACAGATCCCCCTGTGTCCTCTGCCACTTCTGCAGAGAGAAAGAGGGATGATTTGGGAAAATTTTATTATTATAATTAAACCTGCTGAAGTGGAGGGATAATGAGTTCAGACACCCTGTACACTTCAGGTATGATTTAGACCAGTCATATTATAAGAACCATACGCCGCTGTGTGAATTGCAAACATTGTTACACGTTGAAGTTGTTAGCCAGAAATTCCAGTACTAGATACGGTAGCAAGAGAAAGAAGAATTTGAGGGCCATTATTTCCAACTTTGTACAGATAAATGATGAATATACTACAAACCCTGCACAGTAAAAGAATGATTTCTCGTTAAGTTGAATCTGGCCTGGTTTCTGAATCTCCTAACACCACACACTGGCCATTGCATTATTTTCATCCCCTGCTTTGCACCCACATGAACATTTAACATCAGTGGCACCCCAAGCTTCCATCAGGCAGGGAGCCATGCCTACAGGGAGTGTTCCAAGAGAGCATAGGGGTCCCTCCTTGATTGCACCGACCCCAGGGAGTGACGACCTGATGGAGTACACCGTGACACAACATCTCATCAGGATCGCTACCACTCCTGAACAAGCACCTCAGGGGCTCATTGCAGGCACACAACACGGAGGGATCAGCACAGACACAGAGAGAGGCAGAGCAATATATAAAGGGGACGACAGGACACAAAAACACATCACTAGGGGTACAAACATTATAGGGTGTCAACAAACCCTTAAAGGGTGTGACTGCTGCCTTAGACCTATGGTGATCACTGTATCCAAGCAACCAACAAATACATCATATAAGACAGGACCCTCATAAACTTCTCTATCATACCATCATCTCTTTCTATGGTTAGTAGGGAAGCTGTTGCCTTGACAGGTGTAGAGCTTCCAATCTACTATCAAAAATATTTACTGAGCACAAAACATTCATATTTTCATCTTATTGCAATGTTCATAAATATATGGTAATATTCAGAGTTGTATTTTGTAATATGCACTGGAGCTCCTTTCCTCCATATGCTGGGCTCCTGTTGACTCCTGTGGGCAAGAGATCAGGTACAAAAGCATACTGACACCCTGGTGGGCTCCTGAATCAAAATTGGGCTGTAATAACTTACTATGCCTTTTTTTTACTGAACCTTTTCTGCTGTAGGCACCACAAGCTCTCCAGTGTCATAACACAGTGTGGTGGGCAGCATCTGGAACTGAGAAGGCCCATGGATCAAGTAGAAGTGTGTTTTTTCATCCAATCTGGGTCTGATTAATTTAGAGGGTCTGGTCTGGGTTTTGGTTAAATTAGGGATCTGTAATAGTCAAAGACCCTTAGGCAGGGGCATAACTACAGCCATAGCATTAGCCATAGCTATGGGACCCAGAGATTGGGGGTGCCCAATTAGGTTCAAGAACATTGTACCTTTTTGTAGGGAATAAAATATGGTGGCTTTTTGCTATAATGTGGGTTTTCTGATATATGGTGCTATTATGAATACCTTTAATTACACTGTTCTACACAGGTTTTGTAATGGAGACATGATTAATCTCATGTAATGAAAATGCAAGGTTGGTTTGATAGTTACAGGAATAGTGAAGAATGTATATTTTTATATGCATATTAGCTACAAAAAAATAGTTTTACTTTATTGATGAATTATCTCTATTTTGTGTCAGTGCCTAACGCATGAGCTACTTTATAGATATGCCCCTGATTTTACCTTTTCAGGTTTATATGTATAAATTTCCATCTATTAGTAGAAAGAATCACTCTGTCCCATTTTGGGGAAGCTTTGTTTTTAATGGCACTGTCTGAAGAAACCAACTATTTGCCCCAATATGTTTTTAGCTATTTGTAGTAATTTATGTCAAGGCTTTGCAATGGGTACAGGGGGTATGGTTTCTCTTTGAGGAGACTGCCTGTTGAGTCTTCTTGTAGTAACAGCTCTCTTCTCTGGTTTGTAGAGAGGCATTTTAAGTGTGTGGTCCCCTATATAATGTCCATATGGCTTAATCAGGGCATATCTATAGGAGGTGCAGAGGTACTACGTTCAGTAGGTGGTACCAAATAGGTACCACCTGGATAAAAGCCTATTTACAAAGCTTTGCCTTTTGGCATTTATATTACTCTTTTTTATGTGACAGAGGTGTGCTTTCTAGTAGGAGGTACACTTGAGATCTCCGTTTGCAAACCAGAGAGGAGAGCAACTGTGAAAAAAATACCCAACATGATCATGTACTACTTGGTCATCTCAAAAAAAAAAAAAAAAACCCAGACAAAGCATCAAGATCAAGACTAGGCAACTATGAGAGCAAGAGAGGTGCATAGTAACCAGTAAAAACAATTCTTATCCAATCTGGAGAAGTTCTTCTGACCAGAAGTAGTCAAGTATTTAATTCGCATGAATTTATTCAACCTCACAAACCACTGATGAATTGAAGGAGCGGGACGAATAAAAGGCTGGGCACCATGCCTTGTCAGCATTGAGAAAGTTCGATAACAAAAAGTACTTGCAACTCTGTAGTGACCTATCACTGTGATGAAGAAGAAAGAGACCTGCCTCAAATGGAAGAGACTGTCCTGTAACTAGAAGGGGACAATAACATGGTTGGCTTTCTTGCGACTGCCGTGGCAATCCCAACAACACTTATCTGCCCCCCATTTCATTTTCCCATAGACATAATCCTAATATCTGGAGCGGATGTTTTTACGACAAAAAAAAATGCATCAAAACTGTGCAAAAATGCAACTAAAACTGCAAGAATGATGCAATGTGTACTTTCAGCCTAATGCCAGTGTTCCCCTGCAGTAGCTGCTCAGTCTGATGTGCTGTAATGCATTTTGAATATTTAATCAGATTAATGCACTGTATCTGGTGTCAATGTGACATTTCCCAAAATGCAACATCTACACAGCCAGCAAGCTCTGTGTAGATGTTGAGTCAGCATGGATTTCTGAAATATTTCAGCTCAAGAGCCAGCCAGGGTTGTGAATGCAGCTCTGGATGTGACAGGACACAATAAATATAAGTAATGGAATGTATTCATAAAGTGGCTACCGTATTTTTCGCTTTATAATACGCACCTGATGATAAGACGCACCCCAGATTTTAGAGTAGGAAATTAAGAAAAAAATATTTTTCATCAGATCCCCCCATAAATTTCAGGACATCACATCAGACCTCCATATGAGCCCTCCATGTCAGACCCCCATCAGACCTCAGATCAGCCCATCAGCCCCCATATCAGCCCCACTGTGCCCCCATCAGACCTCAGATCAGCCCACTGTGCCCCCATCAGACCTCAGATCAGCCCACTGTGCCCCCATCAGACCTCAGATCAGCCCCCATATCAGCCCACTCTGCCCCATCAGACCTCAGATCAGCCCATCAACCCACTGTGCCCCCATATCAGCCCACTCTGCCCTCATCAGACCTCAGATCAGTCCATGATCCCTCATATCAGCCCATCAGCCCCCATATCAGCCCACTGTGCCCTCATCAGACCACAGATCAGCCCACTGTGCCACCATATTAGCCCACTCTGCCCCCATCAGACCTCAGATCAGCCCACTTTGTCGCCATATTAGCCCACTGTGCCCCCATCAGACCTCAGATCAGCCAATCAGCCCCATAAGGATAAAATAAAATAAACTCTCTCACCTCTCCTGCGCTGCGGCTCTGCTCCGGGTCAAGCGCTCCTCTGTCTTCTCCTGCTGGCGCTGCTCTGTCACCTGACTGTGTGCAGCGTCAGGTCAGAGTGCGCGTTCTACGTCCTGACGCTGTGCGCGGTCAGGACAGTGCAGCGCCGGCAAGAGAAGACAGAGGAGCGCAGGACCCGGAGTGGGCTGCAGCGCAGGAGGGTGAGTATGTTTGCCCGCTCCCAGCACCTATTACATACTGGAAGCGCTCACTAGTATTCACTTTATAAGAAAAAGGTGGGTCTTATAAAGCAAAAAGTATATAGTAAATAGTATATAGTGTCAAAACTTACCTGGGGGTCGTGGCTTGGCGCACACCAGAGCAGCAGCTTGCGCCTGTAGCTTCGGCTCCTACAGTCTACAAAGCAGCTCACAGAGAGCTTTTCAAGCGACCTTCTCATCCTCGAACTGACTCGGAAGCACCGGTCTTAAAGCCTCAATGATCAGAGGCAAAAAGAAAGTGGAGACACCCGTGAAACTCACCTCCTTTTTTGGTCCCGCTGCTTCCCAAGATGGCGACGGTAAGCAGGACAGTGGGGACACATACTCTGGCAGTTCCTACGCAGTTTTACCCCTCAATCAATCCCCAAATCAAGGGCGAATGCCTCGCCGAGTGGGTTATCGGTTCTACTTGGGGAAAAGTCCCCTTCATCCTCCCCTTCACATCAAGGCCATAAACAGGCCGAGACCCACTCCTCTAGCTCCATATCTGTGGAGGTGATGAGAGAACTGCTTTCAGATTTACAAAGGGCTATTCACAATGCTTTCCAAGTGAATGCACAACTCACTTGGAAGAGAAAATGGAGGAGTTTACCAGCACACACAATAGCTTGGTTGATGCCCATAATCTCTCAGAGGAAGATATAACGGCCATAAAACTTAAATTGGCAGATTTAAATCGTTCCTGCAGAAATAATATCCACTTTAGGAACATCCCTGAGTCCATACAACTGAGGGAATTTTTTGGTGGATCCATTTTCACTCCTTATACCTGCTGCCTCCACTGAGGACTCTCTAATTGATAGAGTCCATAGGATTCCCAAGCCTAAAAACCTTCCAGCTATTTCTCCCAGAGACGTTATTGCTCATCTTCACTACTACCACATAAAGGAGAATCTTTTGAAAGCAGCAGCTATTACAAAGGATCTTCCTGACCGCTTTAAACCAATTTCCCTGTTTACTGATCTTTCTCCAACTACTCTTACTAGAAGGAGGGAATACGCAAGATATACACAGATTTTACGGGAACAGAATTCCCTGTCAAGCTCATCATCCATCGCAATTCAATATCCCACATCCAGATGTCTCCCAAGGAAGCGCCTGCCTCACCATTCGGATGGGTCAGACAGTCCACCAAAGAAGAAACCTTCCACTCTATCTCCTAAATGGACTGTAGTAGGATCACCTAAGAATGCTAACTCAACTGGGTGAGAACACCACCTCACAGTGGTCTAACGGGCATTACATTTGTGTCTTTGCTAATGTTCTACAAGTGTTAAAGGGGTTTTCCGGGAGTTAACTACTGATGACCTATCCTCAGGATACCTCATCCACACCCGGGACCCCTGCCGATCAGCTGTTTGAGAAGGCGCTGGCGCTCCTGTGAGCGCCAAGGCTTTCTCTCAGCTTTTCCTAGGCCAGTGACATCACATTCATCTGTCATGTGGCCTAGGAGCAGCTCAGCCCCATTCAAGTGAATGGGGCTGAGCGCGATACCAAGCACAGCTGCTGTACAATGTGCTCCATGTCCCCCCTGAGGATGGCTAGATGGAGCCATAAAGGTTCACATAGAACAGGACTGAATATGTTTTTTTCCATTTTATTTCTATTATGTTACTATTTTCATTACCATATTTTGGCATGGTTTTTGTTTGCCTTCTTGCAGTATGGTATCGTGTGGATATGTATGTATGGATATGATATTCAAAATTGCCTCTTTAAATGTAAAAGGTCTTAATAGCCCTATAAAGCCCTCTTTCTTTTGGAAGGAGGTACAAAACCTTAATTGTGACATTATTTGTGCACAGGAGATGCATTTAAACGAGGTGGATAGCCCCAGAATAAATCAGAAAGATTTTTCAAACATCTTTTTCTCTCATGCTATAGATAAAAAAATGTGGAGTATTGATTGCCATAAAAAAAAAAGCTCTGTTGCTTTTCAATTAATATCCTGCAAAACCGACCCCAAGGGTAGATATATTATTCTGATGTGCAATATCAACAATTGCGCTTATACACTGATCTCCTTATACGCTCCTTGCGTCCGATCTCTAAGCTTTTTTAGGTCTCTCCTGGACTCCATCTCCTCTTGCAAAGTGGGCTCTTTGCTGATATGTGGTGACTATAATCTAGTATTGGATCTCCAACATGATAAATCTAGGATTCCCTTCCTTTGGCCCTCTAAAAAAACCCAAAATAAAGAACTCCCAAAAAATAACAGATGAATTTGCCAACTTTTACATGAATCTATATAACTTAAATCAAGATGCATCCATCCATCAACCCACCCTAGGAGATATTAATAACTTCCTTCAGGGGATCACACTTCCGGTAATATCCCAGACACAACTGGATTCCCTGAATACAGATATTACTCTCACAGAAATAAAAGACACTATTAAGTCTCTAAAAATAAATAAATCTCCAGGCCCAGACGGCCTTATTAATGAATATTATAAGACCTTCTCCAACATTCTTGCCCCCAACCTACTCAGTTGTTTTCAAGACATTACTCGCTCGGGCCGAATCCCATTAGAAATGTTTAAGGTGACTATTATCACTCTTTCCAAGCCAGGGAAGTCCCCTGATAATCCTGCTCATTTCAGATCCATATCATTGTTAAACTCTGATTTAAAGATCTTAGCAAAACTGTTAGCTATTAGACTACCAGATATTGTACCATCTCTTGTAAATAATGATCAGTTGGGGTTTGTCAAACACCGTCAAACATCAGACGGTACTAGACACTTTCTGGATTTGACTGAGTAGGTCTGAGCTCATTGAACGCCTTCTCGCTCTTGTCACTGGATGCGGAGAAGGCTTTCGACAGAGTACACTGGGGTTTTTTAGAAGCGGTCTTACGGAAATTTGGAATGACTGGCCCCATTTTATCTGCTCTTTTGTTCCTATATTCTTCCCCTCATGCTTATGTTTACTCTTCCGGTTTCAAATCACATATCTTCCCAATTACAAACAACACAAGACAGGGATGCCTACTCTCCCCCCTAGTCTTTGCACTTATCATGGAACCTCTGGCCTAACACATTAGATCTGCTAAGGAGATATTGGGTGTCCAGGTAGCTAGTAGAGAGCATCGTACAGGGTTGTTCGCAGATGATGTATTACTTATTATGACAAACCCTGTAGATTCATTAAATGCCATATCCAGAATTCTCTGGACTTTTCCTGTGCACCATACTATAAAATCAATATAACAAAATCACAGCTCCTCAATCTGGGCACCAATGTAGTTCAGACTCTAAAAACTGATTTTCATTTTAAATGGGTGGACCACTCTCTCCCATATCTAGGCATTAAGCTTGCAGCCTCTCCCCTTAAAGGGAACCTGTCACCTCCTTTAGGCAAATTAAACTGTAAACATTACCTTAATGTACAGACCAGTGTGATTCTAATGAAGGTCCTGATACTGAGAACTGACTGCTGAAACTGTAGTAAATTGCACTTTTATTCCTCCTTGGCGCGCTTTATCCAGTGATCTTGAAGTCAAGGGGGCAGCGGCCTCCTTGCTTCGAGTCAAGAAAGCCACTCCCCACTTCCCTGTGATAGACAGTTTGCCTGGGTGCCGGGGATCGCGCAAATATCGCGCATGCGCGTTGCGTGATTTCTTACTGCGCGATCCCGGCCCCGGGTCTTCAGTTTGCCGGCGCTTCTACTGTATCTGCGCATGCGCCGCATAGCTCACCCTGAGTATACGTACGCCCGGGCGGTACGCCGCTTCTGTGACCCCTTGCGCGCTGGGACGGCGGGCGCGCTCTCGCAAGCTCGCTTTGCTATGCGGCGCATGCGCAGATACAGTAGAAGCGCCGGCAAACTGAAGATCCGGGGCCGGGATCGCGCAGTAAGAAATCGCGCAACGCGCATGCGCGATATTTGCGCGATCCCCGGCACCCAGGCAAACTGTCTATCACAGGGAAGTGGGGAGTGGCTTTCTTGACTCGAAGCAAGGAGGCCGCTGCCCCCTTGACTTCAAGATCACTGGATAAAGCGCGCCAAGGAGGAATAAAAGTGCAATTTACTACAGTTTCAGCAGTCAGTTCTCAGTATCAGGACCTTCATTAGAATCACACTGGTCTGTACATTAAGGTAATGTTTACAGTTTAATTTGCCTAAAGGAGGTGACAGGTTCCCTTTAACACAGGGGATAAAAATGATAAAATGATAAAAAATACAGTGATAAAAATGAATATCCTGCCCAAAATACTTTATTTGTTCAGAAACCCATTCCTATCGCTATCTAATACCTCAAACAATTGCAAAAGGCTATCTTGAACTTTGTATGGGCAGGTAAAAGACATAGAGTTAGGAAAGAGATCCTGTTCCTTCCTAAAAAGCCAAGTTGGTGTTAGCTGCCCTTCTTTATAACAGTGCTACAGAGCGGCAATTTTACAACAACTAAAATGCCTATGGCATGAGGAGGACTCCAAAGCTTGGATTCAGATAGAGAAACATAGTTTTGGAAGACATACTTTAAAAGACTTGTTTCTTGTCTATGCATCTTTTCAATGCCCGCCCTAGGTTTACTCTTTCTACACTCAAGGCTATTAACTTAGTTTGGGATATTATCTCTAACAAAAGAAAAATAGTGGGGGTACCTATCCAAACAATGCCCATCTCAGTTTTGAAAGCTACAATTCTGGATCTCACCCTGTGGAAAGACAAAGGTGTTCACAAAATAGGAGATTTCTCAGTTGACAAAACTTTTCTCTACTTTTCTCAACTTTCTGAAAAATATGACATACCTGTCAAAGAGTTTTGCAAATTTCTCCAGATTAGACATATTCTGCTTCCTTTCCACCCCTTCAAAACTCCTGAACGATCCTAACACCAACAGTTAATGAATACCTGGTTACACAATAACTCCCTTACAACTAAAGGTATTTCCAGAACCTATGATATCCTCATATCTCCCACAGAGGATCCTTTAAAAACTTAAAAATCCCAATGGGTAGCTAATCTCTCAATTCTTATCTCAGATGAGCAATGGAACCAATCCTTTGTAATCCCACATCATACCACTCGGTGTATTAGTCACTTTGAAACATCTATGAAAATTCTGTATAGATGGTACATATACTCTGAGGAAATGCACATAATATCTCCTGATTTTCTCTCTTCATGTTGGAGATGTGGCAACCGAGAAGGTATGCTAGTGCCAGGGGTATAACTACCATAGCGGCAGACCATGGGACTGCTATGGGGCCCAGGGCAAGAGGGGGCCCAGTCTTAGTTGGGATTATCTCCTCTTCTACTGGAGGTGAAAACTTGATCAGGACTCTACCCTCTAAAGAAATAACTTTTAGCAAATGAGGCAGTGGAAAAATGGCCCAAGGGTCATTGAAAGCGATTTAGGCTGAAACCCTTCTGTGTGGGGGCCTGCTTTGATCCTTGCTATGGGACCCTTACTTTTCTATGTACGCCACTGCCTAGTGCACTTTAAGTGGCCACACACTATACACAATTAGCTATCTAAGGCAGTTAATAAGAAAAGTTGCATCAATATTTGCGCCTTTTTGGTGTAGATTACACCAAAAACTGGCATAAACTGTTAATGTGGGCCATAGTTGCTAAAGGAGGTGTAATGTTATATTAGGTTACATCACTTTTTTTTACTTAGGTGATATTGGTACTGGATACCTTTGTTATTTAGTAACACTTTGGGGCCAATGATGAAAAACCCTAAAAAAAGATGTTGCCTACCATTACATTACAGCAGAACGGCAAACTACAGCATTATGATCCCACTGGCTAAGGTCCAGCACATTAACCCTTTCTGGCAGCTATGTTTCCAAGGCTGCTCTATACTACCATGAGAAATTAAAGCCGTGACAGCACTTCCCTAGAGTCATTATATAAAGTGAATGTGCAGTTCCCAGAGAAGCATTCAATTATGCTAATAACGCTGAATTACGGTATATTGACTTTTCTGCTCTTTGGCGGTTTTATTGCATGACTGGTGATGCAAGATAATTAAAAGAAGATATTAGAGAAACAAACAAAATCTGCTGCAAAATCCTGGTGCTGGAGATACAAAAGAGGTATGAGGCACTCAGTGTAAAGCTAATGGACAGCGCCTCAGCTCCACTGACGTTATGCGGGTGATATATGAGCGGTGCGGCTGCTCACTGCTATATCCTCTGAGGAATAATTCTTGTCTTTTCATGTCTTTTCATTTGTGTATTGATGGCTGGCAGGAGGCCAGAGACTAGTAAGCCAAAGCAAGAGCAAGTTTGCTGCATTGCCATTAGATTTGCAGTTCCTGGGATACAGAGAGTGATCAGCAGCCAATATGCAGAGAAAAACGAGGTTAGGGGAGAGCACTCTTACATTAAGCTAATTAGACATTTCTGATGCTCCAATACTTTTCATACTTTTCAATTTGCCCAGTAACAACAGTGCATTAACTCCTTTATTGCTGTATGGAGGGGAAGAACAACTCAACCGCAAAGTGACACTTTGGACATAAGCTGAAAATCCAACCTTCTCCCCATAAAGGAGTCCCGGACTACCCTCCAACAGCTTACAGAAAAGCAGGGGCATAACACGTAACCATGTGGACCCATAGCAAAACTTGGAGTGGGGCCGTATTCGACCATGACCATTTTTTGCAACATTATGAATTATGGTCTCCCTAATGCACAAGGCTAACACACACATTGATGTCATAGTGCAGGGATAATGCACAAAGTGATGTCACAGTACAGGGATAATGCACATAGTGATGTCACAGTACAGGGATAAGGCACACAGTGATGTCACAGTACAGGGATAAGGCACACAGTGATGTCACAGTACAGGGATAAGGCACACAGTAATGTCACAGTACAGGGATAATGCACATAATGATGTCACAGTACAGGGATAATGCACACAGTGATGTCACAGTACAGGTATAAGGCACTAGGTGATGTCACAGTACAGGGATAAGGCACAAAGTGATGTCACAGTACAGGGAAAAGGCACACAGTGATGTCACAGTACAGGGAAAAGGCACACAGTCATGTCACAGTATAGGGATAAGTCACACAGTGATGTCACAGTACAGGGATAATGCACACAGTGATGTCACAGTACAGGGATAATGTACACAGTGATGTTACAATACAGGGATGATGCACACAGTGAAGTCAAAGTATAGGGATAGGGCACAATAATGGCATAATACACACAGTGATGTCACAGTATAGGAATAATCATAGTAAAACAGAATGGAGTTGTATGAAATTTTCCATGGCACCTTATATGCATTTTATCACTTATTGCACCTTATATCTGAACGGAGCTGCCCCCCCACCTTATTTGTTTGCCCCATAGAAACTGCAACCCTGGTAGTTACACCCATGAGAAAATGTTACTCTAGGCAACAAGTAGAGTATAGTTCTCCTATCTTAAGAGCTTAGATGGTGATTGTTGTAATATATGAGTATATAATTGTATTACCATTACCATACAGTACCTTAAATTGCTTGTCCCACCATTAAATATCACATTCACAGTATATATGATAAAATTCAAGCATATTTGCCATTTGCATGCTGTTAAAAAAAGAATCCAGTTAAGTTATGGCACTTACAAAGATAATATAGCTCCACCTGGTGTTCAAAATGTACAGCAACATCCAACTACTGAGCTTAGTGCCACTGGTCACACATGCTCAGTCACTGTCCCCACAGCCAGTTCTCTGCATAGTGACCTTCTCTTCACTGCAGACTAGTAACAAAACAGAAATGCAGTAGCATGACAGAGTAGCTCAGACAACTCCTTCTGTAGGGGTACTAAAAAGAGAATATATTGTTTGCTTCCAGAAGGGGAAGGAGACTGATTCAGCCCAGAGCTACCGCTCAGTAGCACAGATATTAGAAGATGCACAGAGGGGGATCACATGGAAGAAAACAAAAAAACTGAAATGCCTAATTCATGAGCTATATTGACTCCTGACAATGTTCCAAAATCATGGCCTCCCTTTTACAGCACATTTGCTCTGAAGATGCTTCAACAGGTCGCCCTGAACAGTGATCATCTTCAATTTATTCCCTATGCCTTGGCCTAAACTTTTTACTTGGTAATAGGAAGGAGCATCATCACCATATACAGCAATCATCCTTTCATGGATTTCTTTAGGCTTCTTTTCTTCCTTACGGAACAAAGCTTCAAATCACCCGCTGTCTTTGTAGACTCACACTGTACTGCACTTGCCATCCTGCCACTTCCAGTGTTTTCATCTGACTGAACTGCTACTCTGTGTGTTTCATGCCCAGACATGTCTCAACCTGCACAGATAAGCTCCGCTCTCTAAGATTAACAGAACATGCTGGGGTAGATAACTTATTGAACATCCCTAGTAAGTATATTAAATACTAATATAATTTAAATCTTGGTAATTCTTAGAGCTTACAGATTGCTGCTGCCTATTTCTTGTTTGGCTTTCCGGGTGATACGTGAAAAATGCTTCTCAATAGGATACCTCTTTAATTCAGGAGAACCATTAACACTCAGTTTAGCCATTCAAAGACAACTTGTATTGCATTGGATATAAATGCATATTGAGAGGTTAATTGACTTCCTATGGAATTGCCCTTTGTGTCATGTCTCCAGGGTAGGAAAATTAGATTTAAGTCCCTTTGGGAGCTGATGTGAATGATGCCAATTTCTGTACAGCACTATGGAACATGTTGGCACAATATAGGCAATGTAAATAAATCAGGGGGCTTCTGAATGCCTGCTAGCAATAGACAGTAGAATGTTTGTAGTAAAGCTGTGTTCACATCTGCATTGGGAGCCTTTGTTGCAGGTCCCTTTGGTTTTGACACCATTAAAGGGTCTGTCAGGTTCTACCCATGTCTATCATGTGACCACTGAATTGTGTTTGTACATGTAGGATGCAAACCACGATGCAGATGTGCAAAGAGCTTTATATACAGTGGGGCTTGAAATTTGTGAACACTTTCAGAATTTTCTATATTTCTGCATAAATTTGACCTAAAACTACATGAGATTTTCACACAAATCCTACAAGTAGATAAAGAAAACCAAATCTACTTTTACGAGTTGTGTGAAAATCTAATGTAGTTTTAGGTCAAATTTAGGTTCCATAGGAGAAGGTTTGGTAGGCAAGGTTTGCCTATCTGCTGATGACACAAAAGAGCGTAATAAAGCGATATTCCCGGAGGGATTACTAACATACAAAAAATCTAGCTTCTTTGGTCCAAACAATGGAAACTTCAGTTCAATGTTTCCAAATGTAAAATAATGCACTTGGGGAGAAGTAACCCCCTCTCTGAGCATCTTTTTGGCAATCCTGAGTTAGCAAGGAGTTCAGAAAAGAAAGTTCTAGGGGTCCTGATATCAGACATCTTCAAGTGTGATTGAAACCTTTAGATATATTAAAGGTATAAATAAGGTTCAGGAGGAAAGAATTTTTAATGTAAAAAAACCTCAAGGGGGCACAATCTAACTTAGTTTGACGAATATCAGAACCAATTTTAGGAAAAATGTTTACACTGAAAGTAGTTGAGGCTTGGAACAAACTCATCAGATACAGTTGGGAAATCAGTTGGGTGAGTGAATTTACACATGACTGGGATAAACACATCTATCCTAAGATACCATGTGTTTCGCCCTATAAGACACACTTTTTTCCCCTAATAATGGGGGGGAAATGTCAGTGCATCTTATAGGATGAGTACTAATGAGCACTTCCATTAGAAAAGCACTCATTAGTACAATAGGACCGGGGAGCAGTGAATACAACACTCCTTGTGCTGCCTGTACACACTGCTCCCTGGTCTTCTCCTGTTGGCGCCACACGCTGTGCTGTGACCTGCACACATCGCAAGGACCTAAGTGTGCTCTGTGACCTCATGGATCACCCAGATGGCAGTGCTGGAGCAAGAGAGGTAAGTTGATTTATGTTTTGGTCTGATCTGAGGTCTGATTAAAGGGTTATCCATTGATTAATGTAAAAAATGATAACCAGACCTCATACAGTACATGACAATCTCTTTCTAACAAAGCTAGAACCAGCCCTGCACTTCACATGGATCCAGAGATCTCCACATTCATTGCTCTGCTAGATTTATATCAAGCTGGCAGCTCAAGGGGAGTGTCTTCTGCTGTAGCTCAGGGGGCATGTCCATGCTCTCCCTATCACAGCTCAGGAGGAAGTTGAAGGGTGAAACAGAGCATGTGTGACCATCTCAGGGAGGCGGACAAAGAAATAAGAAAAAGAACAAAGTGCAGGTGGCGCTATACAGATGCATTATAATTGAATAAAAAGATGCTCCACTCAAAGGGGCTGAACCCAGGCAACCCCTTTAACAAGGGGGCCTCAGCTGAGGTCTGATTAAGGCTCCATTCACATGTCCGCAGAATGTGTCCGCATCCGTTCCGCAAAATTGCAGAACGGGTGCGGACCCATTCATTTTCAGTGTGCCGTCCGCATCCGCACTTCCGTTCCGCGGCCCCGCAAAAATATAGAACATGTCCTATTCTTGTCTGGAGCCACGGACAAGAAAAGGCATCTCTATATAGAGCCAGCCATGTGCGGTCCGCAAATGCGGAACGCACATGGCCGGTGACCGTGTTTTGCGGATCCGCAATTTGCGGACCGCAAAACACACACGGACATGTGAATGTACCCTAAAATTGAGGTCAGATGAGAAATATTTTTTTTCTTATTTTTCCTCCTCTAATACCTAGATACGTCGTATGGGCAGGTGCGTCTTATGGAGCGAAAAATATGGGCAACTAAGCCAGTTCTACTTTACACCAGTTTGATAAATGACCCCCTATGTTTCTATGTTATTTATAGTAATACCAGTCATTTCATGCCAGCAGTCTCTCACTGCGGGTCAGAAGGTTAGACAATGACCATGAATGATGTGGAGTAAGGTTGTAAGGTGATCTAGAAGCAGATGGTGGCACATCTCCATGGTGGCACTCTGGTTATACTGTAATGTTGGATACCCACATAGTAGACTCTTACTATGTGATCATACGGATTCCGTACGCGGTACAACGCTGTGTTAGGATAAACTGTTCAAGCTGTACTTACACATCTACCAATTTACAGTTAAACAATGTACTGTATGTTTAACACCACATATTGTGGCATATGCCATATTTTGTTAGAAGCTGTGATCATGGAAAATATGGACTATTCTCGTGAAATCTTAATGAGCCATGGTTGGATTGTAGTAGAAGCCGTACATAAATCTTGGTTTTATCTGGAAACATAACACAACTGCTTTACTCTATTAAATTTCCTATGTGCTATATTTAGTGCTTACCAATCCACAGGGGATTGCACTCACTAATGTTTTTCTAAGCTCTCCTCCGATTCATCACTCAGAGTGTAAGCGCCCTCTACTGGACGCCAGGAGCAGGACTAGGACTAACATAGCAACTCTCGTAGATTGCATCCAGAGACATGAAGTGTCTCACAGGCTACTACAATATTTAAGGTTTTTTCTAGTATCTCCATATTTATGGCCTAACACAGGGCTCAGCAACCTCCAGCACAGCAGCTGTTGTAAAACTACAACTCCCTGCATGCTCCATTCATTTCTATTGAATAGCCAATCAAGTGTGCATGCTGGGGGTTGTAGTTTCACAACAGCTGGAGTGCCGATGGTTTCTGATCCCTGGCGTAACCTGAGGATAGGCCATCGGTATCTGATAGGCGGGCATCCGACACCCCGCAGTAGCTCAGATGCCAGAGACGGTTACTGCAGTGCTCCTACTGAAATGAATGGGAGCCGCGCTGCGGTACCCAGCTCCGTCCACTACAGAAATGGACTGAGCTATGTAGTACTGGCGCTGGAGCTATGACAGCTATGGCTGAACAACTGATTGGAAGGAGTGCGGGCTGCTGTACCCCCACCCATCCTCAGGATAGGCCATCAATACCAAAGTACCGTAAAACCTCTAACCATCCGCATTACAACTTTCTGTAACCATCGTAATAACCAGCATACCGTACTACGAGTGCCCCGCAGTCTGGTCCGCTTTTCTGAAAGAAGCATTGCCAGTGGGAATTGTTATCTATTATTTTATTTCCATACCTGGTTTTCTATTTTTTTTTTTTAAGGGTCACCAACTTTTCACAAAATTTCTGTTAGGTCATAGAGATTTATCTAAAGTTTAGATCTGTGGGGGATCTATGGGAATGCTGAGACCTCCACGATGCTTAGAACGAGGGGAGAGAAGAATGCGCATAGTTTGCCGTCTCTCCTCACTGCCAATAACAGAACTGAGACGAGCTTATAGACTTCTATGTAGGCCGTCTCATGCAGCGAGGAGAAAAAGCGTTATGCGTACACTTCTCTCTCCTCGTTCTAGAAATCGTAGGGGTCTCACCCCCATTCCCCCACAGATCTAAAGTTTGTGAAAAGTTAGTGACACTTTAATTGAAGCTTATGATCAATTTTTAACAGATATTAAAACTGATGAAATATATGCAATATTTGATGAATTTCCTGTTCTAAGATCTTGATATCACAGTACATACGCAGTACTAATATACATCTTTTGTGGTCTGCAGAAAGGCCACGTCCGGTATAGCAGATGATAATATAATAATTATTTATTTGGAAACTTATAAATATGATGTTAATTGAGTCATAATACGAACTAGGAAATAACAAAAGTAAAAATAAGGAGTCATTGATCTTTGGTCTTCATGAGGAAATGGTGACGGGTACGAATTTCACCTTAAATTATTTCAACTAATTTAGCATCTGTTCCCCTGGTGTTAATATTATCAGCTCGTCTGCGGTCTTCCTAGAGTAGACATACCGTACATAGTTTCCTATAGGTCATAGTTTTCCACTTGGTTTTGCTCAACAGCTGGTACCCGGACTCCTTCCTGCAACTGAGAAGTGGTTCATCGTCTGGCTGAGGCCTGCACCGTCTTCTCAGCAGCGCGCTTCCAATCCCTCTGCAGTAACCCGATAGTGGCCCTGCCAGTATAAGTATACAACACCCTGCTAAACTTGAGATACAGACTCTCCCCGGCATCATGTGGCAGCTGAATTTCTTGAAAGAGCATGTGGTTTGAGAAGAGGTAAAAATACAGTATATATTCTGCGTAACACACTGCTCTATGGCACAGGTGCTGGGCAGCACAGGAAGTCTGCAGATTTCTCTTTGCTTTCTGCATTTAGGGTGAATTCACAAGCGGCGGATTTGTTACAGAAATTGTCCTGTACACCTGAAGGCAGCCTGCAGACATCCATGCACAAGCTGCATATAAAACTCCATTCAAATGTAGGCAACAGATTTTTGCTATAGAATTTTTGCAACAAATCTGCTGTGTGCAAATTCACCCTGAGTGTGATATAGTGCAGCCCTCAACATTACAGGCTTCAGATAACATCCATCCTCCTCAGGGCAACCCCTGTCTGTAGGGGCATCTCTGCATCTTACAGAGAGGGGACCCCCTGTCCATAGGAGCATCTCTGCATTATACAGAGAGGGGGCCCCCTGTCCATAGGAGCATCTCTGCATTATACAGAGAGTGGACCCCCTGTCCATAGGAGCATCTCTGCATTATACAGAGAGTGGACCCCCTGTCCATAGGAGCATCTCTGCATTATACAGAGAAGGGAACCCTGTCCATAGGAGCATCTCTGCATTATACAGAGAGGGGACCCCCTGTCCATAGGAGCATCTCTGCATCATACAGAGAAGGGAACCCTGTCCATAGGAGCATCTCTGCATCATACAGAGAAGGGAACCCTGTCCATAGGAGCATCTCTGCATTATACAGAGAAGGGAACCCTGTCCATAGGAGCATCTCTGCATTATACAGAGAGGGGACCCCCTGTCCATAGGGGCATCTCTGCATTATACAGAGAAGGGAAACCCTGTCCATAGGGGCATCTCTGCATTATACAGAGAGGGGACCCCCTGTCCGTAGGAGCATCTCTGCATCATACAGAGAAGGGAACCCTGTCCATAGGAGCATCTCTGCATTATACAGAGAGGGGACCCCCTGTCCATAGGAGCATCTCTGCATCATACAGAGAGGGGACCCCCTGTCCGTAGGAGCATCTCTGCATCATACAGAGAAGGGAACCCTGTCCATAGGAGCATCTCTGCATTATACAGAGAGGGGACCCCCTGTCCATAGGAGCATCTCTGCATTATACAGAGAGGGGACCCCCTGTCCATAGGAGCATCTCTGCAT
The DNA here is from genome assembly GCA_900303285.1 of Rhinella marina. Classification (NCBI taxonomy): domain Eukaryota; kingdom Metazoa; phylum Chordata; class Amphibia; order Anura; family Bufonidae; genus Rhinella; species Rhinella marina. The sequence goes on along the minus strand of ONZH01007924.1, from coordinate 143,649 downwards.
CATACAGAGAGGGGACCCCCTGTCCATAGGGGCATCACTGCATTATACAGAGAGGGGACCCCCTGTCCATAGGGGCATCTCTGCATTATACAGAGAAGGGAAACCCTGTCCATAGAAGCATCTCTGCATTATACAGAGAGGGGACCCCCTGTCCATAGGGGCATCTCTGCATTATACAGAGAGGGGACCCCCTGTCCGTAGGAGCATCTCTGCATCATACAGAGAGGGGACCCCCTGTCCATAGGGGCATCTCTGCATCATACAGAGAGGGGACCCCCTGTCCGTAGGGACATCTCTGCATTATACAGAGAAGGGAAACCCTGTCCATAGGGGCATCTCTGCATTATACAGAGAGGGGACCCCCTGTCCGTAGGAGCATCTCTGCATCATACAGAGAGGGGACCCCCTGTCCATAGGAGCATCTCTGCATTATACAGAGAGGGGACCCCCTGTCCATAGGAGCATCTCTGCATCATACAGAGAGGGGACCCCCTGTCTGTAAGGGCATCTCTGCATTATACAGAGTGGGGACCCCCTGTCCATAGGGGCATCTCTGCATCATACAGAGAGGAGACCCCCTGTCCGTAGGAGCATCTCTGCATCATACAGAGAGGGGACCCCCTGTCCGTAGGAGCATCTCTGCATTATACAGAGAGGGGGCCCCCTGTCCATAGGAGCATCTCTGCATTATACAGAGTGGGGACCCCCTGTCCATAGGAGCATCTCTGCATCATACAGAGAGGAGACCCCCTGTCCGTAGGAGCATCTCTGCATTATACAGAGAGGGGGCCCCCTGTCCATAGGAGCATCTCTGCATTATACAGAGTGGGGACCCCCTGTCCATAGGAGCATCTCTGCATCATACAGAGAGGGGGCCCCCTGTCCATAGGAGCATCTCTGCATTATACAGAGAGTGGACCCCCTGTCCGTAGGGGCATCTCTGCATTATACAGAGTGGGGACCCCCTGTCCATAGGGGCATCTCTGCATCATACAGAGAGGGGGCCCCCTGTCCATAGGAGCATCTCTGCATTATACAGAGAGGGGACCCCCTGTCCATAGGAGCATCTCTGCATTATACAGAGAGGGGACCCCCTGTCTGTAGGGGCATCTCTGCATTATACAGAGAGGGGACCCCCTGTCCATAGGGGCATCTCTGCATCATACAGAGAGGGGGCCCCCTGTCCATAGGAGCATCTCTGCATTATACAGAGAGTGGACCCCCTGTCCGTAGGGGCATCTCTGCATTATACAGAGTGGGGACCCCCTGTCCATAGGGGCATCTCTGCATCATACAGAGAGGGGGCCCCCTGTCCATAGGAGCATCTCTGCATTATACAGAGAGGGGACCCCCTGTCCATAGGAGCATCTCTGCATTATACAGAGAGGGGACCCCCTGTCTGTAAGGGCATCTCTGCATTATACAGAGAGGGGACACCCTGTCCATAGGGGCATCTCTGCATCATACAGAGAGGAGACCCCCTGTCCATAGGAGCATCTCTGCATCTTACAGAGAGGGGACCCCCTGTCCGTAGGGGCATCTCTGCATCTTACAGAGAGGGGACCCCCTGTCCGTAGGGGCATCTCTGCATTATACAGAGAGTGGACCCCCTGTCCATAGGAGCATCTCTGCATTATACAGAGAGTGGACCCCCTGTCCATAGGAGCATCTCTGCATTATACAGAGAGGGGACCCCCTGTCTGTAAGGGCATCTCTGCATTATACAGAGAGGGGACCCCCTGTCCGTAGGGGCATCTCTGCATTATACAGAGAGGGGACCCCCTGTCCATAGGAGCATCTCTGCATTATACAGAGAGGGGACCCCCTGTCCGTAGGGGCATCTCTGCATTATACAGAGAGGGGACCCCCTGTCCGTAGGAGCATCTCTGCATTATACAGAGAGGGGACCCCCTGTCCGTAGGAGCATCTCTGCATTATACAGAGAGGGGACCCCCTGTCCGTAGGGGCATCATAGAAGTATCATAGATGTAACAGGTCAGCCAGTTTCACAGGTACAAATCTGCTGACAGATGCCCTTTAAATGACTAAGAAGCTTCAGCAAAAATAAAAAAGGCTTTGTTTACAGAAAATAGCAGCAAACGTGGTAGCAAGTTAAAATTATATTTTCCCATGTATTAAATAAAGCAAAGACCTATAGCACATGCTATAGCCAACAAAGCTGGAGACAGAGCGTCCTGAGAGTTGTGATTACATAGAAGAACATAGGCGGTCTATCCCATGATGTGGAGGCGAGTATCCACCAGAGGTAGGTGGCAGAGGATCACAACAGGAGGCATCTCTTCATTCTGTTGCTAAAGGGTCAACAGGGACAAGTCATTTTGTGATCCATTATGTACTTAAAAGCGGTGTTATAAAAAGCTACAACTTTTCAATTACAATTAAATCCATAAATAAAAACCCTTCATGATGACTATGAAGAGATCCTGACGCACTATGGTCCATTGTGGCTGCGTTTCAGACACCTCGAAGATGAGACGATTCTTAGATAGAACACTTGATTGTGAATTACATAGGAATGAATGCTGGAGGCGACTCCTATCCAGGAGACTGTCCATTCCCCACCTAGTGGGGTAAAATGTTACATTAAAATCCCTGAACTACACTCGGATGTGACTGGTCATACAACTTCGTCTGATTCTAGATTATGCTCTTCATACAAAGTGTCCAAAATATTGAGCTGTTTCTCCATAGCCGGCAGGTAAATGTTGAGGTCCCTCATTATAGAGTCAGAGAAATATTCATGTTTCTCATCTCCTTCCTTCACAGTCAGTGCGGCCACAAATCCATCATACGTTGGGGCTGCTCTTAAGGCCAGCTGTAAAAAAAACATGCAGAACATTAGTGGTTTGTTCAAAAAATTTTTTTTTTTTTTTAAAGCAAATCAGGAATGAATGCCAGCAGAGCGAAGGGGCAACCATTCTTATTGGTAGCTGAAGTGCATTCCCAATGTCTTATGTTTAAACAGGGGAAAGTGACGTGGTCTTGACCAGGTTAAACAGATTTTCCAAGTGTTTCTTATTGATGAACTATCCTCTGGACAGTTCATAAGGACGGGATGGGTGGGGGTCCGACACCCAGATGCAGTAGCGCCGCAGGCTTCTCCAGCTTTTCCTAGGCTGTGTAGCGGCCAGTTCATTAGACACATGGCCTAGGAGCAGGTCAGCCCCACTAAAGCTGAGCTGAGATACCAAGCACAGCCGCTATACAATGTGCGGAGTTGTATAGCGGCGCAGGCTTCTCCAGCTTTTCCTAGGCTGTGTAGCGGCACGTTCATTAGACACATGGCCTAGGAGCAGGTCAGCCCCACAGGTCAGCGGAGTTGTATAGCGCCGCAGGCTTCTCCAGCTTTTCCTAGGCTGTGTAGCGGCACGTTCATTAGACACATGGCCTAGGAGCAGGTCAGCCCCACTAAAGCTGAGCTGCGATACCAAGCACAGCTGCTATACAACGTGCGGAGTTGTGCTTGTTCAGCACAGAGAAGGCCGCAGCTCTACTGGGAGTGACCTTCTCAAACAGCTGATCGCCCGGGGCCTCGGGTGTCGGACCCTCATTGATCACATACTGATGACCTATCCTGAGGACCGGTGATCAGTAAAATACTGTGGAAAGCTTTGGGAGAGAGACTGGAGGGAAAAAAACCCTGTTCTATGCCGCCATCTACAGGTCGTAACTGTATTTCATCCTCTTGGACAGTGCTACTTTGTGTTCATAGCACAGAGTCATGATAAAGTCAACATTAAAACACATAATTAATAATAACCTAAAGATAACATACTTACCGCAAACACCCCTCTAACCACCCAGCCATGATACTGACGTAATGTTTTACCATAGGCAGTACCTGAAAAGAGAACAGTCCTATAGTTATATACGATTTACCACGTTCCACGGATGGGTAAGAACTACAGTACACATAGTGCCAGGACCCATAATGAGGTGAATATGTGAGCCATGTATAGTCATCTCATGTAAGATAAATTATCTTTAAAGGGGTTCAGTATCAGTATAAGGGTGCATTCACACGACCGTAGAAATGGATCCGCGGAACGGGTGCGGATCCATTCATCTCAATGTTCCGTTCCGCGGTGCCGCAAAAAATATAGAGCATGTCCTATTGTTATCCGCAACCGCAGACAGGAGTAGGCATTCTCTATATAGCGCTGGCCATGTGCAGTCCACAAATTGCGGAACGCACACGCCCGGTATCCGTGTTTTGCAGACCTGCAATTTGCAGACCGCAAAACGCTTCTGGTCGTATGAATGTAGCCTAAAGCTTCTGATACACAGAGGACACATTGATGAAGATCAGGTGGTTGGATAGGATCTTCCCAACCATTTTATTCTCAGGGAGAAAAGCAGCTGCCTTCCGCTCTCCCCATTCACAACACATGCACACTCAGCCAAGCACGCATGTATATGGCTGGATTAAGATTAGGGAAAGTCTTGCATGTAATGAAGATGGGGGAGGTGCATGCTGAGGTCCACAAAACACACTATGCAGGTCTTCTACTTACTTAATGCTGTCTGAATGTTATTTTCTCCACTTTTCACTTCAGTGAGAAATTGAAACAGGAACTTCAGTCCTCTGCGGTAAGAAAAGGAAAGTTAGGATTCTGAGCCTTGTCAGGTGCAGTTTGTGCTTGTGGTTCATTCAATGGCTGAAACACTTCACCAAAAATAATTCTAGCATTCATTAAAGGTGTTTTCCTGGATTTTACTACTGACAACCTATCATCTGGATAGCCAAGCATGTCAAAAAACAGTGTCAAAAAGCCATTTTTTGTCACCTTATATCACAAAAAGTGTAATAGCAAGCGATCAAAAAGTCACACGCACCCCAAAATAGTACCAATCAAACCTTCATCTCATCCCGCAAAAAATAAGCCCCTACATAAGACAATCGTCCAAAAAATATAAAAAAAAATATGGCTTGCAGACTATGGAGACACCAAAACATGATTTTTTTTTGTTTCAAAAATATTGTTGTGTAAAACTTAAATAAATTTAAAAATGTACATATTAGGTATTGTTATTAGGTATTTTCATATTAGGTATTGCTCTATGAAAATAGCACATCATCTAACCTGTCAGATGAATGTTGTAAATAACAAAAAATAAAAACGGTGCCAAAACAGCTATTTTTTGTGACCTTGCCTCACAAAAATTATAATATAGAGCAACCAAAAATCATATGTACCCTAAAATAGTACCTAAAAAACTGCCACCTTATCCCGTAGTTTCCAAAAAGGGGTCACTTTTTTGGAGTTTCTACTCTAGGGGTGAATCAGGGGGTCTTCAAATGTGACGTGACAACGTGACAAAATCTGCCCTCCAAAAACCATGTGGCGTTCCTTTCCTTCTGCGCCCTGCCGTGTGTCCGTACAACAGTTTAAACTACAGAATCAGGGAAATAAATATTGAGGTTTGTTTGGCAGTTAACCCTTGCTTTGTTACTGGAAAAAAATGGATTAAAATGAAAAATCTGCCAAAAAGTGAAATTCAGAAATTTTGTCTACATTTTCTTTAATTCCTGTGGAAATGCACGCGTACGCAATACACTGAACGTGGGTTCAATGTATTGCGTACGCATTCAATGTATTGCGTACGCTCCGCTCAGCTGAGCTTCCGAACGCTTCCGGGTTCAGAGAAGTGACGGCGCGTACGCAATACATTGAACGCACCTGCAGTGTTCGGCACTGCAAGCGTACAACGCATGCGCCGGCACGAGATTTCAGCGCTAGACCAAAGGGTCTAGCGCTGTCCATCAGAGACAGGAGGGGTGGGGATAAAGGCTGCAGGGCGGGTTTTGGAGCCGGGAGGGCGTTGATGGAGCAGTGCTCAGACTGAAAGAGCACGACTCCTGGTGCTCCAAAGCCTCATTTACATATTTATAAAAGTTCTTTTTCTGGAAGAATCGCTGCTTGGCTCTGCAATTTGAAGGTATGTCTGGGGAGAGGATTACAACACCTACATGCCTATGTATATAAATACATAGGTTGAAAAGTGGTGACAGAGCCTCTTTAAAAGTAGAGAAATTGAAATTTGGAAATTTGCTAATTTTTCTAAATTTTAGGTAAATTTGGTATTTTTTCATAAAAGAAAATCAAATATTTTGACCCAAATTTGCCACTGTCATGAAGTACAATATGTGACGAGAAAAACTACTTATCTCAGAATGGCCTGGATAAGTAAACACATTTTAAATTTATCACCACAAAAAATGCTACATGTCAGATTTGCTAAAAATGGCCTGGTCCTTAAGGTGAAAAATGGCAGGGTCCTTAAAGGGGTTGTCCGAGTTATTTTTTTGTTCTTTATATGTTTCTAACTTGTCAGGTATAACAACTTTCCCATATACTTTGTGTTTCTAAGGCTACTTTCACACTAGCGTTTTTAAATTCCGGTATTGAGTTCCGTCAAAGGGGCTCAATACCGGAAAAAAACGCTTCAGTTTTGTCCCCATTCATTGTCAATGGGGACAAAACTGAACTGAAGACAACGGAATGCTCCTGAAAGCATTCCGTTCCGTCTTCAGACCGGAGAACAAACCGCAGCATGCTGCGGTTTGCTCTCCGGTCCAGGCATCCGCACCAAGACGGATCCAGAATGACCCCCAATGGAAGTCAATGGGGACGGATCCGTTTGGTGTGGACACACCAGTAATCCGGATCTGTCCTCCATTGATTTCCAATGGGGGGGCATTCCGGATCCGGCATACATACACACAGACTACATACAAACAAACATACAGACATACATACAAACATACAGACATACATACATACTCACATACTACCGGGACGCCGGCAGAACGTCTTCACGCGCCTCCTGCACGCTGCGATGACGTTTCCCCACTGCGCCCAGCAGAGGGCGCTGTGGGGAATCGTCATCACTGCGCGCAGGAGGCGCGTGAAGACGTTCTGCCGGCGTCCCGGGAGTATGTGAGTATGTATGTATGTCTGTATGTTTGTATGTATGTCTGTATGTTTGTTTGTATGTAGTCTGTGTGTTGTTTTAATGTGTGTCATGTGTGGGGCCGGAGCGCTGCTCCGGCTCCACACATGTATAGCGTTAGCACGGATCCGTCGGCACCCTTTAGGTGCCGGATCCGTGCTAACGCTAGTGTGAAAGTAGCCTAAAGCTGCTGGTTTCTCAGAGTTGACTGAGTGTCACATGACCTTATCTCCCTGGTCTGTGATGTTTGGTGCACAAGCCTCAGAGTTCAGATAACAGTCTGGACACGAGACGTCACTGGCCACGCCCCCTTTCTTTGCTGGGCTCCTGCTATCTGCTCTCTCCCTGGATTCCTTCAAATAAAACATTAACCCCTTCAGCCAGAACACACTGAGGGCTCAAGGCTTTACAACAAATAGTAGCTGCAGCAGTGAGAGGAGACAAATGCTGGACAAGGAGCTATAGAGGAATTGTATTGTACAAGAACAGGTAGGGAGAATTTCCTGTGTGTATCAGCAGTGTCATTGTACAGCTGGGACTTGTAGTCCTACACATACAACATGCTGCTGAGTATTCCAGCAGACAGACATGTCACTCAGCACTTATATTCACTGCCTTTGCAGAGAAGGGGGTGGGGCTGAGATTGTTGTTATTGCATGTAAACAAAAGCCAGAAAAGAACCAGGGAAATGAGGAAATATAGATTTTTTTTTGCCTAAAACTTGCTGAACTTAGTTATATATTGCTGCCCATCAGATTTGCAGAGCTATATATTTTTTTTTTCATAACTTGGACAACCCCTTTAAGGTGAAAAATGGCAGGGTCCTTAAGGGGTTAAGGTGTTATAACATGTAAAATTGGCCTAAATGGACAATATTCCCTTACAGGCTATAATAAGAGAGATGATAGATTCAGGTAACAGACAGAGGGTTAATACGCTTCCCTGTCTGTACTGTCCACATACACTCTAAGTATTATTTCTGCTTCCTATCACTCAATGTTCTATATTAACCCCCATCACCCAACGCGTTTCTGCACCCCTTTTCTTCAAGGAGCATCTTCAGGGATGCAACTTAAACAACATTTGAATTATTAATGCCGACAGCACTTGATTGCCTTCTATATATAAAACCAGCATCTTGACCAGCACCGCTGCCGCACGTGAGCCCCGTACTCCCGGGATACTTAAAAGAATAAGGGCTCGTTCAGGTGATCGATGTAAAACTGCCATCTGCTAAAAACTGACGATTTTCCATCCGTGTTCACTTTTGTCTCACACTGTTCTGTCCGTATATTATTAGCAGCAGGTCATCCGTTTTTCACATTAAAAGTTAAACCGCCCAACCAGCATTTCCTAGCAAACACTCATGATAAATGGATTGAACATGGATGGCGTCCATGTGCTGTCCATTTTTTTTTCACAGACCCACTGACTTGAAAGGGTGAGTCTTACGTGAAAATTAGGCCAAAGTAGCGCATGCTGCAAATTTGTCCGCAGAGACTAATGTAAGAAAATCAGAGGTGTGAACGCGCCCCTTGAGTTCAATGAGTCAGTGTTAAGTCCGTGTGCTCTCTGTTCTCATCTGCCTGGACACCCTAATACACATAAGTTGGTTGGCCGGTCCTGCAAAAATTGGCATGTTTGGCCAATATTCATCTAATGTAGATGGCCTCCTTAAAGGGGTTCTCCGGGAATTAAGAAAATGAAAATACGTAAATATTACTTTATTATAAATATATTCCCAAATACCTTTCATTATTTATAATGGCTCGTTTTGTCTGGGGAGCAATCATCAGGGGAAACAAAATGGCCACCGTCCCATTAGTTCACATAAAACCTGTCCTAATCACACAGAAGGAAAAGTTACTTCACAACATTGAGGTAAAGAGCTGCCTCATCCTCCTCTCTACTTCTCAGAGATTATAATCCTGAATACAGATTATAAGAACTTTAGCTGAATCTCTGGGGAATTTAGTTCATGAAGAGACAAGTACAGAGAAGACAGACAGGACAGAATGTGGTAATGTGGTGATGTGGTGATGGAGACTGTAAACAAGTGCTGCTGCTCATTAGCCACACCCCCACCCTCCTCTCATGTCTCCTCATCTTTTCCATTCCCACAGAGATTCACCTGTATTCAGGATCACGATTCCTGACAGGCAGAGCAGAGAGGAGGATGAGAGGCAGCTCTTTACCTCAGTGTTGTGAAGTAACTTGTTCTGCTGTGTGATTAGGACAGGTTTTGTGTGTACTAATAGGACGGCGGCCATTTTATTTCTCCTAATGATTGTTCCCCAGACAAAATGAGCCATTATAACTAATGAAAGGTATTTGGGAGTATATTTATTATAAAGTAATATTTAAGTATTTTCATTTTCTTAATTCCTGGAGAACCCCTTTAAGGAATATATAAAGTACATAACTGACTGAAATAATAAAAGTACAGAAGGTAATAGCCCATAGAGTCCGCTATATTTATGTGCACGTGTGACCAACCACCAGCACTGTCAATCTGACCATCTCCACACATTTTTATCACCTTTTCAGCCACAGAAGGGCTTCAGTGGCTGAATTTCGCACTTGGGCCAGGTTATTGTTCACTTCATGGAGAACGATCTTCTGAAGGGTTGTCAATTCTTCCTTATTGGTTATGTATTTCTGATTTATTTTCTAGGAAGTTAAAATAAAAACTGATGAGACCTGAGGAACAATAATGTTGGTCAGCACTGGCATACCCAGTGTCCATGAGTGTTAAACAGAAAGCGGTTGGTCCACCTCAGAGTTTGATGTCATATCGCTAGAACATGCCATTTAAGTCAGATAGCTGTGGATTCCTTCTCTGGGACCAGTTCTTATCTCCATGTGCGGGTGTTCTCCATTCACTGCTATGAGAGTTCGGCTATTTTCAGAACTTCCATAGCGGTGAATAGAGGGTGACTGAGCTTGCGAGGTGCACTCTCCACTTGGGGGGACCTGTTCTGGAGATAGGTGCGGGTCCCAGAGGTGGGACCTGAATCTATCTGGTATTGATGGCATATCATAGAGATATGCCATCAAAGTCTGAGATAAGACAACCTCTTTAAGCAGAACGCAAATCCAATAAATTATAATAAGGGCTACAGAAGATACTCAAACGCCAAAACGTCTCCTGGATCGTGTAAGTATTATGAGTCTGTTCACATTTTCTTCTGGTCTACTGTAGGTAGCATCTGTCCTCCCACAATATCCATCCATTCTACTAAAATTATTTCTCATTAAACATTTGCAAATGGAAAATTCTTAGACTAATGTTGGAAAGCGACAAACTATGCTATGGACAACATAGATGTACCAATAATTCATGAGCGCACTATTTATAAGTCCCACCGGTTGTCCGGATTCAGAGCTGAACCTGGACATATCATCATTTTCACCCTGGCAGCCCCTCTGATATGAGCATCTGAGCCTTGCGATTCAGCGCTGGGCAAAGACATTTTCTGGAGATCCAGTGACATACCAGGCTCTCCATAGGGAATGCTAGGCGGAGGCTTAGCCTGCCGGTCAGAGCCGGTGACATCACTGGGAACACTGCTAGGTGTAAGCCTCTGCCTAGCAGTGTAATAATATAAACAAAACAGACCTTGCCCTGCACGATCCAGCACAGGGCAAGGTAGAGCATCAGAGCACAAAATGCTCCGATGCTCATATTAGGGGGGCTGCCTGGGTGAAAATGGGGATATGTCCAGGTTCAGCTCTGAACCCGGACAACCCCTTTAAATACAGGTCGGTCTATGCATCTACAGCAGATATAGATGGCAAATACACACAGACTGGATTCTGAAGAATCATTCCTAACTCACCTTTATATTGCCAACAAAATCCATTTTTACAGGTGCAAATACAGTTGGTCCAAGCTTGTCTGCGGAGAGACAAAGATTATTATTAACCCTGTTATCCTAATACTTACAGCTGTGTTACCCTCGCAACTCTGAAAGGGCTGACCGATTTAAAAACTAAGGGTACATTCACATGAGCGTGGTGCTGACGTTCCTTTTTTTGGGACTGAAAACTGCGGGTCCGCAAAACACAGACACCAGCCGAGTGAACTCTGCTGTACGGACCTATTGCCTTCAATGGGGCCATGATCTGCAAGAGGAGGTGAAATATAGGACATGTCCTATGTTATGCAGCACGGAGGCGTGGACCCAGAAGACCATGGATACATACAGAATCCCTTCCGTGGGCTTCCAGGTCGGTGCCTCCATGCTGCAAAAGTTAGAATATGTCCTATCTGTCGCCGCATCCTGACAAGTCAATTACTTTGAACTGCGATACGGAGTTCACACAGCTGGTGCCCGTGTTTTGTGGACCCGTGTGGCACCACCACCACAGAAAAAATCCTATACTAATTTAGTTAATCCCCTGCCATATCCAGAACTGCCTCTCCAGTCTACATCTACAGTCTGGGTTTATAAAGCTTGACACAGCCATAAATACTATGTGATCACTGCAGCCGCATGCCGTATACAGCAGAGACCAGTGACTGACAGCAGTGGAGGCATGGTGTATACGGCATGACATCGATGCAGTCAAGTAAACAGAGAGAGAGAGAGAGAAATAGATAACACAGAATCCGTCATTCACAATAGGGCATATCACAGCTTATCTGCTTCTGATGTCGCTGAGATACGTAAGAAGAAGTAATTCGTGGAGGGCGTCATACTTTCCCACTTTCACTCTTTTGTATTGATGGGGAGTAACTGTTGCAGGGTTTCCTACGTTTTTCTGACCTCGTTTTAGACAACACAAAAAAAAGTGCAGTGGCAAAAAAACCACAGGGAAGCCCGAAAATGTCATCTGCTTATGTAACAGTATAGTGAACAAGAAGATAAGACACATACCCAAAACTGGGACTATTGCGTAGCAGGAGTCCAAGAAATATTCAGTGGGTATACCGTCCTCATCTTCATACACAAGGTCACTGAATCTGAAAAGACACAAGACAAGTGTTCCACCATCACATGTGGACCAGATGAATAGTACTTTGATTTATATTCTGCTCAAATACGATTAAAAAAAGGAATATTTAATTCTCTGACCAATAAACTGGTCTTAGAAATTTAAAATTGGACTTGCAACCTGTAACATACCTACTTAAAGGGTACCTGCCACCTGGTATCAGGATCCTAGACCACCTACATGCCATTATACAGCTGCCCATCGCAAACCAGTCTGTCCCCACAAATGAAATTCAAACCTACCAGAAGAGTCTGAGAACTCTTCTCCAGCGTCTTCAGGCACGTGAGGCCGATGAAGCAGAGGGCGGCATACTTTGCTTCACTGCGTATGTGTCCAATGCGCAGTGCATTCTTTCTATATAGGCTGGGTTCACATCTGCACTATGTACGGAGTTCACCGTATCTGGCATAGCTGGATACCACCGTGCACCGCAGGATCCCCATTCACTGTAATGGGATCCGGTAGTAATCTGGCCGCTTTCAAGCATGTATGCCGACTTTCGGGCGGACAAAAAAATGTTGCATGTAGCATTTTTTGTCTGGCTGAAAGCTGGCATGGACACTGGATACGGTGACCGGATTACAGTGGCAGAGATCACAACGCAGATGGGAACACCCCATACATGGACCCTTTAACTGATGGCTAGGTAATAAGCAATCTAGCAAGTACTGTGTACATTGTGCTAGTATGTTTCTTTCTGAGGAGGCTGCAGTCTCCTCACCCTTTTTATATTATTATGAAAGCCCAAGGCTGTCATGTGAGAGATGAACAGCTCCCTCACCATGACAGCCTGTTTTCTGTGTTGCTGTGCGCTACTTTTCAGCTTCTTCTACAGCTGCCCCTCCTCCAATTCAAGCAGGAAGCCAGACCAGTCCTCCGCCCCTCCCCCAGCTATCCATCAGTGAGCAGAGGAGTGGAGAGGGGGCGGGGCTATAAGCCTGTAACTTCTAGGCACAGCTTAGCATATTCAACAAGCAGAAGCTGCAGGACCTTTCATGATGTCACAGTCACATGATCAAGGTTCTCCAGCCACGCAGAGCACGGGCGGAGGACTAAACTGGTGTGACCAGGGCAAGTGTGTATAGGGTAAATATATAGAGCGAGGTGAGGTGTGTGTGAATAGGGTAAGTGTGAGTATATAGTATTTGCATTGGATTAGTAATGTCTATACGGTGTGTGTACAGGGTAAGTGTTCTATGTAGTGTGTGCATAGGGTTAGGGCTCATGCACATGACTATAAATCAAAATCGTGCAGTGTGCCACACAAAAACGTGTACTAGGTTGCCGTCCATCGCAGGCCCTTTCCATAAGTGAAAGGCCCCCCATAAACCATTCCTAGTCCCCCAGGGCCAAAAGGCTCCTGCAAGGGACTGGGATAAGTGGCAACCCTCAGCCGAAGCTGAGGGTACGGCGGCCTGTGCTCCTCACCTATACAGTAGATGTCAGATTAGATACTACTCCACCAGCCCCACATTTTCTTATCTTAAAACATTACTAATCAATTTAAATGTAAGTGGTTTAATGTAAATGATATATTCCTACCTGTGACTCATTGTGCTGAAGAATGTTTGGGGCAGCTCTCTGCCACCTCCTTCATCCTCATTCCCTCCTCCTTCATCTTGCTGCAATGTGCCAGTCTTTGTATGTAAATCTGCATTCGTGTTCTTCACGTCGTCCGGTAGGTCACAGTCACCTTGCTTCTCTGTCATTGGTGGAATAATCTCTAGATCACCTTCAGTTTCTGCAGGAAAATAAGGACCAGTGAATATCTAAGTGTTAAAGATGTTTCCCAGTTCCAGATAACCCTAGTCAACATACTACGGGCCGCTGCGGAGAGCCCGCTCTATATGCTGCGGGTGCTGGGTGTATCACACAGTAGGCACCCGGCTGCAATAACGGGGAATGGCAATCCCGCCGAACCCTGTCATTTAACCCCTTAGGTGCCGCGATCAACACTGATTGCAGCACCTGTGAGGTAAGGCAGAAGTATGTGGCTTCCAATTGGAGCCCCCGCAGCAAAATCGCAGGGTTCTGATCGGTTACCATGGCAGTTTGGACGCTGTTGAAGCCTTCCAGGCCTGCCATAGTAAGCTCCCTGCTGTTCTGTGCATGAAGCACAGCAGGGACAGTGTGAAAATCCTATTCTTCCTAATAAATCTCTATTAGGGTGAATAGGACAAGGGATCAAAAGATCCCAGATTCTAGGCCCCTAAGGGGGCTAATAGTTATTAAATAAAAAGTTTAAATTTTTTTTTTATAAAAAAACAAAACAAAAAAAAAAACATTAAGAAATAAAACGTTTAAATTGCCCTCTTTCCCTATTTTACATCTAAAATATATTAACAATAAAAAAATAAACATATCCGGTATTGCCACGTCCGAAATTGTCTAAACTTTAAAAAAAAAAATATTTAATTCCTGTGCGGTGAACCCTGTAATAGAAAAAAAATTTAGAACACACCATATGACATTTTTCAGTCACCTTTCCCCCCAAAAAACTGAATAACAGTGATCAAAAAGTTGTATGTACCACAAAAACTACAGTTCATCCCGCAAAAAACAAGCCCTCATACAGTTGTGTGGATGGAAATATAAAAAAGTTCTGGCTATCAAAATATGTTGATGCGAAGAAAATTTTGATTCTTTTTAAGTAGTAAAACAAAAAAAAGAATCCTATACAAGTTTGGTATCGCTGTATTTGTATTGAGATCATCATGTCATTTGTAGCGCACAGTGAACGCCGTGATGTCAAAACCCTGGCGGAATTGTGTTTTGTTTTTATTGTTCTTTTCCAATTTAACCCCACAAATAATTTTGACTAATTTTCCAATAACAGACATGGTAAATTAAAGAAGAACTCCCGACAAAAATTTTATTCCATGTCCTGCTAGAAATGTACATGATATAATCTGTAGTGAATGTCATTTTCTTACCAGTAGCTGAATTTTTGACTTCTATCATCCTGAAGTTTCTTATCTGTGTCATGTGACCAGCAATTAGACCCACCAACTTACACATAGACTTATGTGTGGACAGGAAGTCTAATTCTCTATGTATTCGTATGAGACTGAAAGTGAGGCTCCCATAGGAATGAATAGAGCAGTTACTGGCTTTCTGTCCTGGGTCAGTTGGAGGTCAGGGAGTTGGTCACATGACCCAGCTACACTAAGAAGAGAGGTTTTTACTCACAGAAACAGTCGCTGATAAGAAAATGACAATCACTACAGATTATATCATGTACATTTCTAACAGGTCAGAGAATAAAAAATTTTGCGGGAGTTCTTTAAATGGTGCCCTTAAAGCAGGGCTGTGGAGTCGGTAAGCCCCGACTCCGACTCCTCAATTTCCCCTCACCCCGACTCCTACTCCCTCATACATGGAGCATGTTTAAGTGATAACTTTAAACAAATTTGCATAAAATCAATAGTACAGATAAGTCATGACAAAAAAAGTTTGTAATCTATCAGGCTTCTCTGGGTACAGCTCACTTAGGGCCTAATCAGAGGAGTAGCTAGAGGTTCAGCACATGGGGGGGCGAAACATACTTGAGTGGGCCCCCCACTTATTGTCTTCCCAAACGCACGTTTCCAACTTCACAGGCACATACTACTAGTTGTGGTTATAATACTGTATTAGCAAGATGACTATATAAACTGCTAGATCATCTATGCTGTTAAGTACAGTGCAATAGACTTTCTACATACCCTACTCTAAATACTCTACTACATAATGCAGGAAAATATAGGATTAATAGGAGTAAAAAAAGGGGACTCCTATGTTAAGGAAATCTGTCCCCAGCTTTTACATCACTAAACTAACAGTCCCTTGCCCCCATCAGACCTCAGATCGGCTTAATGTGCCCCCATAAGACCTCAGATCAGTGTATTGTGCCCCCATCAGACCTCAGAGCAGCAGAATGTGCCCCCATCAGACCTCAGAGCAGCAGAATGTGCCCCCATCAGACCTCAGAGCAGCAGAATGTGCCCCCATCAGACCTCAGAGCAGCAGAATGTGCCCCCATCAGACCTCAGAGCAGCAGAATGTGCCCCCATCAGACCTCAGAGCAGCAGAATGTGCCCCCATCAGACCTCAGAGCAGCAGAATGTGCCCCCAGACCCAGCAGAATGCCCCATCAGACCTCAGATCAGCAGAATGTACCCCCACCAGACCTCAGATCAGCAGAATGTACCCCCATCAGACCTCAGATCAATAGAATGTGCCCCCATCAGACCTCAGATCAATAGAATGTGCCCCCATCAGACCTCAGATCGGCTTAATGTGCCCCCATCAGACCTCAGATCAGCAGAATGTTCCCCCATCAGACCTCAGATCAGCAGAATGTACCCCCATCAGACCTCAGATCAGCAGAATGTGCCCCCATCAGACCTCAGATCATCAGAATGTGCCCCCATCAGACCTCAGATCGGCTTAATGTGCCCCCATCAGACCTCAGATCGGCTTAATGTGCCCCCATCAGACTCCATAATGGAAGCGCTCACTTGTATTCGCCTGAATGTACTAAGGCCATCCTTGCTGGGCCCCCCAAGAGGTATTGGGCCCGGAGCATCGCCTCCCCTGCCCCCCCATCCCCCCAGTAGCTACGCCTCTGGGCCTGATGTATGAAAACTGTCTAGGTCTAAGACTTTTTTTGTTGCCCATAGCAACCAATCAGAGCTCCCCTTTCATTTCTCCAGAGCACTATATGAAATGAAAGGGGAGCTCTGATTGGTTGCTATGGGCAACACAGAAACTTCTACACCTAGACAGTTTTCATACATAAGGCTCTAGGTGTTTTACATCAGCAGCAGATAGAAGCCATGAGAGCAGCTAACCTCTCCAAACATGATCTCAGAGGAAACAAAGCATACAGAGAGAACATGCACTGGACATAAAGGGCAGTACACAGTCATCTCAACTAAAAGTCTAAATCCTTAGATCAGGAATAGAACAGACATTTATAGGACATTTCATCATTTTCACAAATTCTTATAAAAATATATTCAGCACTGAACTAAATGTACTAATTCATTATATATTTTAGGAGTCGGAGTCGGTCCATTTTATACCGACGCCGACTCCACCAAAATGGTGACCGACTCCACAGCCCTGCCTTAAAGAATACAATTCATCCCGCATATGGCTAGATGAACGGAAAATTTAAAATATTATGGCTATTATGAACGTGAGAAGGAAAAAATGAAAATGCAAAACCAAAAATGGTCCGGTACTTAAGGAGGGGTTAAACTGGTTTTTACACGTTTATTATTTACATTACTATTGGTCCCAGCATCACAAGGAGACTGCAGATTTTTCTGGACTGGAAGTGCAACCTCCTATTGCTGTGCACTTAAAGCACCTTGTGCCAGTGGGTTAATGAGCACATTTATTTTATTCTGTTGGTGAGTATAAGCGTAGTTTAACAGATATGCGTCTTTACCTCGTAAATCTTTAGATTTTGCTTTCTCTTGGGAAGACGCAGGAACAGTCTCAGAAATTTCCATACCAAGGACACGAATATTTTCAGTTACAGAATGGTCGGAGTGGTTGGTCTCATTGTTAAAAGAGCCATTTTCAATGTTATTATTCAGCTCCATTTTCCTAAAGGATTACATGACAGGATGTTTGTTAAAGAAAAGACAGACACAAAACAGGAGCTCATACACATTCTCTCGTGATATAATAAAATACGAATATATATATATCTATATGGTATCTGCCCCTTCCAGTTATCCCCTACAATAGCAGAAGTGTGACAGTCCATGGCAGAAGAACAAGTACTGAGGAATGGATGCCTCAGCTAAACAGGAGTGTCCAAGATAACTGGGGAATAATGGGGTTCAGAATGGAGAAACTACAACTATCCAACAAGAACATCAATGAATGGCCTCATCTTACATCTAGATCTTCTGATGAATCAAAAAGTGAAAAACAAAATTCCAAAAATAAATTAAATGCCATTTTAATATAAATCAGCATGAAAAACTAGTTATTTTTGCAATTTACTTTCTGCTACAAAAATGCTCCAGTTTTGAGATATTCTCTTTATTTCATTACAATCGTGCCCCCTGGTGTTTAAAGGGGTTATCCGAGGCTGGAAATGGCCCCCCCATGCGCCTGGGCCCCTTAGACTGATTCTACTTACCTGGCTCCCCGCTCCGCTCCTGGTTCCCGCACGTCCCCATCGCCGCCTGCGACTGACTTCCCCCCACCGCGACACCAGATGTTTTCATCTGTGCACGGGGAGAAGCTGCTGCGGCTGTGCGGGGACCAGGAGCGGTGCAGGGAGCCAGGTAAGTAGAATCAGTGTGAGGGGCCCAGGCGTATGGGGGCCATTTCCAGCCTCGGATAACCCCTTTAATCTGTTTATTAATGCGCATATCCTCCTACTGAGGTGGTTGCACACACTAAGTTCCATCCTTGCCACCAGCCATATCTACAGTCAGAAGCTGTGGCAATTACAGGGAGACTGGTGCAGCAGAAAGGACATGTCCCCTGATAGAAGACATGTCCACTGAACTGTGACAGTGAGAAAGCTGCAGCAGAAAGGACATGTCCCCTGAGAAAGGACAAGTCCTCTTAACTTTGATAGGGAGAAAGCAGAAAGGATATGCCCCCCTGAGCTGCCAGCCTGAAGAGAATCTAGCAGAGCCATAGGAGCAATGATTAGAGGAGATATGAATTCACGCGAGTTCTAGCTCTGTGAGAAATAATTTGTCATATCCTGTCTGATTTCTGATTTTCATTTTATACATCAATCATGGCATCATCCTAGTAAATGTATTATTTTATACACACCTTTGTGCTGAAATCTGACTGGACAAGGTAGATCGACGTACCTAAAATTGAAATGTGAAATGTTACTTTTCATTGTTTGCTCTCTTCATTAACCACTCACGTATGTCTTTGTGTTTTTATAAAGATCACTTTCAAACATGTCCCCTGAAAATTACAGGGGATCTGTCACCTGGATTTAGTCTCCATAACTGCAGGTAGGGAGTCCCGTTACCTTGTACGTCCTCAAAAATTGGCAGGACTGACACACACATAAGGGAGAACCATGTTTTAAGGGTACAGAGTGGGGGAACAGAGGGAGAGCTGAAATAAAAGAGTAGCGATGTGGGCTCCCAGTCTTCAGTACTACTCATGTAGTACTGAAGTTAATAGGCCTAAATCAAGAGTAACAGATCCCTTTAAGAGAGTATGTCAGCAACAGACCTTTTAGGGAGTGAATCTGGTGCACCAAGAAGGCTTCTACCAACTTACTCCCCCCCCCACCCCCCTCTAATTCCCAGCTGCCTGATTAGAGTGTGGAGGGATTCTTATAGATGTCCTAATATTAAAAGGTTAATTCTGCTGACTGACCCTATAAAACCTAGTCCACACTTCAGTGATTTCCATCAGTGATTTTTAAACCAAAACCAGGATTGGAGCCTCCACAGAGACAAGGTATAAGGGAAAGATCTGCACCTGTTCTGTGGTTAGAGCCGCACCTGGTTTTGTCTCACAATCGCTGATGGAAATCACTGACCGAACACTGACATGTGAATAAGGCTTGAGGCTCATTGACACGACCGTGTGCTGGCCAGACCCATAGTGTGGCCTGCGATATATGGGTCCTGGCCGTTTTTGCACAGCATCACAGATGCAGACCCATTCAAGTGAATCAATGCATGCACTGCTTTTTTACAGTGTGAACTGTCAGATGTGGATCGCGGACCCCATTCAAGTGAATGAGTCCACACCCGCATACTGAAGCCCTCCGTTCGTGTGCATGAGCCATTATGTACATCAATGGAGAAGGGAAGAATATACCTTGCTCTTGACATGATGGGACTTAGTTTGAAGATATTTTGTCCTAATGAGAAATTCCCTTTTTATATTGATGACCTATCCTCAGGACAGATCATCGATACTCAATCCGTGGTGGTGGTGGGGGCGTGTCCCGACACTCCCACTGATCATCTGTGAAAGCAGCGGGAGTTGGCCCCCGCTAATCTGATATTGATGACCTATCCTGAGGATCAATATAAACAAAAAAAAACCCAGACAAACCCGTTAAGGCTGGGTTTACAAATGCGCTTTGAACTCCGGCAGTCTGTTCCAGCGAAACCACTGTATCGGGCATACAAGCTGGACAAAAAAAATACTATACGCTGCATTTTTTTGTCCGGTTGAAAGCCGACATATATGCCGGAAAGAGGCAGATCCCCGACGGATCCCATTAAAGTGAATGGGGATCTGGCAGTCCATGGTGGTATCCGGCTATGCCAGAAACTGTGTACTCCAGCAGTCTATTCCTCCTCCGGAGTTTAAGGCGCATATATGAGCCCATAAACTATAAGACTCAGCAGCTCTCCAGGAGTAAAGGTGAGCGGAGTAAAATCACTAACTGCTGAAGCGACACTGCCGTAACTTTCCCACATTGGCCCTGAACTGTGTGGATGAATGGCGTGATTTGAGGGACTGGCTACTAACACTACTGTGTAATACAAGTTATCTAGAAAACTACATATTATTACCATCAATATTGAACCTAAGGGTGATACAGAGGTAGACTGCAACCATTAAAGAAGAACTCCCGACAAAAATTTTATTCCATGTCCTGCTAGAAATGTACATGATGTAATCTGTAGTGAATGTCATTTTCTTACCAGTGTCTGAATTTTTGACTTATATCATCCTGAAGTTTCTTATCTGTGTCATGTGACCAGCAATTAGACCCACCAACTCACACATAGACTTATGTGTGGACAGAAGTCTAATTCTCTATGTATTCCTATGAGACTGAAAGTGAGGCTCCCATAGGAATGAATAGAGCAGTTACTGGCTTTATGTCCTGGGTCAGTTGGAGGTCAGGGAGTTGGTCACATGACCCAGCTACAATAAGGCTACTTTCACACTAGCAGCAGCCCGGGCTGCCGCAGGTAAATGTGTGGAGCCGGAACTGCGCCCCGGCCCCACACATGTCAGTCACACACATACATACACTTACACATACATACTTACATAGCAGGAGCAGGACAGTACTGAACTGGAGGAGGATGGCGCGGCAGAAAGGTAAGTTTACCCACAGCGCCACCTGCTGGAAGGAGGGGAAATTGCAGGGAGACGGATCCGTCCTGAACTCCATTGAAAGTCAATGGAGGATAGATCCGTTTACCATTGTGTCACACCAAACGAATGTGTCCCCATTGACTTTCATTGGGGGTCATGACGGATCCGCTGCGGTTTGTTCTCCGGTCTGAAGACCGAACGGAATGCTTCTAGGAGCATTCCGCTCTCTTCAGTTCAGTTTTGTCCCCATTGACAATGAATGGGGACAAAACTGAAGCGTTTTTATCCGGTATTGAGCCCCTATGACGGAACTCAATACCGGAATTTAAAAACGCTAATGTGAAAGTAGCCTAAGAAGAGCGGTTTTTACTCACAGAAACAGTCACTGATAAGAAATTGACATTCACTACAGATTATATCATGCACCTTTCTAACAGGTCAGAGAATAAAAATTTTTGCGGGAGTTCTTCTTTAAATGATTAACTAGAAGCACTTTTCCCAATAAAAGGGAGACTTCAGACATTGATAAATTGTGCTGCTATATGAGACAGTCATTTAAATAAGTGGACATATACTACCGTCACTAATATCGAATCTAACGGTGATACGGAGGTGGACTACATAACTCTGGATGAATAATACGATGTGCACTAACAGTGGATTTTATTTCCTGTGATGATTTTTAACCGCACTATATGAAATATCTAGTCCTATCTTGCGTGAGCTCCGCAACTAGGCATAAATAAGTGACTGTGAATATTATTATGTTTGCGTATATTTTGATATTTTCTCTGATTATTTTGTGTATGACTCTCAATCACCAACTATAAAAACACACACATTGCCAAGTTTATGACCTTGAAGTCCCCAGCATACGCCTTTAGGAGGCGATCCACGCAGCTTATGACTAATGCGGCCTGTCAAACACTACCTTGTTTGGTCTAAGGGCAGAGAGATGAGGAGATTCGGGGGGAGTGGCGTACATGAGGCGAGACGTGAAGGTGTTATTTGCAATCTTCATGCACTCCTCCAGGGTTTTCAGGAAGGTATTGCATGTTGACTTCAAAAGAGCTCCCATATTAAGATCCTCCTATTACAAGGGCAAAAACACATATCCAGTTACAAAGTGGTCCTCAATACACAAATCACCAATAACATTAAAATTACCTGCCTAATAGGCCCCCTCATTCCGCTAAACCCCCTCTGACTTGTTGAGGAGTGGCTTCCCCAAGTACATATTTAGATTAAATCACTTAAGCTCCTGCAAAATCTTTCTTAGAAGAGGAATGAGAAGTTCCATGTCAATCCTACAATGGCAAAGTTCATTCCCTAAGGCTACATGCACACGACAATAAAAAAAAAGTTCAGTTCTTCATGGCCATTTTGCATCAGTGTGTGCATCCATTTTCTGGCCATGTGTCCATTTTTAATGTCTGTTTTGCATCAGTTTTTCATGTCCGTTTTTAATTGATGAATTGGATTGGCAGTTATTTCTTGCCCCCAACTATAATCATGACCCCCATGATGCCCATAATGTCCTCCATAGTGCCCCTAACTAAAATAATGTCCCCTACGGTGTAAATAATTTTTTATAGTGCCCCAGCTAAAATAATGTCCCCCATGTAGGCCCCCTGGTAAAATAATGTCCCCCATAGTGTAGGAATTTTTTTTAATGTTCCCAACTTTTATAATGTCCCCCATGTAGGCCCCCATCTTAAATAATTTCCCCCCATGGTTTAAATAAATGCCCCCACAGCTGCTTTTTAATGATTTAAAGAAAAACCTCACCTTATCCAATTGCTCGCGCTGCAGCAGTCTCTTCTCTCTTCCACGCACAGGACCTGCCGAAGGACCTGCGATGTGCGCGATGACGTCACTGCGCGCGCCAACATGGTGACGTCACCGCGCATAACGCTGGTCCATTGGCAGGGCCTGCTCAATGAAGAAACCAGAGACTGCGCAGCGCGAGCAAGTGGGTAGGGTGAGTGGCCATAGTGTACCCGTTTTTAATGGCCGTTAGACGGGAGCACTCCTGTCAATCGGCCCCATTCATTTCAATGGGGCAGTTGGCCCGTTAAAACGGCCCAGAAATAGGACATGTCCTATTTCTGGACGGACGCTATTCACTGGCCGTTAAAAAAATGGCCATGTGAATAGCCCCATAGGCTTTCATTGGTGTAAAAATGGCCGTGTGACGGCCGCTACTTAGACAGCCGTCACACAGTCATTTTTCACTGTCGTGTGCATGAGCCCTAATTCAAAAAGGGATTCTTCATCCGCTGGGATGTACGTTATACAGCCCAAGTGGAGAAACTGGGAAAGGTTGGATGCTAGCTACTCACTTATATATATATATATACACTAATGTAATCAATGCATGTGACTTCTACAGACAAAGAGGGGAATTATGAGAAGTCGCTTACAGCAGTAGTAACTTGGATAACACTAAAGGCACGGCCATGTGTTCAGGTTTTTTATGCAGTTTTTAAATCCAAAAGCAGGAGCGGATTTGAAAGAAAAATACAAAAGTAGAGAAGTTGTATCTGCTCTTAAAGGAATGGGAGGGTTGGGGGGCAACACCCCACTTAGCTGTACCTGTAAGGGCTCATGCACACGGCCGGTGCCGGCCCGTGCCCGTATTGCGGCCTGCATACACCAGGTCCGCAATACACGGGCACCGGCCGTGTGCAGCCTACAATACGGATCGCGGACCCATTCACTTCAATGGGTCCGCAATCCGGGAGATGCGGAGCGGAGGCACGGATTGGAACACCACGGAAGCACTACGATGTGCTTCCGTGGTGTTTCTGGCCGTGCCTCCGCACTGCAAAAAAGTAGCACAAGCACTACTTTTTTGCAGTGCGGAGCGTCGGATGCGGATCGCGGACCCCATTTAAATGAATGGGTCCATGATCCGAATCTGGCGGCCCCACTGTCAGTGCCCGTGCATTGTGGACCGCAAATTACAGTCCACAGCACGGGCACTGACTGCACATGCTCGTGTGCATGAGGCCTAAAGGAAAGAGGACTTACCTGATTCCCAGCTCCTTCTCCTCCAGCCTGTCATGCTCCACTGGGCTCCCTCAACATCTGGTTTGACATGGCAGCAGCCAATCACTGGCCATAGCAGTTACGTCATGAATGGCCACATGATGCAAGCGGATCTGGTTTCCGCTGCGGCCAGTGATTCAAACTGGATGCCAACATTGAAGGAGCTCAGTGGAGCATCGCAGGCCTGGAGGAAAAAACCCTCCCATTCTTGCACAACCCATTTAATACTTTATCTCCAAACCTGATTTTGGCTTCAAAAACTGCATCAAAAAGCCCGACTACATGGCAGCATCCTTAGGCTGGGTTTCCATGTTCAGGTTTTCTGAAACCAGGAATGGATCATAAAAGGAGAGCAAGTATAAGCGACAGATACTACCTCACTCCTGGTTTTGGTTCAAAAAACTGCATCAGAAAACCTGAACATGGAAACCCAGCCTCAGCCACCACAACCATGTGTCTAGCGCTGAAGACAGATGGCAAGCAAACCAAACAAGACCGGCTCAGATGTACATACCAGAGATTCAGATGTGCCTAGAACAGAGCTGTCTTTCGTCTTATTCACTTGCTGGACCAAGATATCACAATACAGCCTTAATTCGGACATCTTTTTTTTAAGCACTTCTGTGCTATCACTAAACTCTGTGGAAGATAAAAAACCTGCGTAAGTACATACAGTAATAAAAGAATATTAATAATATAAAACCTCTAATGAGAGAGACAATCATGGCACAATGCTTTAAGTGTCCGGTACCCGAATACTGCTCTGTTTACGGGCAGCCATACGTGCATCGGTCAACAACGGTCATGTGCATAAGCCCTAAAGGGCATCGGTCAGCAGGTTTGTACCTATGACACTGGCTGACCTGTTACATGTGCACTTGGCAGCTAAAGGCATCTGTGTTGGTTCCATGTTCATATGTGCCCGCATTGCTGAGAAAAATTATGCAAAAATATATGCAAATGAGCCTCTAGGAGCAATAGGGGTGTTACCATTACACCTAGAGGCTCAGCTCTCTCTGCAACCTCCACATCCTGACCACTTTGATTGACAGGGCCAGACTGTGAAAACGTCATCATTCCTGCCTGCCCCTGTCAATCAAAGTGCAGAGAGTGTGGCACTTGTAGAGAGAGCAGAGCCTCTAGGTGTAATAGTAACACCCCCGTTGCTCCTAGGGCTCATTTGCATATATGAAATCATCATTTTTCTCAGCAACGTAGGCACTTATGAACATGGGACCAACACAGATGCCTTCAGTTGCCAAGAGTACATGTAACAGGTCAGCCAGTGTCATAGGTACAAATCTGCCGACAGATGCCCTTTAAAGAAGAACTCCCGCAAAAATTTTTATTCTCTGACCTGTTAGAAAGGTGCATGATATAATCTGTAGTGATTGTCATTTTCTTATCAGAGGCTGAAATTGAGAGTTTCCACACTCTTCTTATTGTAGCTGGGTCATGTGACCAACTCCCTGACCTCCAACTGACCTAGGACAGGAAGCCAGTCACTGCTCTATTCATTCCTATGAGACTGGAAGTGAGGCTCCCATAGGAATGCATAGAAAATTAGAGTCCACACATAAGGTGCTGTGTGAGTGGGTGGGTCTAATTCCTAGTCACATGACACAGATAACAAAACTTCAGGATGATATAACTCAAAAATTCAGCTACTGGTAAGAAAATGACATTCACTACAGATTACATCTTGTACATTTCTAGCAGGACATGGAATAAATATTTTTGCGCGAGTTCTTCTTTAATAGAGTTGAGCGAACGTGCTCGTAACGAGCACTGTACTGCTCGGATCCCCTGCGCTCGCATGGGCGCAGCCATCCGGATCCGTCCTCCTCACCCAACGGATCCGGATGCCTTCGCCCATGCAAGCGCAGGGGATCCGAGCAGTACAGTGCTCGTTACGAGCATGTTCGCTCAACTCTATTCTTTAAGCATCTTCATTATTCTGTGCAGATTCTCCTTTTTTATTCACTCCATACAATTGTCAGTAGGAATCATCACTCTTCTAGCAATGCCTGTATTGTGTGCCTGAATTTTGAAAAATATTAGATAAGATTTGGGGCACACTTCACGCATCCTATTTTCTGAGCTATTACTAAATCCTTCCCATGAAGACATTAAATCATTAGGTGACGTAATACAGTCAAATGACATCATTCAACTAAGGAAAAGTGGAAAAATTTAAATAATATAGGTCATAACCGACTCCAGAAAGTTGGCTTAGTACGGAATAGTATCCTGTCTGAAGCACGGGATTTGAGGAGGTGGCAGGTCACCAATTCAGAGATTTAATCTTCTGATTAAAACGTGTAATCTGCAGTTTAACAGATGTGGCATTGGACGCATGTAGGCAGAAATCCTAAGCTTCTCCACTGTGCCACGTGAAATATATACCATTATAATGACTATTGGGAATTCATTACATCAAGGACTACATGGAAGAAATGTCAAGATGTGACCGCTATTCCATATACACCAGGGCTCCAGGCTGAGAAAAAAATAACGTGGGCGCCTCTGGTAGCCACGTCTAAAAGTTTCGGTTGCCATCCGGTGCCCTCCAAGCAGAACAATAATCTTCTATGTATAGAAAATCCATCATTTTGCCTGGATGGAGAACCAAATAATAAACCACACCAGATTTTACAATCAGTAATTTTCTTTGGAACCCCTTTTTAAATAGAAATCAGCCCAGCAATCAGATGTTGCCAGAGGAAGCCACGCCTGGCCCTGCAGCAGCCGCTCACAGATGGGGTCCAAAGCGAACAAATGGCCCAGGAATTATTGATTCATTTAATTTATTATTTGTTTAAATTCACCATTTCACGCGATTTAAATATCATTTATTTTACTCTATGGGTTGTTATGATTCCCGCGATACCATATATGTGTATTTTTTTTGTGTTTTTCGCAAAATAATTTTTCTTTTTAAATGTGGACACAGAAAAAACCATATTAAATTTTATTAACTTATTTTAGTCCCACTAGAGGACTCCACAATGCAATAATTTGATTGCTTCTATAAAAGTTTAGTACCTGTAGTATAACATGTAATGCGCAGTCTATTAGGCTCAACGGGCAGTCTATTAGGCTATGCCTTCAGCAAGTCCTAATAGGCATATGTCCATAGCTAGGCCCCGAGCTGCCATGGCAACTAAAATGTGGAGATAATGTGAGTGACTGATGGGGGCAGAAGGAGCACCCTCCCTTTGACAAACAACTTAGATGCTGCAGTTGTTACTGACTGCAGCATCTAAGGAGGTAACTGGCTGGGATTGAAGCACCATTGGATGGCACCTGCAGCTCCTATGTCATTCAGTGCACTCATCTGCGGTAAGCACCACTAAACTGGATGCACAGTTAGATCCAAATGTGGGAAGGGATAAACCATCTAACTGTTCTCCCCGAGTCCAGCTCTGGCAGCGTGAAGAGTAGCTAACTGGAGGGGGGAGGGCTGCTTTAGATGGTGATATCTCCTCAATGGTAGCAGCTAGAAACATGCAACATGCTGGTCTTGTCTGAAAGCTGACAGTCCAGGCTTGAATGACAGCTAGTCCAAGACACAGAGAAGAAATCACTGTTAGAAACCAAGTCAGGAATATTCGCGAGTGAAACCTGTTTTTACTTTCATTTTCAGCTGCATTCACAGCATCCCGATTTCTATCAGTGATAGCTTTCTCTGTCCTGAACATATTGTTGTCATTTTGGTATTGTCTGAAAGCTCGAAATGTCTGCTTTCAAACAAGATCAGTTGCATGTTTCATTCAGGAGGTAGCAGCATCTAAAGCAGCCCTCCCCCTCCAGTTACTTTTCCCACTCTGGCAAAAGAGTTAGGGGGTTAAAGGGGTTGTCCAGTAGGTAATTTTTTTCTTTCCACACATACACACATCAGTTTCCTTATCGCTCCTGTTTCAGTGCTTCCTGGGTTGCCGCTGTGCCTAGCAGGACTAGCGAAGTGGTTATCCCCTGTGTGTTGAGAGGGACCAGGAAATAGAGACTAGCTTGGACCTGGGACACATACGAACATGAGCAGTGGGGGGTCAGTGAGAGGATTATGAAGTGAAAAAAAACCTTTAATATAAATGATATGAAACGGTTACCTTTCTCCTTCTTTGTTCTGATGTCTGTTATACAGGCTTTTGCAGAACCCAATGCAACAAGCCACTGTTGTCGTTCTGCTGCCGTCCTGGCTTTCAGATAGAAGTACTGCTCCCCTGGAATTGCTAGATCCATCCGCGTGTTATCAGTGGCGTGCACTGTCGATGCAGAAATGTATACATTCATACAATATACAGGGCATTGTGTGGAAGAGTAAAAATGCTAAATATTTAAAGGGTAACTAAAACTTTGATGAAAGCAGTGATGCTAAGCATGCTCCCAACTTTGAATGCCTTGAAATCTAAGCAGAGCTGGTGAAAGTTAATTCTTTTACGGAATTAAAAAAAAAAAAAAAAAAGGACAGCCATATTTGTTATAAATCCAGAATCAGAAGAAAAGCAACTCTATGGTCAGGTGTATATAGTGTTTTTGTTATATTTTAGGGAGTAATGCTCTCTAAGTGGTTGTATCTTTTGTGAGAACAGCTTTCATTCTGGTAGATACAAAATGTCCATTCATTATGACACGTCCATTTGCCCAGTGGTGGCCGCTGCATGTCTGGTCAGAAGTGATTTCCTGTCAGAGAACAAGCGGTGATGACCAATGGCTGAGATGGCTTCATCTTCGTAAGACAATCCCTTTAAGAAAAACCGTGGCCAGACAAGCTAAAAGATGTAAAGGTTGGTCCAAGAACAACATTTAATAATTACCCACAGGATAGTAATCGCTTTAGAAAGGTCTTATTGTGCTGGACTGAAATGTTGAGGTTAGGAGTGAGTAAAGATTCCACCACTCTTTTCACCTATTTTTGGAGTGCTGTCTCATCTGTTCTTTGAGGATAGATGATAAGTGTATGATCACTAGGGGTTTGACTGCTTTGACTCCAACGAGAACAGAGTTCTCTAAGTCCCCTGTGTGAATAGAGTGCTAGTGCGAATGCATGACCACTATTACCTGTCTATCCGACTGCCAGATGCAGCGCTCTGCTAACTCCACTACATTAAAGGGATTCTTCAGGGCCTGTACCTAAAATGTTTCTTTCAGCCAAACTGTGGGTAGAAGACACTTTGAGCAGAACTAACCCGTCCATCACACTGATGATTGCACAATTCCATCTGACATCGTGTGAACACCTGACTGACTCATGGTTCTTCCTCTCATTTTAGGACCGGAGGTGCGCCTTTTTTATTTCTATTTGGAGCACATCCAGTCATGATGTCAGAGGAAGAGCTCTCAGTCAATTGTGTGGTCAAGTGATCCCAGAAGGGATTGCGGAATCGGCGAGTAAGTACTGTTCAAAAGGTCTTCTCTCCACAGGTTAGCTGAAAGAGTCATTTTAGGTATAGGCCTGGAGAACCTCTGTAATGGAGTGGCGGGCACACTTCAGCACTATCACTCCATTCACCCAGGGGATTTGATGACCTATGATCACGTGGGTAGGTGATAAATGCAGTTTGTGGCCCTACCCTTTATGAATATAAACCATATATGGTCGAAATAACAGAAAAATACTGTATACACTACTGAAAAGGAGTCCACATTTTCATTTGTTACACCAAAAACCAGTCAGGCTGCAGAGGTCCAGTCTGTGGCCTGCCTTCTTCTGACCACTTTTTGGAAAAGTGGTGACCAGAGATCGCAATAACGCATAAAAAAGCGTCATAGACGCGTTTTCAGGCAATTTTACTCCCTGAAAAAAGTCTAAGGCATACCACTACTCCTTAGACTGTTCCCAGTTTTTCATCAGTGCAGTGAGCAATGCTGCCAGTGCCTGAAATAACCAATAACAAAGCTCCTTACAGCAAGGAGCTTTGTTATTGGTGCGCCAGAGCAATACAGGTCGAGTGAGGCAGAGGAAGCCGGCGGGAGCTGGAAGAAGGAGGGGCCGGCTCCCGGGGCTGGAAGGAGAGAGGGCGCGCAGAGCATGGACCCTGGGAAACAAAACAGGGCCGCTGGAGAGGTAAAGGGCCGCAGACTGATGTGACTGGTGCCTGGGATAAGAGCTGCCTCCGGCCTGTGTCCCCCGGGTGGAGAGGGATGGGAGAGTTGTGGCAGTGAAAAGCTGTCAGTCTTCAAGTGAGTGATTTTCCCCCTCCCCCAACCATGGTTCTGTCCAGCCTCCCAGTTCTCTGCTCCCCCTCCTCCTGTCACCCCTCTAGTGACCCTGCTCTCCTCTTCTCCTGTCACCCCACTAGTAACCCAGCTCTCCCCCCCACTAGTGACCCTGCTCTCCCTGTCACCCTGCTCCCCCTGTCACCCCTCTAGTGACCCTGCTCCCCCTGTCACCCCTCTAGTGACCCTGCTCCCCCTGTCACCCCTCTAGTGACCCTGCTCCCCCTGTCGCCCCTCTAGTGACCCTGCTCCCCCTGTCGCCCCTCTAGTGACCCTGCTCCCTGTCACCCCTCTAGTGACCCTGCTCCCCCTGTCACCCCTCTAGTGACCCTGCTCCCCCTGTCGCTCCTCTAGTGACCCTGCTCCCCCTGTCGCCCCTCTAGTGACCCTGCTCCCCCTGTCGCCCCTCTAGTGACCCTGCTCCCCCTGTCGCCCCTCTAGTGACCCTGCTCCCCCTGTCGCCCCTCTAGTGACCCTGCTCCCCCTGTCGCCCCTCTAGTGACCCTGCTCCCCCTGTCGCCCCTCTAGTGACCCTGCTCCCCCTGTCACCCCTCTAGTGACCCTGCTCCCCCTGTCACCCCTCTAGTGACCCTGCTCCCCCTGTCACCCCTCTAGTGACCCTGCTCCCCGTCGCCCCTCTAGTGACCCTGCTCCCCCTGTCACCCCTCTAGTGACCCTGCTCCCCCTGTCACCCCTCTAGTGACCCTGCTCCCCCTGTCACCCCTCTAGTGACCCTGCTCCCCCTGTCACCCCTCTAGTGACCCTGCGTCCCCTCCTTCTGTCACCCCACAGGGAAGCTGAACAGACTCCACCGACTACAATGGGATCGGTTCAGTTTCCATTTGCGATCTGCCTTTTTACCAGACAAAAAACTCCTGCATACAAGGCTTTTTTTGTCTGGTCTTTCAACAGAATCTGCAACAGAGGCTCCAAATGCTGCCTCCAACACAGATGTGAGCAAGTGCAGGCCTGCGTATTATGTATTTTAATTACCGCAGATTTCGTACTCCTCCTCGGATAAAAATACTCCTCAAAAATGGTCAGAGGAGTATTTTTACTCCTCTGAAAAAAACGTAGCGCGACCTCTGGTGGTGACGGTGTCGGAAAAAACTAAAGTCGAAAAATCTGTGACTTTTCTACGCCAGAAAACTGGCGTAGAAGCTTTACAGATCTCCCTTTTAAGTGCAGTCTGCTTTATGGGTTATGTTATGGCCAGTAATATGGGTTATCCAACAGACAACCTTCTAAAGAGAAGCATTGTGACATCATCACATTCAATTCTATGTCTGTAAAGTAGAGCTTCACTTAATGACCTTATTCTTCTCTAATAAGTATAACCACATTTTTCTACATATTAGGATTTTGAACAGAAACAAAACCCTTATATTGGCTCCTGGGGAACATTAGCCACATACTCCAATTAAACTGTGTCTCTTGGGAAAGACGTGTTTTTATCAGCAAAAGGTTTCTATGAAAACAAGATCAAGCTCAAAGCTATAAAAGAAAGTCATGGAAATATTAGATAACCACTCACTGTCCTCTGCAACCTACCCACCAGCAATAAAGGAGTTGTCCCATCATAACCCTTCTCAGAAGGTGGGCCGCCCATCCACAGCAGCCGGACACTACTCTCAGGAGGCACCCAACATGACTGGTCAATATTCATAATTCCATATTAACAACACTCTGGATTTTGTAGCCACATTTTCATTAATGGGGTGTCTCATGGAGGCAAAACCCTACTCAGAAACCCTATGAGACCTAAGAGAGAACAGAGGCTCTGGAGGGCTCATGTCACTTATATATTACAAGGATGGCCAAGCAGCTCAGTGGCCACTATGTAATACTACACTACCCAGGACTGGCTGTGGCTTCCTCCAGAATCAGCAATTCTACAGAATCATGCATTTCCATGAATTACCTTGAATTTCACAGACAGCCATCTGGATGCTTCCCTTACAACCCTTCCAAGCATCTTCCCTCGAGTCGTAATAAGAAAGATTTCCTCCACAAAGAAGAAACCATCTTGGCTGCCATCCTAGAAGGAACGATGAGAAAGACATGCCATTAATACAAACGTAATCAAACTATTGCACAATATTCTAGTATTACACAGGTAGCAGACTTCTAGGTGTGTGGGGTGGTGACTACATACCTTTGTCTATATGGATGTGATCCATACATATATCCTCCTGTATACATGTAGACAAGCAAGTGTTAAGAATTCTTATATTAGGAAATAAGAGCAGTGCATGTGCCAAGATCATTGAAGATGTTCTCCAGGAATGTATCAGTATGGCCTCGGGTAACCCATGCTAGAACGTAACTAGGACAGGTTACTTATGAGGGCGGTGGGACCTTGGTTGACTGCTGTCACTTCACACTGATAAGATGTGCCGTCAGGTTGCTCTCCCCAGCCTCTAACTCATGCGGCTAGCAGTTTAGCATGGGCAAAACTGCTGACAACTTTTAAAAAAGCATATGTCACCTGAAAATAATCCCTATATTTTATGTAAAGGGGGGGGTCTCACGTGAGCACTCCCGTCCAGATGCTCAGACGCATTCAAAAATTCTGAGATTGGGGATAATTCAGTGGGTGCTACTGTCTACTTACAGTATTCCCCTCTATTGACTGCCTAAAATGTAAGTACTGCACCTCCACCGTTCTAACAGACACGTAAGAAGATAGATTATTAGGGAAGACTTTCAAGGGGTTGTCCACTTTTTTTTTTACCTCCAATTAAAAAAAAAAAAAAAACACCCCGCTGATCAGCTGTTTGACGAGGAGGCCTCCTGTGGAGCAGCGGTGTAGTGTAATTACAAAGGAGCAACTACTCGCCATTACACTGCACCACCAAAACTTCAGAGATGAAGAGCAGTGTAGTGAAGAGGAAGCAGCACTCACATGGAGCACCGCTTTCTCTTCAAACAGCTGATTGGTAGGGGTACAGGGTGTCGGACCCCCGCCAATCTAATATTGGTGACCTATCCTGACCATAGGTCATCAATATACATGGCCGGACAACTCCTTTAAGTTATCCCTTATCCACAGGGCAGGCGTGCGGCTGCACCATTCAATTCTATAGGTATTCCAGTTAGGTTAAGGCTTCATTCACACGACCGTATGTGTTTTGCGGTCCGCAAATTGCGGATCCGCAAAAAAAACGGATGACGTTCCGTATGGTATCCGTGTCCGTTTTTTTTGCGGATCCATTGTAACAATGCCTATCCTTGTCAGCACAACGGACAAGAATAGGACATGTTCTATCTTTTTTGCGGGAACGGAAATGCGGACATACGGAAACGGAATGCAAACGGAGTACCTTCCGTTTTTTTTGCGGACCCATTGAAATGAATGGTTCCACATACGGTCCGCAAAAAAAACGGAATGGACACGGAAACAAAATACGGTCGTGTGAATGAAGCCTAAAGAGGACCTGTCACCTCTCCTGAAATGCCCATTTTAATATGCATTCCCCATGTAATAACAATTCTGGAGCGTCTATTCTTATGGCTCTATGTTGTGCCATTCCTTTATTATTCCTGCTAGAATTTCTGAATGAATTGCTAGCAGTCTGCAATAAGGGTACAGAGGGGAGGTTACTATTTGGGGGTGTGTACCAAGCTAGATCGCGCAGGGCAGGGGCTCTTTTATTTACAAACACACACTGCTGGGCGGAGGCTTCCGCCCGGCAGTGTGTTCTGTGACGTCACTGGCTCTGATGGGCCGGCTTTAGCGCTGCCCTAGCCGTTTTACTGGCTAGGGCAGCGCTAAGTCCCGCCCATCAGTGCTGGTGACATCACCGGGCTCACTGCTGGTCGGAAGCCTCCGCCTGGCAGAGCATGATTCGTCACCGGAACTGGGCAAAATGCCTTTGTCCTGTGCGATTTAGTGCAGGGCAAAGGAGAGCGTCGGAGCATGAAATGTTGTCAGGCAGGTGGCCTGGGTGAAATTCTGGGTATGTCCGGGTTCAGCTTTGAACTCGGACAACCCCTTTAATCCAACCGAAATACCGCTTTAACTGTTTTCAACCTCTAGATGTCATCAATCAAAGGCAAGAAGAGGTCTTAAAAATGCTGAAGAACTGAAAATCAAGGCATATCATAAAGCATCGGGACTTTTGATAATACAACGATAAAGCTTTAGTCACATAAAACCCTTTATATGAAAGCACAAAGCTACCCAGCTTATCATAAGCAGGTGGCACTGCGATCACTAGGTGTAGGAGATAAAGAACCACCTAAAATCAATATCATTTCCAAGCCACAATGTAGGTGAAAGGTGCGGGGCTGAATAGAGCAGGTGCCAATGGTTACTGGATTGCTTCACCTAAACTACATGTTAGGGCTAGATAACCACAGGAGATAATCCACACTGCCAGTATTCTACACCGCCCATGACATTTTATCTACATGCCACACGTGATAGATTCTTATAACTGGGAGTGAACAACAGACAGAAAATATTAACTCCGTATATTAGATTAGGCGATCAGGCAGACGACAGTCAGGAAGGAAGTGTTCTTTCCCAGCAATCACCCGCTCATAGGTGGAGGAAACCGCTGCTATTACACGTAGTGATCTCCTCCACAGTATGGGGAAGAGCGATCATTACGCCATTGCTTGTCCTCAAACTGAATCATTGTTTGCCAGCAGCAGATCGTCATAAGACAGTATGATCTGGCGCCGGCAAGCAATGATTTTTAAACCTGCTGAAAGACTGAGATCGTTTATCTGATAATCATCGGCAGTATTACACCGGCAGACCATTGCTAAAGAGCGTTCCAATGAACGGCCTGACAATCGCCTGATGTAATACAGGCTTAACGCATAAACCAATAATGCAGGTAAGGCTGTGTTCACATTACAGTCATTGCTTTTCTGCATCCTTAAAAGAGGTTCTCTGGGATACACACATTGATGACCTATCCTCAGGATAAGAATGGCTCCCAGAGCCCACTATGCAGTTCCCTGCTGCTGACCCTTTATTCTCAGGGACCCCTGAGATCAGACCCCTATTGATCATAAAGTGAATGTACATCATAGCTATAGGAATACTACAATAATGATTTAGGGGGTCATTTACTATCAGTTATACGCTTCTGGCTTTTCCCTGCCCACGCAGACGTCAGAAATTGTCTAAATTTAAAACAGCAAGGAAGCCGTCTTACATTTAGACCGGTGGTGGATGCACCCAAGTTATGTAGAGGCCGGTGCCTCTTCATAACTTCCATAGATCCACTGCCAGCTATAGGGCTTATTAAGACTGGCGTTTTAGACCCCCTTAGTTTCCATCATATTGAATATGAAAACTAGTGCAGGCACAATGTGGTGGTGTTGTCCTCAGCAAGCAGTCAGATTCCATGTACAGTGGGGAAAATAAGTATTTGATACACCGGCGATTTTGGAAGTTTTCCCACCTACAAAGAATGGAGAGGTCTTGTGGCAGTGCAGCTGCCAGAGGGCCATATGAGGGCCATAAAATGGTGTATCTCACCCAGAGGAAGCGGGATGAGAAGAAGAAGAAAGGCTGGGAAAATAGTGTTTTTCCTCAGTGTGTGTATCAGCCTGGCTGTTAATGAGAGGTAATTAGCAGCCAGCTGAGGAGCTCAGGTAAAGGTGGGCTGGGCTCCTCAATCAGGGCTCCCCCTCGGGGGAAGGAGCAGGCAGTGGCAAGGTCTGTGGGACCTGCTACCCTTTGTGGGGTAAGCACCGTTATGTGTTTTGGGGAGCTGGGTGGTAGACCCAGATCCCGATAGAGAGGGACACTATTGTGTAGTCAGTGGCTAGACGTCCGAGGATTTGTGTTTATCAGTTGTTTGGATTGCTGTAAAAGTTACAATAAAAGCTGGTTGTGGCCAGTTTGCAACCGAATCTGCAGTGTTGGAGTGGCTTCTTGAGGTGTGCTAACCGTCTAAGGTGAGAAGACGTCGATCCTGGAGAGATAAGTGACCCCCCAATTGTCACAGTCCGTAATTATTATCATAGGTACACTTTAACTGTGAGAGACAGAATCTAAAAAAAAAAAATCCAGAAAATCACATTGTATGATTTTTAAATAATTAATTTGTATTTTATTGCATGAAATAAGTATTTGATCACCTACCAACCAGCATGAATTCTGCCTCTCACTGACCTGTTAGGTTTTTCTTTAAAAACCCTCCTACTCTGCACTCATTACCTGTATTAATTGCACCTGTTTGAACTTGTTACCTGTATAAAAGACACCTGTCCACACACTCCAACCTCTCCACCATGGCCAAGACCAAAGGGCTGTCTAAGGACACCAGGGACAAAATTATAGACCTGCACAAGACTGGGATGGGCTACAGGACAGTAGGCAAGCAGCTTGGTGGGAAGGAAACAACTGTTGGCACAATTTTTAGAAAATTAAAGAAACACAAGATGACTGTCAATCTTCCTCGGTCTGGGGCTCCATGCAAGATCTCGCGTCGTGGGGTAAGGATAATTCCTAGAAAGGTCAGGAATCGGCCCAGAACTATACAGAAGGACCTGGTCAATGATCTGAAGAGAGCTGGGATCACAGTCTCAAAGATTACCCTTAGTAACACACTACTCCGTCATGGATTAAAATCCAGCTGGGCACGCAAGTTCCCCCTGCTCACGCCAAAATCTGTCCAGGTCCGTTTGAAGTTCACCAATGACCATCTGGATGATCCAGAGGAGGCATGGGAGAAGGTCATGTGCTCAGATGACCAAAATAAAACTTTTTGATATCAACTCCACTCGCCGTATTTGGAGAAAGAAGAACCCCAAGAACAGCTTCTCAACAGTGAAGCATGGGGTGGAAACATCATATTTTGGGGGTGCTTTTCTGCAAAGGGGGCAAGACGACTGCACCATATTGAAGGGTGGATAGATGGGGCCATGTATTGCGAGATTTTGGCCAATAACCTCCTTTTCTCAGTAAGAGCTGGGTGAAGATGGGTGGTGACTGGGTCTTCCAGCATGACAATGACCCCAAACACACAACCAGGGCAAATAAGGAGTGGCTCCATAGGAAGCATGTCAAGGTCCTGGAGTGGCCTAGCCAGTCTCCAGACCTGAACCAAATCGAAAATCTTTGGAGGGAGCTGAAACTCAATGTAGCCCAGTGACAGCCCTGAAACCTGAAGATCTGTATGGAGGAGTGGGCCAAAATCCCTGCTACAGTATGTGTAAACTAGGTCTAGAACTACAGGAAACATCTGACCTCTATAATTGCAAACAAAGGTTTCTGTACCAAATATTAAGTTTTGTTTTTCTATTGGATCAAATACTTATTTCATGCAATAAAATGCAAATTAATTATTTGCAAATCATACAATGTGATTTTCTGGATTTTTTTTTAGATTCTGTCTCTCACAGTTAAAGAGGACCTTTCACCACTCCTGACATGCCTGTTTTAATAGCTTTATGCATTCCCCACGTACTATCAATTCTGGAGCATCTATTCTTATGTCTCTGTGTTGTGCCATTCCTTTATTATTTGCACTAGAAGTTATGAATGAATTGCTATTTGCCTTCAGTAAAGGAACAGAGGGGAGGTAACAAGTTGGGGGTGTGTACCTGCACAGACTGACTCTAGCCAATCAGTGCTGTCATGTTCAGACTGTGCATGTACACACCCCCAACTTGTTACCTCCCCTCTGTTCCCTTACTGAAGACAAATAGCAATTCATTCATAACTTCTAGTGCAAATAATAAAGGAATGGCACAACATACAGACATAAGAATAGATGTTCCAGACTTGTTATTACATGGGGAATGTATGAAGCTTTTAAAACGGGCATGTCAGGAGTGGTGAAAGGTCCTCTTTAAAGTGTACCTACTATAAAAATTACAGACCTCTCCATTCTTTGTAGGTGGGAAAACTTACAAAATCGCCGGTGGATCAAATACTTATTTTCCTCACTGTACATGGAATCTGACTGCTTGCTGAGGACAACACTGCCACATTGTGCCTGCACTAGTTTTCATATTCAGTATGATAGAATGGCATAGAAACTAAGGGGGGGTCTAAAACGCCTGTGCGCTGGCAGTGGATCTATGGAAGTTATGAAGAGGCACCAGCCTCTAAATAACTTGGGCCCATCCACCACCGGTCTAAACGTAAGACGGCTTCCTCGCTGTCTTAAATTTAGGCCATTTTCTATGCCTGCGTGGGTAGGAAAAAGTCACAGATTAAAAGCGCATATCAGAACCTGGTGTGCCAGGTAGTCCACACATGTTCTGTCTGCTGCTAATCTACACTATGACGCAGCTTTGTACTGAAATACTGACAATATCCGTAATGAACTGAAAAACACATTGAAGTGTTGAAATAGTATTGATAATTCGATGCATCATGCAACCCTACACTGAACACACCCGCTGCCAAAACTGGTTGAACCATGACCAGACCCTGACTCATTCCATATCACTAGTGTGAAAGAGGCCTGAATGGTACAAAAACAGAACTAAAATAGTCCTCGTCTATAAATCTTCATAATAACTACCTGACCAAACAAAACTGCCATAGCAGCAGGGACACGACTGACGGCGCCGCCCCGCCTGTGACAGCAAGAAGTCAGACAGGTTATTCCAAGTATTTATAGGCCAAGTGATTCAGTCTCCAGCAATGTTTGTGAAAAGCTTTACACTGCACATTGCAAGTGACGGGCACCCTGACATATGTCATACTCCCATGGGACAACTAGGATGGAAAAACGGATGCTTGTGGAAATGGCCATTTTTTTCCTTAAAAAAAAAAAAAAAAAATCACTGTACTTTCACACTATTTCATTTTTCATTTAACCCCTTCAACCCCGGGCCTGTTTTCACCTTCCTGTCCAGGCCATTTTTTGCAAATCTGACAGGTGTAATTTTATGTGGTAATAACTTTGTAACGCTCTTACTTATCCAGGCCATTCTGAGCTTGTTTTCTCGTCACATATTGTGCTTCACGACAGTAGTAAATTTGTGGCAAAATATTTCATTTTTATTTATAAAAAAATACCAAATTTACCAAAAATTTGGAAAAATTAGCAAATTTCCAAATTTCAATTTCTCTATTTTCAAAATACATAGTAATACCTCCAAAATAGTTATTATTTTACATTCCTCATATGTCTACTTTATGTTGGCATCATTTTATAAATGTCATAAATGTCCTTTTTTCGGACGTTAGAAGGCTTAGACGTTTAGAAGCCATTTTTCAAATTTTCAACAAAATTTCTAAAACCATTTTTTTGAGCACCAATTCAGTTATAAAGTGATTTTGAGGGGCTTACATAATGAAACCATTAAATGACCCCATTTTAGAAACTACACCCCTCAAATTATAAAACAAAAATGATGTTACAAACTTTGTTAACCCTTGAGGTGTTCCGCAAGAATTAAAGGAAAATGGAGGTGAAATTTCAAAATTTCACTTTTTTGGTAGATTATTCATGTTAATAATTTTTTTTTCTTGCAACACAGCAAGGGTTAACAGCAAACTAAACCTCAATATACATTGCTCTGATTCTGCAGTTTACAGAAATACCCCATATGTGGTGGTAAACGTCTCTATGGGTTTGTGGCAGTGGTCAGAAGGAAAGGAGCGCCATACGGATTTTGGAGGCAGATTTTGCTAGAATGGTTTTTAGGCACCATTTTGTAATTGAGAGACCCTGACGTACCCCTACAGTGGAAACCCTCAAAAAGTGACCCCATTTTGGAAACTACACCCTTCAAAGAATATATTAAGGGGGGGTACTGACCACTTTGACCCCCTAAGCGTTTTACGGAATTTGGAAACACTTGGCTGTAAAAATGAAAAGCTTAATTTCTTCCAATAAAATTTAGCTTTAGCTTTAGCCCCAAATTTTTCATTTTTACAAGGGGTAACAGGAGAAAAAGCACCCCTTAATTTGTTCCCCATTTTCTCCGGAATACGGCAACATCCCATA
The DNA here is from genome assembly GCA_900303285.1 of Rhinella marina. NCBI lineage: Eukaryota > Metazoa > Chordata > Amphibia > Anura > Bufonidae > Rhinella > Rhinella marina. The sequence goes on along the minus strand of ONZH01007924.1, from coordinate 103,420 downwards.
TGTGGTGATAAACTGCTGTGGGTGCACATGGCAGGATTCAAAACAGAAGGAGCGCCATATGGATTTTGCAGCACAGATTTTGATGGATTGGTTTGCGGGAGCCACTGATTTTCATTTTTTTGAGTTATTGTCTTATGTGGGGGCTCATTTTTTGCGGGATGAGGTGACGTTTTCATTGGTACCATTTTGGGGTACATAAGACTTTTTGATCGCTTGGTATTACACTTTTTGTGAGTCAAAGTGAAAAAAAATAGCTGTTTTGGCATAGTTTTTTACAGCATTCACCTGAAGGGGCAAATCATGTGATATTTTTATAGAGCAGGTTGTTACGGACGCAGCAATACCCAATATGTCTACCATTTTTATTTTTGTTAAATTTTACACAGCTGCATTTTTGAACAGAATGAAATCTTGTTTTTGTGTTGCCATTTTCTGAGAGCCATATTTTTTTTATTTTTTTCGGGCGATTGTCTTAGTTAGGGTTTCATTTTTTGCGGGACAAGATGATGGTTTGATTGGTACCATTTTGGGGTACATACGCTTTTTTGATCACCTGCTATTACACTTTTTGTAAGGGAAGGTGACCAAAAAAATGGCTGTTTTGGTACTTTTTTTTTTATTACTGCATTCACCTGGCGGGGTGGATCATGTGATATTTTTATTGAGCCAGTCGATACGGACGCGGCGATACCTAATATGTCTATTTTTCTTTTTTTCCCTAGTTTTTACATTACAATATTTTTTAAACTTTATTTTGTACATTTTTTTTCTTTTTACTTGAAACTTTTTTTTTTTTACACTTTATTTTTTAACTTTTTTAACTCTTTTTTTTTTTTTTTTTTTTTTTTTTTTTACTTTTGGGGGTCTGATCCCGTTTACAATGCATTACAATACAGCTGTATTGTAATGCATTGGCTATAAGTGTATTACTGATAGTAATACACTTCCAGCTCAGTGCCTGTGAGATCCAGGGGGCTGGATCTCACAGGCTTCCGTAGATGGCAGCCGGATGCCTAAGGAAGGCATCAGGCTGCCATCCAAGCCATCGGGTCCCCGTCACAGCAGCGCGGGGACCCAATGGCATCCCCCTTCACGCTGCGGTCAGCGCTGACCGCGGTACATGAAGGGTTAATGCGCCGGCAACTGTGTTTTCACCGATGCCGGGGCATACAGCAGGGGTTCGGCTACTGGGCACAGCCAGACCCCCGCCGCTGATCGGGCGGGCGCAGCTCCTGCACCAGCCCGATCAGTGCACCGTAGTGCTACAGCCCTGGGCGGCAAGTCCCTTCCCACCCGTCCCTTCCTGATAAAACAACTGCTTCTATACAGCTTTTAAAATTATAGGCGTCTCCTGCCTTTCTGTAAGTGTGATTTCCCCCTCATCTGTTCTGTGAGCTCCAGAGCCAAAAAACTAATATAGTGGGGAGTAATGGAAAGGACATCACTGCAGTAAAATGCTGGCAGATTCCACAGAGGGGGAGATTTCTGCTTCTGAGTGAAATGCATCTAGCTATGCAGCTGAAAAAGGAAATAATTAGGCTGAATGTCTTTAGGTAAGCCCAGAAAAACACCTGTTCCTTCACAGTTTTTATGAAAACTCAGATACTCTTTAAATGAACATTTATCGACATTTATGTCAATCTTGAGTACACTCTGCCAGCATAGACATGTACAGATGTCCTATATATACCAGACTAAAAGGGTAGTTCTTTAAGATTTTTATATCAATGGTGTATTCTTAGGATAGGTATTCAATATCAGATCCGCAGGGTCTGACTCCTGGCCCCCCACACCAGTCTACTGTTCTGCAGTAGCTCCAGTTCCGGAAACAGGCACTGGAACTACAAAGGCCCAGATTTACTGATGTTAAACAGAACAGGAGCAGATCTTTCTTTCCATTATACCTCATCTCTGAGTAGGCATCACTACAGGACGGCAATACAATTGAATCAAATGCACTACAAGAGCTGAAGGACTTGTGATGACATCACAGTCAAGTTATCAGTTCTAAATACAGTGGCTGAGAAGAACCTGCGATGATGTCACCATCATGTGACCAGTGCAGGAGAGGACTGCTCAGGAGTGAAGAGGAGAAGTCCTGGGGAAGAAGCAGTGGTGAGGTCTGCTACATGAGGAGAGGTAAGTGAAGGGAGAGGCAGAGCAATGCTGGGAGTTGTTTAACTGGGACTGTATTTTAGGGCTGAAGGATGTTATTTACATGGAGCAGTGGGACGGAGTGATGTGGTTTACATGGGACTGAATGTTGAGAAGGTGATGTTATTTACATGGGACTAGGGTTGCAACGGTATGAAATTTTCACGGTATGATAACCGTCTCAGTAAATACCGCGGTATTACGGTTATCATGGTATCACCGTTTGTTACATATATTATTAAAAGATACACTAATCCTCGGACCTCAGATCAGCCCCAGTGCCCCCTTCAGACCTCAGATCGGCCCCAGTGCCCCCTTCAGACCTCAGATCAGCCCCAGTGCCCCCTTCAGACCTCAAATCAGCCCACTGTGGCCCCTTCAGCCCACCATCTGAATAAAATAAAAAAAATCACTTACTTTTCCTGCGCTGCGGCTCCTCTCCGGTGTCCGGCGCTCCTTAGTCTCCCGTAGCTGCACTGTCACCTGACAGCGTGCAGCGTCAGGTCAGAGTGCGCGCACTACGTCCTGACGCTGTACGCAGTCAGGACAGTACAGCGCAACCCGGAAAAGAGGAGGAGCGCCGGACGGGTAAGTGATTTTTTTAATTTTATCTTCTCCATGTCCTCTGATACTAGGCTGCGCAGTAGCGCAGCCTAGTATCAGTGATGTGGTCGGGTCCAGGCGCAAATGGCGACAAGACTAAAAAGTCTTGTCGCCATTTACCGGTAATAAGCAAATGCCCACGGTTTGATAACCGTGCATTTCATTACCGTGGTATACCGTGGAACCGGTTACCGCTGCAACCCTACATGGGACTGCATGCTGGAGGTGGCTGGGGAGGGGGTGATGTTATTTACATGGGACTGTTTGGTGGAGGGGGTGGGAGAGATGATGTGATGTTATTTACATGAGTGAATATTGAAGGGGTGATGCTTTTTACATGGGACTGTATTTTGGAGAGTGCTAGAGAGATGGTGTGATGTTATTTACATGGGACTCTACGGCGGAGCGAGGGAAATAGTGTTATTTACATGGGACTGTATGATGGAGGGGCTGAGGAATTATACATTTCTAGGGGACACTAAAGGGAGGAATATAACTACAGTGGGCATTATAAATACTGGGGACATGCAGGGTGTGCATTATAACAGTAGGGGGTGATATAAATACTGGAGGCACTGTAGGGGTATTATAAATCCAGGGGACAGTATAAGCGTTCTTATTACTACTGGGGGCTCTATAGGAGGGACTTATAGATCTGCCTTATTTCTACTAAGAGCACTATGGGGGGCCTTATTACTACTGAGGGGTTTGTAGAGAGCTTTATTACCACTGGGGGAACAATAGGGGGGGGCTTATTTCTACTGGGGCTCTGGGAGGGAATTATTAATACTGGAGGGCTCTTCTACTAATGGGGGCACTCTTGGGGAGTATTATCACTGTAGGGGGCAGTATTACTCTTGAGGGCATTTAAGAAGGGGACTACTATTGTTGGGACTTTGAGGAGCACTATTACTATGAGGGGAACACATTTTTCTTCAGGATAGTGTTCCTGGGTATTGGGGGGGCACAGCAAGCAGCAGGATAACACTCTGGAGACTCCAGGTTGGGGGATAATGATAGAAAAGTGAGGAAGCTATGATGTCTGTGTGTCACACTCTGCAGAGACGAGGCGTGGCTGACAGAAGTTGTATGGACCGAATGGAGAAGATGATGACAGAGAAGATCTACATCACAGGAGACGTCACCTGGAGGCCCTGGATGTGAGAGGTATGAGCTGCTGTACATCAAATACAGTAAAATGTCTTCAGCGCTAGATTGTGCGGGCAGGGGGGAGACGAGTATGTTAACTTAGAGAATTGGGCTATATTCATTGGGGCTTGGGGCCCCGGATCTTTTGAGACCCTAGCAACGCATGAGGCATAGGTAGGGGGTGTGCCACTGCTGTTAGGTGCCAGAATTCCACCATCAGGTCTACCCCAAACGGAAGCATAGTCTGTCTGATAAGGATCCTATAGAATTACAGATGTATTGCCTCAGAGTGCCTACTGATGGCACCCGCAACGATGTCTGCATGGTGAAGAATACACTTGAACAGGATCAGCAACCTTCGGCACGCCAGCTACTGTGAAACTACAACTCCCAGCATACACACTTACCCTGCTGTTCCTGCAACTCCTATAGAAGTGACAGGAGGATTCTGGGAGTTGTAGTTTCAGAACAGCCAGAGGTTGCTAATCCCTGCCCTAGAAGGTGCCAGACGGGCAATGGTGCTGTGCCAGTCACCTGTGGTCACAAACAGCTCTATGGAAGCCATAGATAAGTATGTCAAAAGCAGTGTGAGGAGGTGCCATTCACAGCACTACTACCCTCATGTGGCACAGGGGCCCCATCAGCCACAAGGACCCCACTGCCCCTCTCCATACAAGAACTGTTCCTAGTCACAGCACATAGAGAAACACCACCTGCCATACAGCGCCATGACTGGCACACAACTTACCGCTCAGATAATTAGTCCACTTGTACAGGATCCCTTCCATGCTGCTTGGTGGCACAAAATCAGCTTTACATGGCGCGGCCCCTGGCATCTTTCCCCTGGGATTATGTGCCTGCTTCCTGGCACTACTTGGCACGATCCCAGCGCTGGTCATAGGGCAAACAGTGACAAGAGGCTCCGCCAGCAGCGCATTTCCGTTGTGAATAGCAACAAGCAGCAGCAGTTACGGCGCCTACTACACAGCAATGACGTCACGGAACGCCCCGTCTACGTCTCCATCAGCAGAGCGCAAACATTCCCATTGTCCCCGCCCATCGGCCGCTTCCCGGAAGAGCTGTTAACCAATCATCGTTCAACCCCTGACCAGCTGACATACACTCTTGACTAGTGAGGTGCTCGCATTATAACCACGCCCACCACATCAGCCAATAGGGTGAGCTTCTGTACAGTTAAAGGTCCCTCCAGCCGCGGACAGTTATAGACAGGCAGTGCCACGTCTGCTGGTGCTGAGGAGCGTGTGGTGCTATGCGTTGGAGGTGCTGATGACAGGCGGACCATAATAATGATGATGATGATGGCGCTGCTGGCGGCCGCTGCTCTGCTGGCCTGTGCCGGCGCAGCGCTGATCCCGGAGCCTGAAGTGCAGATCCAAGTCATTTCAAAGCCTTTTCTGTGCAAGAGGAAGACCAAGAACGGAGATATGTTGCTCGTGCATTTTGAGGGGTTCCTGCAGAGCAATGGGACGAGATTCCATTCCACGTGAGTACTCTGCACAGTCAGCAGCCATCTGGCAAACTTCTATTGGGCCTGTGATACCCAAGGTTTTTTTTTTAAGCACTGGGGAGCCTCTGGGAAAAAAAAAGTGCCTCTGGGGGGAACGATTACCAATTTAGGCCAGGTTCACACACTGCAGAAAGTTTCTGCCATCCCTAACAAATCTGCAGCAGAATCGGCATGTGTTAGTTGAAATTTTAACTTCAACTTATTGCGTTGGAGAATATCAATGCTCACTGCAACAGACTGAGCGTGCACTGATTTCTGTGAAGAAATCTTATAAACCTCATCTACTTGTACCTTGCTGTGGTCTTGGTCACATGACCTTTAATTTTATTAAAGGAATATTCCAGTTGGTAGAAAGATTGGGGATAACTATCGGCATTGGGGCCATGTACCCCCCCCCCCCCCCGAGGCCCCCCTGAAGTGAATGGAGTGGCTAGTCTCACATGTGGGCGGCTTCTCTGTTCATTGCTGGGGAAGATGCCTGGCGTACAGGGCTCTTGTGATCGGTGGGGGTCCCAGCGGTAGGACCCCAATGATCTAATAGATATCCCTAATCCTGTGGATAGGGGATCCCTTCTACCAAGACAGAGTAACGGCAACAACCCTGTTGCTCCTAGAGGCTCATTTGCATATGTTAAAACCTCATTTTTCTCAGCAATGTGAGCACATATGAACATGGGACCAACACAGATGTCTTCAGCTGCCAAGTACACAAGCTACTGTGTTCATATGTGCCCACATTGCAGAGAAAAATGAAGTTTTAACGTATGAAAATTAGCTTCTAGAAGCAACGGGGGCGTTGTTACTTCTAGAAGCTCGTCTCTTGAGCTGCAGTGCCCTCTGCATTCTCTCAGGCCCAGATGTGGTTATACTTTCACTGCCTGACCCTGTCAATCATAATGGAGAAGGCGCAGGAGTTGCAGTGAGTAGTCTCTAGGAGTAATGACTATGCCCCTGGTGCTCCTAGAGGCTCACTTACATATATTAAAACATAATTTTTCTCAGTAATGCAGACACATAGAAACGTGGAACCAACACAGATGTATTCGGCGGCGAAGCACCAGGGGCGGATTGGCCATAGACCTCACAGGGAAATTTCCCGGTGGGCTGATGCCCTGAGGGCCACCTGGGTCCTCCTCACATCCAGCCAGTGGAAGTTTTTGGGGATGTATTTTGTGCTTATCGAGCAGTATTTTGTGATGGACTGTGGTATTTGGCTCTGTTGGGGGTTATAATGTTCTACAATATGGTATTGCTGGCCCTGCCTTCCATCAATTTGGACCCAACGTCGAAATGGGGCCACTTTTAGTATTTTTTCCAGCACCACTTTAACTTCCCAGTCCTCCCCTGCCAAGCACACATGTAACAGGTCAGCCAGTTTCATAGGTACAAATCTGCTGACAGATGTGATTTAACTGGGATTGACAAAGTATAAACTACTACTGTAGCGTGTTCTGTGATGACAGATCCAAGGTGGTCCTACAATGTCCTGGACATAATGAAGGCTGGTCAATGTTCCCTCCATACCAGATGGGAATGGCCATGCTAGCTAATAGTACCCCACACCATGACACCATTGTTGGTCCTGTGTGTCTTTGAGGGCTGAAGACCACCTACTGTCATCATGCATAGTGTGGAGACACAATGCATGATGGCAGTAGGTGTCATGATGTGGCTTACCACTGGCTACAATGGCAGTCCTATCTGGTATTCATAGAGGGAACATTGTCTGTCCAGGACATCATGGAACCAGTCATACTGCCTTTTTAACTAAGGAGATGTAGTGTTCCAACAGGATAAAGCCCTCACTCTGCTCCTCAGGGCATCCGGCATATCTCCTGGCCAGCTTAATCGCCAGAGCTTTATATGACATGCCACTGGAGGATTTCCCCATCTGTATGACCATTACCATGCTAGAGCGGCAGCCTGTGACATATATATATATATATATATATATATATATATATATATATATACACACGGAATGAAACAATTGACAATAACCCTTTAGGACATAATCTGCATGCGCTGGTTTCCTCTGTGTAAATGAATGGAGGCCGCTGATGGACAAAACCCTCCTGACCTGCATGTAAACATGAAGTAGGGATATGAAACTATTGGACACTGGTGCCACTGGATTAATAATGTCTGTTACTATCTGCTCGTATGTACTGTTCCCAGGTAATAATGGCCAAAACCTTTAATTCAAAGTATTTAGTAAATGGAAGAACCCATAAGTGTATGTCTGCACACAACAAATACCATAAAGGTTCAGTAGGAGAAAATCTGCATTTCTGTTGAAAATCCACAATCGTGAAAAACCCACCATATTTTGCTGCAGATCTCTTTGCATTGCAAAGGGTGAAATACTCAATGAAAGTGTGTGTGTGTGGGGGGGGGGGATGGGTAATGTGATATAAAGGTTTGATCATGCTTGTGTTACTTACAGGTATGTGGACAACAATAGTCATCCTGTATGGTTTACACTTGGCATCCGAGAAGTGATTAAAGGCTGGGACAAAGGCCTCAAAGATATGTGTGTTGGAGAGAAACGGAAGCTAACTGTCCCTTCTGCTCTGGCATATGGGAAGGAAGGAAAAGGTAACTGGTACCACCAGTATGGCAATACTGTGGAGGTCCGACAGATGTGCGAAACCTACTGATTGTCCTGACCTGGTAACTGTGGTATTTCAAAATGCCTTGCTCCAGCTAGAGAATAGTTAAAGGGTTGGGTCACTTTCTCTCTATTGTTGACCAAAAGTGTATAGTAGAGAATTACATGGCATTTACTAATATAGGCTTTGTTGAAATTCTGCACTATTTTCCATATTTCATAAGGTACACAACATCTTTTGTGCTGTCCACACAGAGGTCTTGACAATAAAATGGCTGCTGATGGAGGGTCATGTGACCAGACACATCACCTCCATGTGATGTCTCCTCCATTCATATACACTGCCTGCTTGTTCTGTTTGGAGTTTAGTGCAGTGTGTTTGGATGGAGGAGACATCAAATGGAGGTGATTTGTCTGGTCACATGTCCATAAAATGGCTGCTGATGGAGGGTCAAGACCTCTGTGTGGACAGCACAAAAGATGTTATGTACTTTATAAAATACAGAAAATGGTTCAGAATTTCAACAAAGGCTATATTAGTGAGTGACATGTAATTATCTTATATACACATTGGTCAATAATAACTAGAAAGTGGCCAACCCCTTTAAGGAGGCTTCTGACCAGAATATCAGTACTGGGTGGGCATGATTTCTCAAATATTGCAGCTGCAATAGCCATACACTTATAGTTTGGGGTGGGATTTTGTACTCCGATAGCAGTACAGTAGTTTTCCAAGACTATCCTGAGGCTATGCTGTCAATATGTGATTGGTGGGGGGGCTGCTATTTGAAATGGCTGCAGTGTTCTGGTCTCTTCATAGGCCTTTGACATCATGTACATCAGGCACATGGCCTAGCCACTGCAATACCAAGCACTCCTGCCATCCAGTGGACATTGCTGAGCTTGGGAAGATGCAAGGTGGCAGTGTTGCTGACCAGAGCGCTCTGGTCTCCTAAAAACACAGCTGATTGGCAGAGGTGCCAGGGGTCAGACCCCCCCACCAATGCTTATTGATGACCTATCCTGAGGATAGGCCATCAATATGAAAATCATGAAAAACCCCTTTAACATAAAAATTCCAAAAATGCATACTCCCAGAGGACACTCTGTGCAGGCACTGAAGCCAGCAAGCAATGGTGAAAGGGTTTAACTCTGAAGAGTCAGGCTGAATTGTGAATGCAGCTCTTGGGTGTTATATAGGCTGTAACCCAAAAACAATGCAATAGGTGTAATTCAGTGTATTTACAAAGCCACTCTTTGTACGTTATGTGAAATATTTGAAGGTTGGTATAACTTTACAGTGTGGCACTGGTTATTTGGCCTCCTGCATGGGCACATAAGAGCTACGAATAGAAGATAGCCACTTGTGTCTATTCTACACTCACATGTCACTACTTTAGTTTGCATTCTGCTTTGTAGCACAATGTAGAAAACATAACTAGCATTAGTGCACTACGCCTTCACTTGTACTAACCTCTTCTGTTTGTGTTGTACTTGATCCAAAGTGTGGTCTGGTCTTACATGAATATGCTCCTTTGGAAAACCCTCTGCGTCCTCACAGAACTAATGCATGTGGATCCTCACTCCTTTCTCAATGCGTTTCTTATAACTGGTAAGCTTGTTGCACTGCATGAATTCACTGTGGTTCTGCTTAAAGGGACTATCAGATGTGTCTGAACCTGCTGATTAAAAAAAAAAAAATCTGACAACCCCTCTAAAATTTCACAGAATTTTCCCTAATCTTGAGAGGTTTGAGTTCCATCTTATTTGCATGATAACCCTGTTAGGGCTAATTCACACTGCAGCTCCTGTTCATAGAATTTGGTGCAGGTTCCACACCAAAAACTGCGTAGAGACCATGCTGTAACTGCCTCCCACTGTTATCAATGGAAGGCAGTTCTGTTGTCCATGCGGCTGTGGTCTATCTTATGTGACCTTGCCAAGAATGGACTTGTCACACTGGAAACTGCTACAGGTGTTCACTTGTAGTTTAAAGGGATTGTGCCAAGTATCTCCTATCCATGGGTTAGGGGATAACTATATGATCACTGGGGTTTTGGCTGCTAGGATCCTGACAACAGGAGTCCCATAGAGTCCCAACCTGATGGAGCAGCGGGCTGAACTTTCACCCTGTTGCTCCTTTCATTCCTGTAGGACCGCTAGAGATAGTGGAGAACATGGGACCTTACTGATCAGTTGGCTATCCCCCATAACATATATAGGGGATAACTATATGTTGATCCCTCAAGCTACAATATTTTCAACATACAATGGTCTTTTCTGACCCATCCTAAGTTGAAACCAGATACAACATACAATGTCTCAGACCCAGATCCAACCAATCAAGGCCACTTCTCTGGTAGAATATCTGTATTAATCACTAGTTATCAGCTATTCCTGACTGTTATATGTAAGGACTTGCTTTATCTGTCTTAGTTATCTGCTTATTTTTCTTAAATCTTCATTTTCTCTTATCTTGGATGACATTTTGGGGCTCTGGAACTGATTACTCAGCTTACAATGGTTTCAGCATACAATGGTCATCCTGGAACCAATTAATATTGTAACTTGAGGGACCACTGTAATACTTGATGTAACTCTTTAACTCCATTCAGTGTAGCTAAACTGAGCAGATCCACCGCAACAGGAGGCTTTCTGCCACAGAATAAGTAGCTAATTTTGCAATGTGAACTAGACCTTACAGCAACATGCCTTAGGTTATAGCTAATATCTAAATATAACATGGATAGCAATATTGGGGATGGGCGTCATAACCTTAAGAGTTTTCTCAACCACTGCTTGCTTCTGGATACTTTTGGGTTTTGCAGATGTAGCCCTAAATTTGATTACCCACACTTGTGTGTAGGATGCCTATCTGTAAACTAAAGGGTTTGTGGCAAGTTTTAAAGTTTTTATATTGGTGGTGGTCCGACTAGTGGAACGACATTGATCACAAGAAGATTTGAGCATGCACACTTTCACTTCATTCATCTCTGCTTCTGTATGGCGGAGGCATAGTGATGAATAGAGCTGCAGCAGGAATGCTCGTCTGTCCGTTCATACAGGGAGATACAAGACTCCCACTCTCGTCATCGTGCGATTCCCGGTAGTCATAACCTACCAATCGGACTCTAATGCCTTATGGATAGGTTTAAAACTTGGCACAAATTCTTTTGTCTCCTATTTTGTTATATTTAGGTCATAATAGTCTAGCATTTCTATGATTGTCCTACATATATGAGCTACATCCAAAAAGGTTTATATTTCTTTTGTTGCTGGCTCTGTAAAAATCCTTTAAAAGTAACGCTCGGGTGGGAGGGGTTGAAGGACTGAAAGGCCAGCCTTTGTCTAAGGTTGGAGCTGCACATTCCACCCTCAAAGTTTCCCTTGATGTTCCCCCTCTGCTTTTGATCCCTGGTGGACTTCTTGTTGGCTGTGCCTGCTGATGTTCTCTAGTTTCTTCCGCAGTTGTCAAGACCCTTCAGGTTACCTCTTATGAGAAATAACTTTTCTGAGCTTCTGATAACTGTTGCCCAGGACATCAGCTGGATGGTAAAGCAAGAAGGCTAACAGATTGAGAAGGAAGAGTTATATAAAACTTTGGGTGGAGGATTATGTGCCATTGTTCTGGACAAGAGAAGTGATCTTGCTATTTTTACTGATCTGTTCAATCAATAGTCCCTTTCCATGTCTATACTTAACACTAGTTTGGTTCTAGGAAAAATACCGCCAGAGAGCACTTTAATCTTTGATATTGACCTTATTGAAATCCGAAATGGACCAAGGTCCCATGAGTCATTCCAAGAAATGGATCTGAATGATGACTGGAAACTTTCTAGGGAAGAGGTAATGGGAAAGTTCTATATCCTAGATCTGTGTGGTATGAAAACCTGTATGTAATAAAATGTATACTGAGCACCCAAAATGGAGACCAGTGGACAAAAACCCCAGAGCACCACCAACAGCAGTGAGGTATTCGCCAGACCACTATTGACACTACAGCAAAGCAGCTTGTGATAAATTAGATATCAACTGAGCTGTAGCCCTCAGCACTGTAGCTTTCTGGTATCCAAGGCCTAAGAGTGATGTTTGGCATACAGGATTCCGTAGTGGTTGTGCTGTATTTCCAACAATGTGGGGTCTAAACTTTGCTAAAAAGAATGTGTGCTCCACATAACACATGCAAACTCACATAAATGCGAACCAACTGAACCTCGTGACATCACCTCTGATGCTCCAGTAAACAGAAGACTCATTTATGGTGTGTTTCAGAGAAATAGAGGTTTCCCTTCTTAGATCATGGGTTGCTGAAGCTGATGTCCTAGCTGGTTCGATGAGCGATAAATCTGGCAACTAGGCAGGCTAAGGTAGTGTGCAACCCTTATGCCCCTTTCACACGAGTGGGAGACTCGCATGTCTCCCGCAACGCATCTACAGGGCTGGACTCTGCACGGACAGGGATCGCATATAATGCTCTGCGATCCCTGTCAGTGCCGAGTCCAGCCCTGTAGATGCGTTGCGGGAGACATGCGAGTCTCCCGCTCGGATGAGTAATGCCCCTTTCACATAAGTTTTTTTTTTTTTTTTTTTTTTTTTTTTTTTGGGGTGGGTCAATGAGTGTACATACTTATGGTTTTTCCTCTTGCATGTCCAGGTAAAAGCTTACCTTAAGGCTGAGTTTGAGAAGCATGGGAGCACTGTGAATGAAAGTCACCATGAGGTCCTTGTTGAGAGCATATTTGAAAAAGAAGATGAAGACAGTGATGGATATATATCTGCCAGAGAATTTACTTATGTACATGATGAGCTTTGAAATGTAATGATTCATTTGCTACAGAAGAATGTCAGATGGTGTTTGAATACATTTTTTAATATCCTGTATTTTGGGGTTGAAGCTGATGGATTTGGTATACTTTCCAAGGCTGCATTAACAACCATTGGAATCGTACGTTCCCAAAGCCGCCTCTAAAATGTCTGAGACCAAATTCACTTTCCCTGCTAGTTTAAAATCCATATTTTCTTCATGTAAGGCCCCTTTCACACGACTGTATGCCCTCCAAGACATATAGTCTGTGAGCGGGCCGTATGTCCCAGAGCGGCATCGATCGTGTGCATGGGAGAGCACAGCATTATTGATGACAATGATGCTGCGCACATCAGGCTGCCCGTGGGACTATTGTCCCGCACTCATGATTTTATGAGTGCGGGACCATAGCACCGTGGGCGGCCCGGCATTCACAGCATCATTGTAATCAATAATGCTGTGCGCTCCCGTGTGCACGATCGATGCAGCATCGGGACATATGGCCCGCTCACAGACTATATGTCTCGGAGGGCATCATGTGAAAGGGGCCTAAGAAAGACGGGTTAAGCACAGGAATCTCTCCAGTCTTCTGAAGTGAGACATTTCTTTCCTATACTGCATAGCCCACATTGGGCACTTAAGAATACGTTTCTGGCAGGTATGAAACTTTTAACTTTGCATCAAAATAAAGATATAAAACCATCTTGTCTGTACTAATTAACCAAAAAGGAGTGGTTTTAAAATAAAATGTGCTTGTCACATTAGGACAACATATTTCCCACCCTGTGGATAAGGCATACGTTAAGTGTCTGACTGCAGGGCTGATCCACCATTTGAGTGGAGCGACAGCCATGCACATGTGTTCATTGCTTCAATAAAGGGATATGCTGATTGGTACAAGTTTCCCCCTATTCACAGCATCGGGGATAACAGAGTACAGCGGATTAAAGTTATCTCTAGAACTCCCATAGAAATGGAGCAGCCACATTTTAGGGGAGTTGCAGGGGGTATGGGGTCCCTGTTCTCATGATTGATGGGGTAGGACCCACACCAGTCTTAAAGTTATCTGCTATATTGTGGATAGAGGAGAACTTGTACCAATAAGAACCCCCCCCCTTAACCTGTTCGCATGAAGTGAATTTCAAACGTGTGTTTGCAGCAGGTGTTGTGGCCGGCGGGTATCCACTGTTTCAAACACCAGAGACCTGCAGCTAATGACCACAACCGGCAATAATGCCGATTTGCGTTCATTAAAGCCTTTAGATACTGAGGTCATGGTGCTTCCAGGCTTCTTACCAGCATCTTCTGCGGCCAATAAGGATGCCGTTAATTGAATTCAATATGCTGGGTCTCTCTGAAGAAAGCCAGGCCATTGAAGCTGCAATTCTTATTTTGGCCAGTATGAGAAATGAGCAGTATAAGAAATGTACAAATCGTGGGTCTAAAAGTAAAGATAAAAATGGGTTTTGTAGGCTCAGATACGAGCTTTAAAAATCATTAAAAAAAAACTTAAAAATATAAATGTTTAAATACCCCCCCCCCCATTCAGTAGAATAAAAAACTAAATACATAAGTAACAAAAATATAAACATTATGGGCATCAACACGTCTGAAAACGCCTGTGCTATTAAAATCTAAAAATATTTATCCAATGCGGCGAAAAAATGAAATTAAATGTGATCAAAAAGTGTCACACATTGCAAAATGGTGTCAATAAAAACTACAGATTGTCCTGCAAAAAAAATAAATAAATCACACACATAGCTCAGTAGATATAACTATAAAAAAAAAGTTCTGGGGGTCAGAATATGGTGATGTAAAAAAAAAAAAAAATTTAAAAGTTTAAGATAATTTTTACACTATTTAGACATAAAAACCTACACATATGTGTGATCATTATAATTGTACTGACCCAGACAATGAAGGGCAGAACAGTTTTGCCGCAAAGGGAACACCATGGGAACAAAACCCGTAAAATGGTGGAGGATTTTTTATTTATTTTTTTTCCAATTCCACCCCATTTAGAATTTTTCTCCCCCACTTCCCCCACTACATTATATGCCATATTAAATGGTGGCATTATTGCAATTGGTTCCAGATACAAGAAAATGGCTCCAGAAGAAATAGATGATACACTAAGCAAGATCGCTTCCTTGGAAGGCATCCATAAAAGGTCCAGAGCAGAGGAGGTCCAAAAGGACTTGAGACTGCTTAGAGAGCGGCTCAAGGACCAGTTGAACCTTATATTAACTGTTATATGCACATGGAACAAAGGGGGTCGGCTTATGTCTTCTTTGACCCATATTACTTCTATCAGGAATGTTCCAGCCCACAAGGTGACTCAAACTCCTGACATAGCCAAGGCTTTCCAGGCTTTTTATTCAGATTTGTATAATCTACATAACTCAGGACCCCAGTTTCTGCATGAGAATGAGTGAGATATTCAGGCATTTCTCTCTTCCTTTGTCTTGCCTACAATTGATCATCCAGCTGCTTTAGATTTGGTGAAACCAGTGACACTTGAAGAAATCGCATCCATTATCAATAGTTTCTCCCTAAGGCCCCTTTCACACGAGCAGGAGACTCGCATGTCTCCCGCAATGCATCTACAGGGCTGGACTCGGCACTGACAGGGATCGCATATAATGCTCTGCGATCCCTGTCCGGGCCGAGTCCAGCTCTGTAGATGCGTTGCGGGAGACATGCGAGTCTCCCGCTCGTGTGAAAGGGGCATTAGAGTCCAGGACCAGATGGGCTGCCTCCACATTAGTATAAAACCTTTTCAGTGCTGCTACCGTATATCCAACTCTCAACACTCTGCAATGCACTGCTGTTGGGTGGTAATTTGTCCAGGAGGCATTTGTAACATTGATTCCCAAGGAAGGGAAAAACCCCAAAATGTGTGAGAGTTACGGCCCAGTTTCTTTATTGAGTCTGGACTTGAAAATATGGGCAAAGCTGCTGGTGTATAGACTACTGGGGTCGTTTATCAAACTGGTGTAAAGTAGAACTAGCTTAGTCACCCATAGCAACCAATCAGATTCCACCTTTCATTTTTCACAGCTCCTTTGGAAAATGAAAGGAGGAATCTGGTTGCTATGGGCAACTAAACCAGTTTTACTTTACACCAGTTTGATAAATCTCCCTCAATTTGTTCTTACACATTTACAATGGTTTTCTACCTACGTTTGTTTACGAGAGAGTCATTAGAAACTGTTAAGCTGCTGGTATAAGACATCTGGATTTCTCCATAACCATAATCTAGCGATTACCAGATCTTGTTGGAGGTGCCTGGATTATGACGGTACTTACCTTAAATTCTAGTGGACATGTCCACTGATCACATCATACTCGTCTTAAATTGAACAAACCAGCCAGAATGTGGTTGACCCACCGTTTCACCTGTCTACAGATATGGTATTGTCAAAACCGGCCTTGGGCTGCCATCCTTCAAAAACTAACCTCATCACACTTCTCATTGCCGCAGACAAATGTCTCATATCAATGCACTGGCTTCAAACATAACCTCCGACTCATCCTCAAGTAAACCAGATTTGTCGATTTGAGGACATGTTGAGCTGGATGGTCTCGATGGTTGACGGGATTAGAAGCGGGGATCTGTGCTAAGCTTCCTCAGGATAGGTCATCAGTATCTGATCGTCGGGGGTCCCGCCGATCAGCTGTTTGAGAAGGTACCGGCGCTCCCATGAGTGCTGCTACCTTCTCCTTACTCACCAAGCACAGTGTCATACATTGTACAGTGGCTGTGCTTAGTATCATGCTCAGCCCCATTCACTTCAATAGGGCTCAGCTGCTCCTAGGCCACGTGACTGATGAATGTGATGTCACTGGCCTAGGAAAAGCTGCGAGAAGGCCGCGGCGCTCACGGGAGCACCGATGCCTTCTCAAACATCTGATCGGCAGGAGTCCTGGGTGTCAGACCCCCACCGATCAGATACTGATGACCTAGGATAGGTCATCCGTATTACAATCCCGGAAAATGCCTTTAACATTGGTGGGATTTTAATAAGTTATTGATTTATGTAATATTTATAGTTACCCCCCTTTTTACTAAAGACCTTGGCCATTTTAATCCAAAATTGGAGTTTGTTATTGTATAATTTGGCGAATGTGACACCATGTATACGGTATTACAGCTGCTCCATGACATTTATACCTTTTGTATTTCTATAGTACATGGATATTCATGCTTTGTACAAACATGCTGATTTATTGTTAAAGGGGTATTCCCATCTCAGAGAATGGGGGCATATCGCTAGGATATGCATCTCTGGGACCCGCACCTATGCCGAGAACCGAGCTCGGAAGATGCTGGCCGGAGGACCCCGGGTTGTCCGGTGTCCGTTCACTGCCAAGTGCTATCCCCATACAAGTGAATGGGACCGCACCACACTTGCGGGGCCACCGCTCCCATTTGTTTCTAAGGGACCGACGGAAATAACCAAGCAAGCACTCGGCTATTTTCGGAGGCCCCATAAAAATGAATGGAGGGCGGCTGCACATGCACAGTGCCCCTTCCACCAACTTCCCCGCTCTGTTCTCAGTGTAGGTGCTGGTCCCTGAGGTGGGACAATGTGAGCATATCGTAGCGATATGCCCCCATTGTCTGAGATGGGAATACCCCTTTAATAAAAACACAATTAATTAAAAAAAAAAAAACCCTCAAGCTGAAAATGCAGCTTTGTTTTGAAAAAAAGACGCAGAAAAAAAAGCATCAAAAATGTCTAGGGGCTCATGCACACAACTGATGCCTGTTTTGCAAATCCGCAAATCACGGATAACGGCCGTGTGCGTTCTACAATTTGAGGAGCGGAATGTCCAAGCCATAATAAAACACGCCTAAGCTTCGTGGGTAATGCTGACAAGAATAGGACATGCTGTATATTTTTACAGATGCCACAGATGCCATCTTTTGTGGTCCCCACTGAAGTGAATGGGTCTGCATCTGACCCTCAAAAATGCTTATGGGATGCAGACCAAAAGCACAGCTGTGTGCATAAGCTCTAAGGCAAATCAAAAAGATACAAATGGTAAATACACTGCCAAAAACAAGCAGCAAAAAGAAAAAAAACCGTGTACGCTTCCTGCCAGAACTTGAGGCAGCGACATTCCCGGTCCAGCACCTGACTGCAGCCTCCCTTCACAGCGCACTGGATGAGGGGCCTGGCTCCGGCGCATCCACATCACCGGGGCGGCGCCTGCTGCTCTGTCAGCCCAGTCTGTGCCCTCCGTGTGATATCCGCTCGGTGCCCGGCCTGGAAGGAGGTGAGTTCTGTACGGGGAGATATAGATGTGCTGGAGGGGTCGTGAATAGTGTACAGTCTGAAGGGTGTAGTGCCTGGCAGCGGGGTCTCCTCGGGAATGTGATGCCGGCTGTGCGGAACCTGTGCCCCCGGTACCGTCCTCCGTGTGTCCTCCGCACATCCCGTACATGTAATCCCCTCACTGCACGGCTGAGCGGATCAGGTGCAGTCATTTATTACACCAGTCTGCAGCCATTGTCCGCACTAGTCCCAGGAAATTGTCTTATAGAAAGCAATATTTTGGTCTCTTTTCATTGAAAATTGTGAGAAAAAAAAACGCCACATCCAGAGCATAGACGAGTTTAACCCTTTAGTGACCAGGATTTTTTTATTTTTTTTTATTGCAACCATGAGGTTATTCCTTAGTAAACCACGTTACAGGGGAAAATGTAGGGTTAAAAAAGTGTAAACTAATGAGGACACCTGGAAGCATTGGGGTCATGGTAGCCTTAAAAATAAAATACTGAGAAACTTTTTGTGGAGGTCCACATGCTATGGACTCCTGCACATGAACGTATTTTCTTTCCATGTCTGTTCTGTTTTTTTTGCGGAACCATTCATTTCAGTGGGTTCGCCAAAACAAAACAGAAGTTACTCCGTGTGCATTCCGTTTCCATATGTCCACATGTCCGTTCTGTATAACGGACAAGGATAGGACTGTTCTATTAGGGGCCAGCTGTTCTGTTTCGCAAAATACGGAATGCACATGGACATCATCCGTATTTTTTGCAGATCCGGTTTTTGAGGACCGCAAAATACATACACTTATGTGCATGAGCCCTAGCTCTGATCCTGGTGAGTGCAGGCAGGTGTCAGCTCTGTAAATGTACAGCATAGGTCGCCAAGGGGTTAACTCGACATTGTGTGTCAGTTTACACTGCAGATTTTCTTGTGCAGCACATGGATGAAATTTATTAAAATCACATCCAATGTAAGACACTGTGGCTGCGGTGGTTTAGTCCACTTTCTACTTCATCTGGTATTCTGTTCCAGCGTCCCCTTCACAATAATGGGGCCCGCTGGGTTCCAGCATGGATATCGCCATTATACCTGACTAAA
Organism: Rhinella marina; assembly: GCA_900303285.1. NCBI lineage: Eukaryota > Metazoa > Chordata > Amphibia > Anura > Bufonidae > Rhinella > Rhinella marina. Next base: position 84,188 of record ONZH01007924.1, on the reverse strand, counting down.
TACTGCCGCATCCAGCAGTGTTTTGTCATATTCATGCCTGAAACCCCGATAGGGATCCATGGGGCACCAGCAGCATATGTCAGACGCGGCAATTCTGGTATTCTGTTTCTGTGCCGAAATCACAAGTGCAGATGTGAATGTAGCCTTATTTTTACAAATGTGCAATAAACAGACATTTAAAGGGGTTTTCCAGGAGTTTAATATTGATGGGCAGTCCTCAGGATAGGTCATCAGTATCTAATTTGTTGGGGTCCAATTCATGTTCACCCCCACCAATCAGCTGTGTGAAGAGCCCGTGGCACTCCAGTGAATGCCACTGCCTCTTTCTAGGCCAATTACATCACATTCATTGATCACTTGGCCTGTTTGCAGTTCAGTCCCATTTTACCAAGTACAGCCACTCTACAGTGTATGGCGCTGTGCTTGGGGAGCTGTGAGGAGACAGCAGCGCTCACTGTCCCTCGACATCTGAACGGTGGAGGTTCTAGGTGACGGACCCACACAGATAGCATACTGATCCTGAGGAGAGGTCATCAGTATTAAACTCCTGGAAAATCCCTTTAATCCCTTTACTAATAAAAGGTTATTACCAAAGCAACCCTGATGTCCTCATTTCTAAAATGCCCACCCCCAGTAGAGCATGGTCTAATTCACTCACTGTATGGCACTGTGGTCCCAAAGTGGTCACTGATGGAGAAGCCTATGACCGGACCTGTCCATTAGTCGCCACCACTGACTGTGCCAGTATCTAATGCCTTAAGCCTCATTCACATGTCCATGTCCGTGCTCAGATCCATGAGAGAGAGGTCAGTGATGCATCCATGAAGCTGTCCATGAAGAATCTGTGTTGGGTCCGTGGGTCAGTTTTTTGCTGTCCGTGTGCCATCCGTGTTTCACTGACACGGAACAGGTGAAAAATAATTTTCAAAGCATCTCTTCCTAATGATCCGTGAAACGCAGATGCAACACGGATGGCATCCGTGGTTTTCACAGACCCATAGACTATAATGGGCGTGATGGATCTGTGGACAAGGGCAAAATAGAGCATTAACCCGTGCCAAAAACACGGAGCCACGGACCGTGCTAAAACACAGTTGTCTGAATACACACATTTTACTGAAAGATCTGGATTGTCCGATAAATAAGCAAAAGCTCGTGCAATCGTCCGCAGTATAAGGCCCCTTTTACACGAGCGAGTTTTCCGCATGGCTGCAATGCGTGACGTGAACGCATAGCACCCGCACAGAATCCTGACCCATTCATTTTAATGGGTCTGTGTACATGAGCGTTTTTTTTTTCACTCATCAGTTCTGCGTTGCGTGAAAAACGCAGCATGTTCTATATTCTGTGTTTTTCACCCAGCCCTGGTCCCATAGAAGTGAATGGGGCTTCAGTGAAAAACGTATTGCATCCTGAAGAAGTGCGGATACAATGTGTTTTTTACTGATGGTTGCTAAGAGATGTTGTTTGTAAACCTTCAGTTTTTTATCACGCGCGTGAAAAACGCATCAAAACGCATTGCACCCGCGCGGAAAGAACTGACCAACTGAACGCAATCGCAGACAAAACTGACTGAACTTGCTTGCAAAATGGTGCGAGTTTTACTGAATGCAGCTGAGCTACCTGACGGAAGAGAGAGAAAGTTCAGATCCTGCTGATATAACATAATAAGCATCTCAGCCGTGTACAAAGAAAAGGACTCCATATTTTTAATATTTTAGACCAATTGAAAAAAATCATTTTTAGCTCATAATGAGTACAGTGCAACAATAAAAAAAATTGCCCCAAAGATGTACATAGCCTTTAATATTTTCCATAGACTTCTATGCATCATTCATCTGGAGCTGGTGTTTTGTTTTGTTTTTCCGTAAAAAAAATGCAGCAAAAACAAAAGCCAAAAAACCCCCACAAAACTCAGAAAAAAAATGTAAGTGTGACACTAGCCTTAGAGCTCATGCACACGAACGTATTATCTTTCCGTGTCCGTTCCAGTTTTTGTGCGGAACCTTTACTTTCAATGGGTCCACAAAAAAACGGAAGGTACTCCGTGTGCATTCCATTTCCATATATCTGTATTTCTGTTCCGCGAAAAAATAGAAAATGTCCTTGCATTACGGACAAGGATAGGACTGTTCTATTAGAGGCCAGCTGTTCTGTTCCGCCAAATACGGAATGCACATGGATATCATCCATATTTTTTGTGGATCCGTTTTTGCAGACCGCAAAATACGTACGGTCGTGTGCATGAGCCCTAAGAGAGACATTCTCCCGATAAAGCAATGTTGTGTCATCTCATACATTGGGAGTTTATTGCTAGGACACGTCCCCATTGTCTCTGTCACCCGCACCGCTCTCTAAAATAGAGCATGTAAAGAGAAGGAGAGTGGACTACACGTGTGGCTGCCCTCCATTCATTTCTATTGGGGTGCCAAAAATAGGCAAGCGGCGCACCCGGTTATTTTCAGAAGTCCCATAGAAATTAATGGGAACTGCTCCGCTCCATTTACTTCTATGGGGCTGTCGGAAATACGTAGCCGAGCCAGCGCTTAGCGATTTTCATCAGTGTCATAGAAATTAATGGAGGTTGGCCGTGCAGGCGCAATCCGCTCTCCTTCTCTATGCTGCCAGTATATGAGGTGACACAACCCCTTTTAGGGATTCTGTAAAACACAGGAGCACACCCTGATTTTTGACAAAACTTTGTATTTATGAAATCTGAGACAGAGGTCCAGACGGTGCGGACTGCTGTGGGCGCACTGCCCCTCACATCCCTCTGCCGCACACTGGCTCATTGTCAGGCTCACAGACAGCACTGTGTCGCTGGGCTTCATCCATGAATGCTTTCCACTGACATGTGCTGCTTTATGTTACTGTTAGATTTCCTAGTATTATACAAGCATCCCAGCTACTGCATGTACTTATTTCTAGGCATGTGGATACACATATTTGTATATTGTGTTATTGCACATCCAGGGGCGTAGCTAAAGGCTCATGGGCCCTGGTGCAAGAGTTCAGCTTGGGCCCCCCTTCCCTCAGTGCTTTGTGGCCAGTGGTGCACATTGCCTTATGTGCTGCCTGAGGCAAAAATTGAAACAGCACCACCCGCCATGCCAAATTCTTGACCCAACCCCTTCCCTCCAGCCAGAGGTATAACTTGACCAGCATGCACTTTCTATAAAACTGGTGTCTTCTTATGCAGCACAAGGTTCTTTGGGCCCCCTCAGGCTCCTGGGCCCGGTAGCGACTGCTACCTCTGCACCCCCTATAGCTACGCCCCTGTACACATCTATATTACATAAGAATTTCCCATATTTTTCTTCTCACATATTAACAGACTATATGTGAATATCTTATGATATATATATATATATATATATAATCCTGACGGTTTTCTGGATATCAGTTTTTAAAATCACCTCATGTAAGGTACTTCCTGTCCCGCCTGTTAAAGGGATTTTCCAAGATTCTGATATGGATGACCTATCCTCAGGTCCAACACCTGGGACCCCCATTAGAGCTGTCCCCAGCGCCTCAGCCTCCTCACAGCTCACCAAGCACAGCGCTGTCCATTGTATAGCGGATGTGCTTCGTATTGCAGCTCAGCCTCGTTCACTTGAATGTACCTGAACTTTGTATAGGTCACATGACCAATGAATGTGACATCACTGACCTAGGAAGAAGTTGCGATCCTCCGGTTAGCGCTGTGGCGTCTTCAGACAACTGTTTGGCGGGGTGTTGGGAGATGATCTAATACTGATATATCATCAGTATCAGAATCCGGCAAAACCCCATTTGCTTGACTTTCTCAGTCATTTACTGCTACCAGAGAGAGCCCCCACCTCCGTAATGACAAAGATAGAGCACCACACATTATCATATCGTCATTCTTCATATCATACCTGTGTACCTGTCTCACTCAAAAAACGGCAAAGAAATGCCTCATACTTTTTTTTTTCTTTAATGCCACATGCATTTTTTTATGGTGTTTTTAGCTGCCTTTTTTTGTAAAGAACTGTGGAAATCACATTTTTTCTTTTTTTTCAAAAGGCCGCTAAAAACAAGCTTCAGCATGCTGCGTTTTTTCAAAAACACACCATAAACCCCAAAATGCCACCTAACTAACAAAATCACCAGTAGCACAAAAAAACGCACACAAAAAACTGTAGGTGCAAAAAAAAAAACACCAATGAGACTGCAAATGTGCAGACAAACAGCACTAAAAGCCGACGTGGGAACCCACCATTAGGCTGCCATGGTTACAAATTTTCTCTGCGCTTAATCTAAATAAAATGAAATATCACGTTTCTTACCATTAGGATGACTGGTGCACCCCCAAGTTACTGTTTTGTCGCTCTTCCACCCCGAACCACAAAAGGCCATATCTTGTTTGGGAAAAACTCAGCACGCCCAAGAGATGAAGTTCAAGAGGTGCTGCATGTACCATCCAGAAGTCATGAGGATGGAAGCAAAGTTCAGGTAAGGTTAAGACTGTCATCTTTCTCACCCCGTGTCAGTATAGATTAACACAATGCACGGTTGTGACTGGCTGACTGCCGCTCCTCAGTGACATGAGGCACTGGCATCACCGCTGTACAACATTCCCACCCTGTAGAATTGAAGAATAGCACACGGGGGAGATTTATCAAAGCCGGTGTTTTCTGATATACTCTGCATTGCCGGAGGATGCACCTAATTTATGACAAAGTTCAGGCCTCGACATACATTAGGTGCATCCTCCGGCAGTCCGTGCACCTAAACAGAAATCCACGGCAGCTTCTGGCTTCATTTGCACCAGAAAAGTGAGAAAGGGGTGCTGTAGGGGGCGAGCAAGCAGTGTGAAGGGAGAGGAGACCCTGCTCTTTTCCCTATATGGGTTTAGATCAGTGATGGCTAACCTCCGGCACTCCAGCTGTGGTGAAACTACGACTCCCAGCATGCTCCATTCATTTTTTGTGGAGTTCTGAGAACAGCCAAGCAAGGGGCATCTTGAGAGTTGTAGTTTTACCACAGCTGGAGTGCCGGAGGTTAGCCGTCACAGGTTTAGATCATCTGAGGGAAAGGGATGACATTAACCCTTCGAGTTATCTTCCCCCAGTCAATCAGAGAGCGTACTTGCTGTCTGATTTTCACATATTATAGGAGTCTTTTTTCCCCAGAAAAAGAAGTGAAAACATGAATGCCTGCTCATCTAATCACTACTCAGTGTCAGTGCTGACCGTGGCACCTAAGTGGTTTTACAGAAAAAAAAAGTAAAAATATTTTTTCTCCTATAAACAATGTTTTATTATTGATTTTAAAAAATTTAAGAACGATAAACTACCTCTTTCATGACTTGTACTATAAACCAATATATTATACATTAGTCACAGACGTTGTATAACACTAAAAACTATAAAAATATGGTATCATCGTAACTGTAGTGACCCGCAAAATAAAGTTAGCATGTCATTTATGCAACACAGTGAACGTTGCAAAAATAAAGCCCCAAAAAGTTAAAGCAGCTTTTTTTAGCCCCCCAAAATTAAAAGTTATTAATACATTATATGTACCCCAAAATGTTTCCCATTGCAAATAAAACCCCTACTGCTAAATTCAAGGTCCCATGTAGCAAAATAAAATTGTTGAAGAAAAAAAATAGTGGTGACCGCTGGAACACGGGGGAGGTGATGTTACTGGTCTTTAAAATGCAGGAAAAACCACAGCTATATGTATTTGAGACCTAAACTCAAAATCTACAATAAAAAGTGACATTTTCAAGGAGGTTGTTTTCAATTTTAATGTAACTATTAAGGGGATAAATACATCTATGCAGGATGCCAGGGACAATGGGGCTTGAGAACTGTAGATAGAGTAAAAACTTATTGCCAGGTTCACACAACATTCTTTTCCTACATCTTAACTTGTACATACCGAATACATACCTCCCAACCGTCCCAGATCTGGCAGGACAGTACCAGATTTCGGTATTGACTGACTCGAGACAGTAGATTGCAATGGTGAAGCATTCCTGCTTCACCATTCATCTCAGCTTCCAGCACTCCCCAAAAATGTTGTCACACATCGCACTGCTGGGTTGTGTAGGAGGAGCGTGCAAGCCCTGGAATCACCCTGTGCGCTCCTCCTACACATCCCAGCAAGCGCGGTATATATCCGCATCGTGGCTGCTGTAGAGCACAGGATGTGTTCCGGTCATTGGGGTAACAACTAGATGAGTATTTGGTTTTTATTTAATAACAGGTCACACTACTAAAAAGGGGGACACAGTGTGGGCATAACTACTAAAAGTGGGGCACAATGTGGCTATAACTAGGGTTTAGCGAATCTGGTTCAGATTGCTGTATACACAGCAGCGTAGCTAAAGGCTCATGGGCCCTGGTGCAAGAATTCAGCTTGGGCCCCCTTCCCTTAGTGCTCTGTGTGTCTTCTTATGCGGCACAAGGGTTTTTGGGCCCCCTCAGGCTTCTGGGCCCGGTAGCGACTGCTACCTCTGCACCCCCTATAGCTACGCCCCTGTGTATACAGCAGTCCGAACCTGTTTCGCTCAACCCTAGACATAACTACTGAACTGGGGGTACAATGTGGACATAACTATTGAAAGGGGGGCACAATGTGGACATAACTACTGAAAAGGGGGAACAGTGCAGGAATAACTATTGAAAAGGGGGAACAGTGCAGGAATAACTATTGAAAGAGGGGAGCAGTGTGGGCATAACTACTGAAAGGGGGCAAAATATGGGCATTACTACTGAAAGGGGGCATAGTATGGGCATAACTGCTGTGAGGGGGCACAATGTGGATATAACTTCTTTGTGGGGGCACTAAGGGGACTGGGAGGGATTGGGCATGTATAGATATGCATTGGGCGGAGTTAGAGGCGTGGCTTAGTATTATAAAATGTGCCACAGCGAGCACACCACTGCTATTGTACCTTCTTATCATTTTGAAAAGTTGGAAGGTATGCTGATATGCAGTTATGTGTGGCAGGTGAGTCCTTTTTGGAGCTAGGTGCTAAATGTTACACTTTTGAGTCTCCCATAAAATACAGTATAAGTGAAACTATAGTTTACAGATTCCAGCATGGCTTACTTTTGGGTAGGTTAGCACAGTGTTTGAATTCATCTGAAGAAAAAGAAAAAAAAATCACCTTTAAAAAAAGGAAATAAAACCAGACAAAGGCAAAACATATGCTTCTTATGTATCTTATGTAGGGCACAAACCTGGGAGGAAAAAAATGTATAAGACTACAGTCTACAAAGGAAATATATTGTTAAGTCTAAACTGTACAGCAGTCATTCGGTGAAAAACTATAGGAATAAAAAAAAGCAAGATATTGTATTTTATGTACTCCATGGGGAACGCTTACGGTGTACAGTGAAAGGCACAAAAAGTACAGTAATTCATATAGCAATTGTGTCAAACAAATGCATTCCGTAAAAGGAAAAAATATTCTTTTAGGGAATTTTGAGTTACATTTTTGTCATCACTTTATTAAAAGCAGCTACACTTCTCAGCATTGGAATTGCAGCACTAAGAAGAACAAGTTGTAAGATTATGCAAACTGAGGAAGTAGCAGGTGTCGCTAAGATCTATATGTTCAGGTATTCAAGCACCTAGCTCCAATCTGTTGCATGTGGGAGGGGCATAAAGGCTATACTGAAAGCAAAGTTTATTAGCACATGAAACCTCCTAAATTGTATCGAGTCATGTGCGATGCCTCCTGTTCGTGGACATATCAGTAATCGCCACTTGTTGCAAACTGAGAGGGACAGAATCCATGAACTGACAGACTTTGGTTTATCACTCCAGCGGACCACTACACATCTAGGGTTGAGCGGTATACTGGTGTCTGCGATATACCGCGGTCTTAAGAAACGGCGATATGGCGATATCACTGTTTCCTAATAACCGCGGTATTTAATGACGTCATAGGAGCAGTCGCACGTGTGCCGACTGCTTCTAAAACGTCCATGTCCTGCCGCCTGCTTACATTAGTGTTGGCCCCACAGCGGCCACATCCTATTTCCTCATGACCCCGCCCACCAAACTGACACCAAGCCCGGACCTGTGGACAGAGAGCGGCCCCGTACCTGCAGCAGCATCGCATCCTGAGTCCTCCCAAAGAGCCTGGGAGGACAAAGCTGGGAGCACTGGGGCCTCAGATTCTGGACCCCAGGTATTTGTCAGCACAGCGGGCAGGTGTTAGTCCCCGCAGTGGCCGCATCCTCCTCACTCCTAACCCCGCCCACTAAAGTCAGGAAGTGAGCAGCAAGTGAGGGAGGCTATGCAAGTCTCTTGTGGAGCTCTCCAGGCCTGGCCTGCCACTGGAGGCTGGATAAGTGTGACAGCAGAGGAGGAGGTAAATGATAGTGGTCCACTCTTCCTGCCTAGACCCCCTGAAGCCCATCAGCAGCCCCTGCCCAGGGTTCCTCATCTCTACCCAGTAGAAGGAGATGGGGAATATACCTGTCAGGAGTCCCATCAGTAGAAGGCCCACACAGAATAATGTCTCCCTGTTGCCCCATACAGGAGCAACAAGGAGACACTACTGTATGGGGCAACAAGGAGATATTATACTGATTGGGGGGAGGGGGCTCAGGGTATAATGTCACCATGTGGCAAACCCCCATAAAGTGTGGCCTCCATACAGTATCACGTCACCCTGTGGCCCCCATACAGTATCACATCACCCTGTGGCCCACCTCCCCATACAGTATCACGTCTCCCTGTGGCCCACCTCCCCATACAGTATCACGTCTCCCTGTGGCCCACCTCCCCATACAGTATCACGTCTCCCTGTGGCCCACCTCTCCATACAGTATCACGTCTCCCTGTGGCCCACCTCCCCATATAGTATCACGTCTCCCTGTGGCCCACCTCCCCTAACAGTATCACGTCTCCCTGTGGCCCACCTCCCCTAACAGTATCACGTCTCCCTGTGGCCCACGCCCCCATACAGTATCACGTCTCCTTGTGGCCCACGCCCCCATACAGTATCACGTCTCCTTGTGGCCCACGCCCCCATACAGTATCACGTCTCCTTGTGGCTGCCCCCATACAGTATCACGTCTCCTTGTGGCTGCCCCCATACAGTATATGTTTCGTTGTGGCTGCCCCCATACAGTATATAATGTCTCCTTGTGGTCCCAAATGGTTTTTCTAATAAATGGCTATTTATCGCGATAAATTTCTTAATATCGTTATTGTGGAAAGATTTTTTATATCGCCCAACCCTATACGCATCTAGGCTGAGATGTCAGCAGTGTTTAAAGTTGAGTGTTAAGCTGGTTGGGAGAACAACGATGATGACAGCAAGAGGTGCACAGAGGTGAATCTCTCCATGGACAGATCGTCTGAGCACAAGAATGGTGCATAGTGATCATTGAGCTATAATTGACCTCATGTCACAGTGATCATGGTGCACCACAAGATGGCAGTGGAAGCTGGAATGGAGATCTGTGCTCTTCAGTCATGAGTTCTGCTTTTGTCTCAGATGCAATGATAGTCCGAGATTGGTCTGGAGAGCAACGACATGAAGAGGTCTTCACAAGGGAATGTCACACTGGTCCTACACTACTTGGATTATGGTGTACGGTGGCATAATATACGATAGCTGGACCCCTCTAGTCTTTATTTTAGGTACAGTAATAGCTCGGCATTACATTCATTTGGTTGTGGAACCAGTGGTACAGCCATTCCTTCAAAGTGTCCCAGGAGCTGTTTTCCAAGAGGAAAACGGAAGGCAGCATGTGGCTCTTGCTACTGTGATCAGCCTTTATGTCCTAAATATGCCACCATGGACTGCAGCATCTCCAGACTTGTCTTCCATCGAGCACATCTGGGTTGGTAATTGCAAAGGGAGCTACCAGCTGCGGATCTTGATGATTTGTGTGCCTAAGTGCATTCAGCATGGCAGAACATTCCTCAGTATGTGATAGCATGCCATGGCATGTAAGTGCGTTTATTTTTGTACGTGGCACTCATACTTGATACTGAATAAATCAAGATGTTTTGAATATTTTATTTCCATTTTTTATCATTGGCATATCATTAACGTGTCTATAGATCCTGTGATTTCCATAATACCATAACTTTTCCTGCTTGGTGTTGCAGTTTCAAGGTTGAGGAGTGTATAATCTAGTACAAAGTAATATTTCTTCAAATTATGTCAAAGCAGACATTGTTACCTCACAAATGATTCAGGTAGTAGTGAGCTATTTATATGGTTTTTCCAGTGTACATATCTTGCCATCGACCAAGTGGCCAAGACTCATTCAGTAATACTTAGTAAACCAGCCTGGATGTGGGGAGCTGAGATGGGAGCCAATGAGTATGGAGTATGTATTGGTAACGTGGATGTCATTACAAAGCAAGCTGCCGATGACGCTTCCTTATTAATAGGGACTGATCTCGTCAGGTGAGTGGCTTCATCAAATGTGATATTGTCTGTTCTATAGAAAACTAGTTTAGAGGCTTAATTAATTTATTTTCTTTAGAAATGCTTAGAATACATATTTTCACTTCCATCAGGCGACTTTATATAGATATTTCACTCATTCTGCATGGAGATGAATGATAGCTACTACAATTGTTTGTCCTATGCAGATTTATTGGGGCAGATTTACTAATACTTGGGCTAGACTGTCTAAAAATGTGGCAGATTGATTAAGGGTGCATTCACACGACCGTAGTTTTGGGTCCGCATCCGTTCCGCAATTTTGCGGAACGGGTGCGGACCCATTCATTTCAATGGAGCCGCAAAAGATGTGGACGGCACACAATGTGCTGTCCGCATCCGTAGGTCCGATCCGCGGCCCCGCAAAAAATATAGAGCTTGTCCGCAATCGCGGACAAGAATAGGCAGTTCTATCATAGGGCCGGCTACATTCACACAGCCGGTATCCGTGTTTTGCGGATCCGCAATTTGCGGACCGCAAAACACATACGGTCGTGTGAATGTAGCCTAAAGTGGCTAAGGTTGGATGACAAATCTTGAGTACCTTCAGGGCTCAATCACACGAACATATTTTTTGTCCGTGTCCGTTCATTTTTTTTTTTTTTGCGGCCCTATTAAAGTGAATGGTCATGCATACAGGCCGCAAAAAAAAACTGTCCGTTCAGTTTTTTTTTGCGGCCTGTATGCATAACCATTCACTTTAATAGGGCCGCAAAAAAAAACTGAACGGACACGGACAAAAAATATGTTCGTGTGCTCGAGACCCAGAAATTACTCCGTGTACATTCCGTGTCTCTAAGTCCCTTCTGCAAACAAATAGAACCTGTCCTATTATTGTCTGCCTTACGGACAAGGATAGGACTGTTCTGTTAGGGGTCAGCCATTCCATTCGGAATGCACACAGCCGTTATCTGTGTTTTGCGGAACCGCAAATTGCAGACTGTAAAACAACAAGAGTCGTGTGCATGAGCCCTCAGACTGTCTAATCTAAAGTGTTTTTTATTTTATTTTTTTTTTTTAAATAAAGAAATACAGACTCAAAGCAGCTGAGTATAAAACACAGACTGTCTAATCTAATATTATGCCACCTATTAGTTAGCTTACTTTACGCTAAAATCAGTAAGCAGCATTTTTTCTGTCCGCGATGTGGTGCGGAGCAAGACGGATCCGTCATGACACACGATGTAAGTCAATGGGGACGGACACAATAGAAAACAGATCCGTTCCCCGTTGACTTTCAATGGAGTTCATGACGGATCCGTCTTGGCTATTTTAAAGATAATACAACCAGATCCATTCATAACGGATGCAGGCGGTTGTATTATCAGTAACAGAAGCGTTTTTGCTGACAGATCCAACAAAACGCTGGTGTGAAAGTAGCCTTAAAAGTGTAAAAGTAAAAAAAAAAAAAAGTGTTTAGAAAGAAACAGATAATAAAATTCACACTGCTTTTTTATTTACATAAAAAATAAATTAAAAAAACTATACATAATTGTTATTGTTGCGGCTGTAATGACCTGTACAATAAAAGCATCACATTTTTATCCTGTAATGTGAGCATCATAAAAAAAAAATAAATAAATAAGAAAAGTAACATTTTTGTTTTGCATTGTTGTAAGGCTAGGTACACTTCTGCAACAGAGGTTCTGGCAGCAAAAAAAAAAAGGACAAAATACTTATTTTGTCTGACAAAATGCCAGTATTCACACTGGATCCCCAACGGACCCCATTAGTGAATTGGATACTTCGCCCCTGGCGGGGTACGGCCTATTCCGGATCCGTTTGTTCTGGTATTTTATTTCTATGCCTGATTTGCATTTAGACTTTAACATGTCATTGCTGAGGCCACTGATTGGCTAATAGCAGTCACACTTTTCTTCAGGCAGGGATAGAAACATGCCACAGTAGCTGACATGATCAGAGCAGGGTGGGTTCACATCCATTATTGCTTTCTGTTACGGAATTCGTAAGATGGAATTCAAAATGGAAACCTTTAGAGGCATTCTGTTTTTATGTCTATAGGCAAGCATAACGGATCCGCCTAGTGTCCGTTATGAAGGACGGAAAAGTCCTGTCAACAGGAACGCGTCTTACAAGTTCCTTTATTTTCTGTTATAAACATGTTATAACAGAAAGCAATAACGGAATTCATAACATTGATGTGAACCCGCCCTAACCCACACACAACGTACCCAGCCATCCCAAAAAATTTTTCAGGATCTGGACAACCCCTTTAAAGGGAATCTGTCCCCCTGATTATTATCTACAATAATACATGTGTAGTGTGACCCTATTGCGCTGCTGTCAGCGCTCAGAGGTGCTTTGAAATACATTGTCAGGAATACTGTGCATGCGCACAGGAGTCCTCTTAGTTATGTTGGCACAGCAGTCCAGACTGTGTATGTCAGTGCAGTTTTGAGCGCTGACAGCGGGGTAATGGGGGGCAGCTTTTCTGCAGTATTACTCATGTATTACTGTAGTAATATTCCAAAATTGGGGTTACATATTCCCTTTAAAGGAAATCTGTCACATGATTTTAGTGTATTAAACTATAAGTATGGCCATGTTCAATAAACTACCTTCTGTCCAGGTGTAGTCTTCATTCTTTCTTTTCTGTTGTGGTTTTCGTTTTATTTCAGGTTTTATGATATGCAAATTTTCGCTGAAGGAGCCCAGAGGGGTGTTACTATCAATATAGGGAGCCCAGTGACGCCCCCCTCCTGTGCCCAGCCCACCTTCTTACTGCTCCAAAGCACGCCTCTTCACAGCAGGAGTAACGGCCCACATTAGCATTCTTGGCCGCCGCACCCCCTCATCTACAGCACGGCAGCTCTTCAAACCACTCCCAGAGCTGCCTGCCTCTCTCATCTGAAATCTCGCGCAGGCGCAGTACCGCTCGCTGCCTGCCAGGGGCGGACTGGGAACTTAAAGTGGCCCTGGAAAAAATACTAAAAGTGGCCCCGTTTAGTAGTTGGGTCCAAATTGATGGAAGACAGATCCAGCAATACCATAGTGTGGCACACTATACCACCCCAACAGAGCCAAATGCCACAGTCCATCATAAAATACTGCCAATAGCACAAAATACATTCCCAAAAACTTCCACTGGACGGCTGTGAGGAGGGCCCAGGCGGCCCCCTAGGCATCAGCCCACCAGGAAATTTCTCTGTAAGGTCTATGGCCAATCCGCCCCTGCTGCCTGCGCCTGCACAATAGTAATACTATCAAGGCAGCTGGCTTCAAAAGGCAGCTCTGGGAGTGGTTTGAAGAGCTGCCGTGCCGTAAATAAGGGGGGAGGCGGCTAAGAATGCTAATGAGGACGGTTACTCCTACCGTGAAGAGGCGTGTTTGGGAGCAGTAAGAAGGCGGGCTGGGCACAGGAGGGGGGGCGTTACTGGGCTCCCTATATCGATAGTAACGCCCCTCTGGGCTCCTTCAGCGAAAATTTGAAATAAAACCTGAAATAAAACGAAAACCACAACAGAAAAGAAAGAATGAAGACTACACCTGGACAGAAGGTAGTTTATTGAACATGGCCATACTTATAGTTTAATACACTAAAATCATGTGACAGATTTCCTTTAATAAAGATTGTTGTGACTGTAACCCAGGATGTCCTGTGTATACTGTATGGTAAATGATTGCTCTCTAATAGTTACGGTGCCTTTCATGTTGTAGAGCCTGCCATTTGCTGTACTTTGGTTTTGTTCTTCCAGACTCGGTCTTGAACGGGGAACAAGTGCCAAAGAAGCTCTTGATGTAATTGTCTCTTTATTAGAAAAGCACGGTCAAGGTGGGAGCAGTTTCCAGACAGACAACCAGGGTTTCCATAGTGCCTTCCTGATAGTGGACAGAGCAGAGGCATGGATCCTGGAGACAGTAGGCAAATTGTGGGCCGCTGAAAAAATCACAGGTTAGTGCTGTTTAGGCTAGAAGATGCTAGGGATGGTGCTGACCTGTGGTCCTGGACTTCTGCTACTTTGAGTTGATAATTAGAGATGAGTGAACGTGCTTGTAACGAGCACTGTAGCGCTCGGCTCCCCTGCGCTCGCATGGGCGCAGGCATCCGCTTCCATCCTCCTCACCCGACGGAAGCGGATGCCTGCGCCCATGCGAGCGCAGGGGAGCCGAGCGCTACAGTGCTCGTTACGAGCACGTTCGCTCATCTCTATTAATAATCCCTACCTGTTATTCTATAGATGCTTTTTGAACAGAAAGTTAGAGAACAACTTTCAAAGGGTTTTCCAGGATTTTTTTTTACTGTTGGCCTATCCTCTGGATAGGTCATCAGTATCCAATCAGCTTTTTTGAGAAGGCAGTGGCACTCCAAGTTCACCAAGCACAGCACCGTACATTGTATAGTGTATGGTATTGCACTCAGCCCCATTTACTTGAATGGGGCTGAGCTGCTACTAAGCCACGTGATCGATGAATGTGCTGTCACTGGCCTAGGAAAAGGAGATAGAAGGCCGTGGCACCCACAGGAGTGATGCTGCCTTCTCAAACAGCTTATCGAAGGGAGTCCCAGGTGTTGGACCCCATCGATCAGATACTGATGACCTATCCAGAGAATAGGTTATCAGTATAATACTCCTGGAAAACCCAGGCAATTAACTAGTGACAAGTGGCATGAAGGTTGGATTGCAGCTGATACCTAATAGGATTAGATATACAATATTTAAAGAGGACCTCTCACCGCTCCTGACATGCCTGTTTTAATAGCTTCATGCTTTCCCCATGTAATAATTCTAGAGCATCTGTTTTTATGGCTCCTTGTTGTGCCATTCCGTTATTATTTAAATTAGAAGTTATAAATGAATTGTTAGCAGTCTGCAGTAAGGGTACAGAGGGGAGGTAACCAGTTGGGGGGAAGGTGTACCTGCACAGTCAGAAAATGGCAGCACTGATTGGATAGAATGAGCCTGTGCAGGGACACCCCCCCCCCCAAACTGGTCACCTCCCCTCTGTACCCTTACTGCAGACTGCTAGCAATTCATTCATAACTTCTAGTAGAAATAATAAAGGAATGGCACAACATACAGACATAGGAATAGATGCTCCAGAATTGTTATTACATGGAGAATGCATTAAACTATTAAAACAGACATGTCAGGAGAGGTGAAAGGTCCTCTTTAAACACACAATTGTTAAGAAAATGATCATTATGCAGCAACCTATGTTGATTTAGAAATACACACATGATCTACCTTGGATAGTGCCATATTCAGGGCTACTTAACTTACCTCACAAACAGAGCTGTATGGTGTGTTGTGTGCTATTTGATTGTAACTTCTTCCTTGTCTTCATTTGTCTCAATATAGATGGTGTAAGATGTATCTGTAATCATTTATCACTCAAGACACATATAGATCTGGAGCACCCGGAGCTTCGGAGTCATGCACAAGGCCAGGGTTGGTGGAATGGAGATGAAGAGTTTAACTTCTCAGAAGTATTTTCAGAACATGAGGATGGAGATACATGTTTGGGGAAAGAGGCTGTGGAAAATCAGGAAGGTGAGCAATCGTCATATCCTGTGTATTTGTAGCATGGTCTATACCCCATGATCCATTTATCAGTCAAATGTGTACATTATGTATTTCATAGGATAAAACTGGATATACCAAATCATCTGATAATTATGATAAATGATAATTATAATTCTCAAATACATGACTGACTATAATGATCACAGCAAACCATGTCAAATTATGTACAGATATACTGAAAACTTCCTATGAATTAAAAGCCTTGACTTCAGTGGAATTTTTGCGCAAGAAATCCATTATCTACTTAAAGGCAACCTGCCACCTAGAAAATGTTGTGCAGTCTGTGGGCACCATGTTATAAACAATTCACGGAAAATGGTGCACTACAGTGGAAAATGCATTTTCCGCTGTAGTGCACCATTTTCCGTGAATTGTTTTTCTATGTAGATTGTCACATCCGCACATTTGTCTACCCTGTGTAGGATGTCTTTGTGGTACATGTGGTCCGCTGCAGGCATCCTCCATTGTATGCATTTTTTGCTGGGGATTACGTTCAGCAGCGGGCCACATGTGCGGGATTTGCTCCCCCGGTTATAAATGCGCTACAGCATTGGGGTTTTTGAGCATGTTCTGCCATTTGAGACCACTTTTTTTCTGTGAGTTTGTTCACCATGTTATAAAGCAGGAGGAGCTGAGCAAAAAAGGAAATAAAAATCAATCAAAAAGTGTTATGGACCCATAAGTGATACCAGTGAAAAGTACAAGTTGTCCCACAAAAATCAAGCCCTTACACAGCTCCGTATAAAGAAAAATAAAAAAGTTATAAGTCTTGGGATGCGACAATGCAAAAACTTTTTTTTTAAAAGATTTTTATCTGTGCAAAAGTAGTAAAACATTAAAAAACAATGTTTTTGATATTGCTGTATCCCCAGAGAGTAAAGTTATCCTGTTATTTACGCTAAAAAATTAATGCCGCACTATTTATAACACAAAAACCCAGTATTTTTTTTCCCATCATCTCATAAAGAGTTAATAAAAGGTAATCAATGAGTTATGTGTAACCCAAAATGGTGCTATTAAAAAGGACAACTTGTCTTGCAAAAAACAAGCCCTCATATGACTACATGGACGGAAACATAACAAGTTAAGTTATAGCTCTTGGAATGCAACGATGAAAATATGAAAAAAATTAGTTGGGCTCTCTCTGTCTCTCTCTGTCTCTCTCTGTCTCTCTCTGTCTCTCTCTGTCTCTCTCTCTCTATATATATATATATATATATATATATATATATATATATATATATATATACAGCTAAGATAAAGCTGCTCAGGGAACCACTGATAAATGCAGGCCATTATGTCTCCTTTTGCAAGCACAATAATAAATGTGATATTAAAAGGAATGATTGTGATCAGGGGTGCACTTCCAATGAGGTCAGGTGAGGCGATTGCCTCAGGCAACAAAACCTAGAGACAAGTGCTGTCGGTGGCAGAGCCATGGGAAATGAGTGCTTGTGGAAGTGCTCATCTCTCTATAGTCAACTGTATCACAGTATGCCTTTAATAGTAGGGCTGGGGGGAAGGGCACCATTTCAATTTTCGCCTCAGGCAGCAGAAAGGCTAGGTGCACCCTTGATTGTGATATTGAATCAATCTTTATGCGAAACAAACCTTTTTGTGCAGGATACAACCTTTACCAGTTGCCTCCCTTTTAAAGGGAACCTGTCACCTCCTGTAGGGAAAAAAAACTGTTAGCAGTACCTTAATCTGGTGGCCAGGGTGACGCTAAAGAAGGTCTTGATAAGGAGAAGAGATTCCTGTAAATAGAAGAAATTGATGTTTTAATCCTGTTCAGAACGCTGACTTGACTCGGCTTGAAGTCAAGGGGGCAGCGGCTAGCCAAGAAAACCACTCCCCCTGGTCAACTTGAATGACAGTTGCCGTTGGGCCGGGGATCGCGCAATTCTCGAGCATGCGCGGTGCGCAATTTCTCCCTGCGCGATCCCGGCCCCGGCTCTTCACTTCTGCGCCGCAGAAGCAAGCGAGCGCGCGGGGACGGCGGGCGGGCGCGCTCTGGCAAGCGCGCTCGCTTGCTTCTGCGGCGCATGCGCTGTAGGGACAAAAGCGCCGCAGAAGTGAAGAGCCGGGGCCGGGATCGCGCAGGGAGAAATTGCGCACCGCGCATGCGCGAGAATTGCGCGATCCCCGGCCCAACGGCAACTGTCATTCAAGTTGACCAGGGGGAGTGGTTTTCTTGGCTAGCCGCTGCCCCCTTGACTTCAAGCCGAGTCAAGTCAGCGTTCTGAACAGGATTAAAACATCAATTTCTTCTATTTACAGGAATCTCTTCTCCTTATCAAGACCTTCTTTAGCGTCACCCTGGCCACCAGATTAAGGTACTGCTAACAGTTTTTTTTCCCTACAGGAGGTGACAGGTTCCCTTTAAGTTTGATCCTCATCGGTGCACACCTCTAGTAGGGATCTGAATCTGCAGAACAATATTGACTGTATAATACGTGGACTATTTTAGTAACAATAACCCATGATTTCTTTGTATTATCAGAACTGTTGACGGTGGAATCGATGATAAATATTCTTCGTGATAAAATTGGTGGAATCAATGTGGACACCGACACTTTCCTAACTACAGCGAGCGCAGTGTCTGTCTTACCCAAGAATGACAAATGGCCCTGCATTCACTTTCTCACAGGCACACCAGATCCTTCAAGGTCAGTCACGTTTACTGTGTAATACAGTGTCATGGATCCTTATTACAAATCTGAGAGAAAAGAAGAAATTAGATGAGAAAATACAAATAAAACTAACTGCAATGACCCGAAACTTAAAGGGGTTCTCCGGGAATTAAGAAAATGAAAATTCTTATTTATTGCTTCATTATAAATATATTCCCAAATACCTTACATTAGTTATAATGGCTCATTTTGTCTGGGGAGCAATCATTAGGAGAAACAAAATGGCCGCTGTCCTATTAGTCCACACAAACCCTGTCCTAATTACACAGGAGAACAAGTTATTTCACAACACTGAGCTAAAATGCTGCTCCATCCTCCTCTCTGCTCTACCTGTCAGGGGTTATGATCCTGGATACAGATAATAAGATCTTCAGTTGGATCTCTGGGGAATGTAGTTCATGAGCAGATGTAGCTATTGAGCAGCAGCACTTGTATGCAGTCTCCATTACCACAGCCCCACATTACCACAGTCTGTCCTGTCCGTCCTCTCTGTACTTTCTGTCTCCTCATGAACTCCATTCCCACAAAGATTCAAATAAATTTCATATTAAACTGTATTCAGGATCATAATCCCTGTCAAGCAGAGAGGAGGATGATGCAGCTTTTTACCTCAGTGTTGTGAAGTAACTTGTCCTCCTGTGTGATTAGGACAGGTTTTGTGTGTACTAATAGGACAGCGGCCATTTTGTTTCTCCTAATGATTGCTCCCTAGACAAAATGATCAATTATAACTAATGAAAGGTATTTGGGAATATATTTAGTAATATTATTATAGTAATATTTACGTATTTTGATTTTCTTAATTCCCGGAGAACCCCTTTAAAGGGGTTATCCCATGAATAATGTAAAAAATGAAAATCAGACACCATATAGTACATGCCAATTTATTTCTAACAAAGCTAGAACCAGCTCTGTATCTCACATGGGTCCAGAGATCTCCCCATTCATTGCTCTGCTAGATTTATATCAAGCTGAAAGCTCAAGGGGAGTGTCTTATCTGCTGCAGCTAATGGGGCATGTCCATGCTCTCCCTATCACAGCTCAGGGGGCGTGTCTCAGCTTTCCCTATCACAGCTCAGGAGGCAGTTGAAGGATGAAACTGAGCATGTGCGGCCTTCTCAGTGAGCAGGTCAAAGAAAAAAACAAACCCCAGGTGGAGCTATACAGATATAGTTTACTGAATAACTCAGTGGCTATGCTATTTTTTTTTATTACAAAAGTATTCAGATCCAGGTGCTGGTTTGAAAACTGTAGAATATTTTTTGTGGGACAACCCCTTTAATGGGGTTTTCCAGGACATAGATACTGATGACCTATCCTTGGGATAAGCCATCAATATCAGATCGTAGGGGTCTGACACCTGGCACCCCCAACGATCAGCTGTCTCGGGCAACCGCTAGAAACTATACATTGTATATAGCTGAAAGCAGAAGGCTCCCTTTACTGTATAGTGGTCATGCCGGTGTACTGCAGATCAGCACCCATTCAAGTGACTGAGAGCTAAGCTGCAGTATGCTGCTCCAGAAACTAAACGGAGTAGGAAGCCTTCTGCTTCTGCTCCTTACACTGTATTGCCAATTCCATACACAAATTAGAACGTGTTTCAAAATATAAATGCTAAAAACCACCTTTATTAATTGTCCTTGGACGGGTAATAAAGTATATATTTAAAAACATCCAGAAGGTAGATAGGTAACAAGAATAGGACAAAGGTACTATGAGTAGGATGAGAGGGGTCAAGATACATACACTGACCCTGTATCGCCCTCAAATATAGACCCTGAGCTATGCCCAGAGATCTCCCTTGATGGTAGGGATCCTCTGTCCTCGTACCTAGCTCCTTCAATGGGTCCCTACAAAACCCTATTCAAAAAACCCCGACGCGTTTCTCCCATAAAGAGGTTCATCAGGGGGTATACATAGATGGTAGGGAGTCAATCCAATAATCATAAAAAATAGATAAATAAGGTACTTATCCCCAGGAGTCCCCGTATGGGAATCAACACGATATGGCCCAGAAACACACACCTACGGTGAGAAAAGACAAAGTAAAGCCTGAGAAACCATCCAAACAGATATAGATAAACGTAACAGGCTGGGCAAAGTCTTAAACACTAACCTGGTGCCGGGCTGGGGTAAACCTGCATGTCTGCATAGGTGGAGCAGCAGTGTGTATGGCGCCAGCATGAGGTTTTTATATGCTGTTGCCATCTCTCATATCCGCCCAAGAAAGCGGGCACTTCCGGTAGATGGAACGCAGCGTGACCCGCAGCGCCGGAAGTAAGGATATGACGTACCAAGGTCTCAGATGAACCGCATAATGGAACGCAGCGCTATTCATTCAGAGCGCTGCTTGTTCAAATAGCAGGTAGGTATCACTTCATACTGAGAGCCGCTCCCCAGAGACAGATTGCATGTTAAAAAATATATACACCACAGGGGCTCAACGTGGGATCATTATGTCAGACGCCCACGATGTACACATTGTGTGAAAATAATAGATAAATACTGTGATATGGATGAAATCACAGTATATACAATGACGCTTTCCGTATCGATAGGCTATTCGTCATTAGAGGCTTCCACAAAAGAGGCAAGTCAAATCTTGACATCGCTTCTAAATGAAGCAAGAGAAGGTTAGTCTCTTATTGAGGCCCCCCAAATTAGAAACACGTTCTAATTTGTGTATGGAATTGGCTATAGTTTTCAGTAACGTGATATATCATTATACATCCTGTATTTTGGAAATTGTTTACACTGTATTGTTTCCAGTGCTGTGGCTTTCTGAGACAGCTGATCGTGGGGGTCCCGGGTGTCAGACTCCTGTTGATCTGATATTGATGACTTATCCTGAGGATAGGCGTAAAATGTTGATAAGACAGCACTCCTAGTTATTGCCATGCAATGAAGACCGTTCAGCAGCGGTGCCAGCAACGTTGGGCCCCAGCCCGCCGGGCCCCCAGTAATGAACGTAGTAAAGGATGCTGCAGCACTCCAGCGTCTTCAAAAACGGTTCAGCGGTTTATTTCAACAAACAGAAATGGAGGAAAATTTCACCACTTCTTTCTTGTATTGAGGTAGTCAGTCCACAGCAAAATCTGGATTTGTTCAGCTGGATATAGCCTAAAGGCCCTTCTACATTAGACGACTGATAAGGCAATTATTGGGAATGAACTGTTCATTCCTGAAAATTGCCTGATCCTTGAGCAGAGGTGAGAGCTGCATTTACATCCAGCAACAATTCCCTCTATATGGGAATTGCTAATGGGATTGCATGTCCCCATACAGATTCATTGTTTGTCAGCAGCATATACCTTTTACATAGGATAATCAGCTGCCAGCAAACAATGATGTTCAGTAATGCCTTAAAGATGCGATCACCCGAAGCTCATTCATTGAGTGATCATAAGCACATTTACACAAGGTAATTATCGGGAATGAGCATTCCTCGGAACGCTACTTCTTATTAATTGCACAAATTCTTGCCTCTTGGAAAGAGGTCTTAGGCTACTTTCACACTAGCGGCAGCACGGATCCGGCACCTAAAGGGTGCCGACGGATCCGTACTGCCGCTGATACATGTGTGGAGCCGGAGCAGCGCTCCGGCCCCACACATGTTAACACACACATTGGAACAAGACACAGACATACATACATACACACATACATACTCACATACTCCAGGGACGCCGGCAGAACGTCTTCACGCGCCTCCTGCGCGCAGTGATGACGATTCCCCACAGCGCCCTCTGCTGGGCGCAGTGGGGAAACGTCATAGCTGCGCGCAGGAGGCGGGTGAAGACATGATGCCGGCGTCCCTGGAGTATGTGAGTATGTATGTGTGTCTGTATGTCTGTATGTATGTCTGTATCTATGTATGTAGCCGGATCCGGAATGACCCCCCATTGCAAATCAATGGAGGACAGATCCGGATTACTGGTGTGTCCACACCAAACGGATCCGTCCCCATTGACTTGCATTGGGGGTCATTCCGGATCCGTCTTGGTGCCGATGCCTGGACCGGAGAGCAAACCGCAGCATGCGGAACGGAATGCTTTCAGGTGCATTCCGTTGTCTTCAGTTCAGTTTTGTCCCCATTGACAATGAATGGGGACAAAACTGAAGCGTTTTTTTCCGGTATTGAGCCCCTATAACGGAACTCAATACCGGAATTTAAAAACGCTAGTGTGAAAGTAGCCTTAGCCATACCTATTGTATTTTAAGTATGCAGTACCAATAATGACACATATGGTACTATGAAGTCAGTGCACCCTGGCTCTGTTCACAGAATAAACTCTCTACACACTAAAAATGTAAAAAAATTGAAAGGCAAAGTCAATATAAATTTAGATAAAAAATTCAAATGGGCAGCTGTGGCGATCCCCTGGTGGATCCTTGGCTGCTGGTATCTGGTATCCCCACAAACACCATCGTGACCTTATAATGGCTCAAGAACACGGTGGTCCTACATGTTTCTTATAAGTTCCGGAGAGTGCCGATCAAGGTCTGTTGTGGACACTGGGTGAATGCGTGGAAGCCATTTTTTAAAATGAAATATGAAAAGTTAAAGGTAAAATGAGCAATGAGCAGACCAATAATGGTGCCTTGTGTGGCTTACATAATATCTACATACAGGGGCGTAGCTATAGGGGAAGCAGGGGAAGCGGCTGCTTTGTGGCCCAGACCCACAAGGGGCCCCCTCACAAAGAAGACTAAATGATTTTATTGTCAGGGCCCCCTCAACAGTTTTATACAATGACATTATATACAGTGACACTCTAGGAAACGGATGGAGTGGCTGCCGGGCCTTGTCTAAAAGCTCAATCTTGAATAACCACAGGAGTGGGGGTTGCATGTGAGTTGAGGGTCGCAAAAAAGTTGCTGGTGGGGGCCCGTTCAAAAATTTGCTGTGGGGCCCAGTCAGTTCTAGTTACGCCACTGTCTACATACAGTATTGTATAAAAGTGTCAGTGCCCCCATAATGCTGTCATATAATTCTTAAAGGGGTATTCCCATCTCACAGATGTAGTTTGTATAGTTTGATATAGCCATACCAATATTATTACTAATATAATGTATTTATATAAAATGTACTGTTTAGAAGATTTTCCTATTTGTAGTTCTATTGTCCCACACACATCAGTCAGGTCGTTGCCCCTAGTTACGACCACCATGGCCATGTAGTAGTGGTGGTCAGCTTGCTCTTGTTCAAACCCGCTCTGAGGTAACTGCTGTATTGTGAACGCACATTACATGATCATGCGGAGACACATCTTAGGGTTGTAACATTTTTGTCTGCGCTTCCAAAACGCAGAGAAACGGATCCTGTTCCAAGATTAATTCATCTCTATGGAGCAGGATCCGTTTATAAAGTCTGCGTTTTGGATGGATCCTGACCATTACATTTTGGACTGATAGCATCCAAACCGCAGATGTGAAAGTACCCTAAGATGTGTCTCCGCATGCTCATGCAATGTGCGTTCACAATACAGCAGTTACCTCACAGCGGGTTTGAACAAGAGCGAGCTGACCACCACTACTACAGAGGTGGGCGTAACCAGGGGCAACGGCCTGACTGATGTGTGTGGGACAATGGATATACAAATAGGAAAATCTTCTAAACTGTACATTTTATATAAATACATTCTATTAGTAATAATACTGGGATGGCTATATCTGACTATACAAACTACATTTGTGAGATGGGAATACCCCTTTAAGATCCCTTTACACGGGATGGCGATCCAGCAGATTGTGGGGAAGGATGCACGGGGAGGAGCAATCACTAATGCCATCGCTCTTCCCCATTCTGTCTCGTTTCTCGGCAGCACATCTTTTGTGCTGCATTTACACCGCAAGATCATCGCTAATGAGCGTTACTAGTATCGCTTGCTAACGATAATCTGTTCAGTTGTGGCCCTTTACATTACAGTGACAACATCACAGAGGTACATAATGCTAAAGCACTAATGTTGCATAGTTCCTAAAAAATACTATGCTGACGCCATGACATAGATTGGTGCGGTGGAGGAGGGTCCAGGCCAATTGCCTCTTTCATCCATAATACCCCAGCCTTGATTCTGCTTGTTTGTATTTTTAAGGTCTGTATTTAAGCCCTTTATCTTTGTGGAAGATGTAAAAGCAGTCCCTAAGGTGCAGTCTTCTTGTGTAGGAGATAATGCTTGTGATCATGATCATTCACAGTGGAAACATGAGCTCTATGAGGCCCATCAATCTGCTCTATCATTAATGGATAAAGATCAGGTAAGTGACATAGTGAAGGCCACGTCATATTTAATACTTTTTTTATATCCGAAAGCTATTTTACATCAGTATTAATTTCCTTTATTTCGTTAAATATAATCCAGTAAATACAATGCAAGCAAATGAAATCACTGGATTGTACCCAGCAACACAGAGTAGTTATGCAAAAAAGTCTCCAGTTTTTAAAAGACTCTGTTACCTTCACAGTCTATGGTAGGAAAGACCCAGCCGTATGTAAGCTAGGTTCACATGGCAAAATCCACAGCAGAAAAATCAGTAGCTGAAACCAGTTTTGTAATTTGGAGGGGGTTTTACTGGAGTTTTTACAAGTGTTTTAGAAAAGTTTTTGAGTGAGGTTTTTCTGCTTCCCCATTGACTTCTATAGAATACCACAATCAAATCTGCCTCAAAGAACTAACATGTCACTTTTCAAGTGTTTTTCAAACCATCTGCTGAAAAAAACTCAACTACAGTCTGCAGATGGTCGATTTTTTTTTTTTGCTTACATTGAAGTCAATAGGAAGCTGTCATTGGCGTTTTGAATGTGGATTATTAAGTTGAAATCACCCATTATCTGCTGCTGAATAAGCGGCAGATTTTACATGTGAACACATTTCATTTAATATTGATGGCCTACTCCTACAGATGTAGCCAATTTTACCTTTACTGGCTTAGCGTGTTAAAGGGGTGTTCCCATCTGATACAATGGGGGCATATCGCCATTGTTTGATAGGTGCGGGTCCCGCCACAAAGCGCTCCCCCCATAGGAGTGAATAGGAGCACACAGTGCTTGTGCGGCCACTGCTCCTATTCATTTCTGTGGGGCCGACGGAAATAGCCGAGCCAGTGGTCAGCTATTTGCGGCGGCCTCGTAGAAATGAATGGAAGGCGGCTGCACATGCCCAGTGCGCCCTCCACCACTTTCAGGGCTCTGTTCTCGGTGTAGGTGTGGGTCTTAGAGGTGGGACCTGCACCTATCAGACAATGGGGGCATATGCCCTCCATTGTCTCAGATGGCAATACCCCTTTCATGCAACAAAATCACATTACAGTAATACGACAAATCGTTTAAAAGTGATCATCCCGGCGTGCCTGGACTCAAGATAACGCTGGCTATATCTGTACATAGCTATGGCAGTTTCTTATACATGTGATTTGGCTTTACCTGACATGGGACGCCGCCTACTATTAGGATGGTGGACAATAACTGGATTGTTCTCTTGTGAAATTCAGAGCAGGTTTGGGGGTGTTATAATTATGGGGTCAGTTAGGAGGGGGTGTGATTTGATGTGACTACTGAAGTTTCTCTTTAACAAGATGAAATGTACCATTTCTGTGTAGGAGGAAGGAGACCAGCTGCTTAATACCATGTTAGGGCTGGAAAAACAAGGCTTGGATGCCATTGAAGATTTACTCAGCAGCTCAAATCCACTGGACCCTGCTGAAGTAGCAGACCTCTTCTATGACTGTGTTGATACCGAAATAAAATTCTACAAATGAGGTACATTTTTCTTCTTAGGCTTGTAAGATGCAAAATGTATTACAAGTACCAGAGGAGAAACTTGAAAGATGATCACCACACAATACACGCAGTGAAATGCATTACTGTATAATGATGCCGTTAGTTCTCTGTGGTCTGTTGAAATATGTATGATACGTCTGTATGATACGTATAATATGATATGTATGATATGTCTGATTGCATATGTGTATGGCAGTACATTAATAAACTGCTTAGTTCAATGTATGAACTAAACAGCTAAGACAACCATGTGGGCCAGCTCATGTTTAAAGGGGTCTTCACATGTATAAAGTGATGGCGTATTGCTAGGATATGCCATCTCTTTAGGACTGTAGGGGTCTGAACCACGGATCCTGAGATTGAACGGGATGCAGCACTGGTTTAGTGCTGCAACCCCTTTACAGTGGTGACCAGCAGGGCGATTGCAGCCCAGCTCCATTAGGGTACGGTATGACCACAAAGCAGGTTGTGTGGCGTGGCCTTGCTGCAGCTGAGTACAAATTAGGTGGCAGATTCTTCTTATTTCACTAATGAAGACCACACTGCATAGTTGGTCTGCATTGTTAATGGTTGCGTGGTATTGAAGGTGCCGCATGGTCATTAACAATGCAGACCAGCTATGTAGTGCAGTCTTCATTACTTAAAAAAGAGGCATCTGCAGCTTAATTGGCCACGTGGTACTTGATTGCAGCATGGCAGCTCCCCGATTGCCCCACAGCCATGCCCTGTGGTCATATCCAGAGTAACTGCACTTTGTAAAAACGTTTGATTCATCACAGTGCCGTGTCAAAGTTTTGATCAGTGGGCGTCTAGACACTGAGATCCCCAACAATCACTAAAACAAGGAGTCAGAAGCACTCAGCCGAGATTTCTCTCTCCTCACAGCTGAAGATGGGCTCAGAAGAAAGTGTAGGGGCGATCTTCAGTTCTACCTTCAGCTAGAAGAGACAGCGTTTCTGACTCCTCGGTTTAGCTGGAACCCAACCAGTCAAAACCTTTGATATGTTACTATTACAAATCAGAAGTTTTTACAAAGCAAGGATACTCTTTAAGTGAATGGGGCCGGCTGCAACTCCCCTTACAGCTCGGGTGCTGGGAGATTTGCTTGTATTTACATTCATTCATCTTTTCTTCCAGTTTTTCAGTCTCTGTTGATGAACAGTCCCACAGCATAGTGCTTCCACCACGTTTGACTGTGGGAATAATGTTGGGAAGTGTTGGGTTTGTGCCACACATCTCATTTCTCATGATGGCCAAACTTTCAATTTTAGTCTTAACTGAACAGGAGCCTTCTTCCACATGTATGGGGAGTCTGCCATATACTATTCAGGAAACTCTAAACATGTTTTGTTCTGGTTTTCTTTAAGCAATGGCTTTTTTACTGGCCACACTTCCATAAAGCCCTGCTCTCAACCACATCAAGAGATATAGCTGTTAGAAATCGAGTTGGGCATTACACACAAGAGCATGGCACTGGAAACTGAATGATTCTCTTCCAAAAGACCCACAGATAATAACAGAAATCAAAAATGACCTAACCAACTACTTTGCCCATAATAACACTCCAGATTGTGATCCTCTTAGTACTTGGGAAGCACATTTGTTGAAGTGTTTCATTAGCGTTACATTTATTAAGGTGGGCTCCCTGATCAATAAAGAATGGGCATCCTTACTATCTGGCCTCATCACATGCATATATAATCTTGAACAGATTCATAACCACCCTGGAAAGACATTTGGGAGCAGAGCTGACGCAGTTGCGAGAACAGGTTTACTCCCTCTGTCTTTCTAAAGCTAAGGCGACTCTAGTTAAATGCTGTGGGCACTATTATGAATTTGGTAATAAATCCAGTAGAACCCTAATGAGAGTACTGTGTAAATCTTGGGTTCACTCATATGTTCCCCCAATGTCATTGCGTGGTCTTACACCAGCAGATAACTGAGGCTTTCAGTCATTATATAATCTACAGTCCTTCTCACCCTTTGACATAGCGGCACAACACTGCTTTCTCCAGACTTACCTTTCCTTCTTTGGCCTGGGTCTTTTATCCACTAAGGGTATTTCTGGAGTCCCCCTTATCCCTATCTAAACTGTGCCATTAAAGACTCACAGACAGGGAAGGCTCCCGATCCTGATGGACTGCCTTTAATGTACTATAAAACATTTGCCTCCATACTGTCACCCCAGTTCTTGACAGCTTTTAATTCTTTCTCAGATCGAACAATACCTCTAGACACTCTCTGCACCCACATCACTGTCATCCCTAAGGAGGGAAAAGACCCTTCCCAATGCCAAAGTTACCAACCCATTTCCGTCATAAATGTAGACCTCAAATTGTTTTCCAATATTTTGGCCACTCAACTGACCCCATACATGCAAAAACTTAGTCATATAGACCAAGTTGGGTTTATGCCACTTAGATAGCACTTAGCATAATACTAGCTATCAATCTGGTATATCAGGCAGCAATCTCGAAGCTTCCCATGTTCCTCATGTGCACTGACGCCACTAAAGCCTTTGACTGTGTTAATTGGGACTTTATGTTTTAAACACTTTGTCATATTGGACCAAGTGAGATGATGCTGGCTCGCATTCATAACTTATATTCTTCTCCCTCTGCCACGGTAAAGGTGAATGTCCGGTACTCTTTGCCTTTCCTGAGATGAAACGGAACAAGAAAGGGTTGCCCCCTTTCCCCGCTTGATTTTTATACTCTGTCTAGAGCCCTTACTGGGACATAGTAGGAATTCAGATTCATGACACCTTCCATAAAGTTGCGGTCTGTGCAGACAATCTCCTTTTCTCCTGACTCCCCCCCCCCCCCCCCATCTCTCTACCCAACCTTATGAAGGAACTCAAGATGTACTCTTTTACCAAACTTTAAAATGAACCTCCATAAGTCAGAAGCGCTAAACATTATCCTGCTGCCTAGCTTGGCCGCTAAATTATCGGATAATTTCCCTTTCAAGTGGTCCAGAACTTCCCTTAAATACCTGGGCATCCACTTAACCCCAATTCTTTCTGACCTTTATTCAGAAAACTACCCTCTCCTTTTCTGAACTCTTAAAACTGACCTGGATTATTGTAGCTGGTACACATTTACATGGTTTGGATAGATCTCTATATTTTAGATGAATGTTCTCCCAAGAATCCTATATTTCTTTCAAGCCATGCCCATTCTTATCCGACGCCTATTTTTTCATACTCTTGTGTCCATCTTTACACTATTCATTTGAGCCCGTTTAGTTCTATTTAGACCCAAACATCGTGGAGGCCAGGGTCTACCCGATTTCATTTCTTATCACTATGCTTCACATTTATTAAAAGCAGTGTACTGGTGTCATTATCAGTCCCATAAGCAGTGGGCACTGGTGGAGCAATCTTTCCTGCCCATCTAGTTAGCAGCGATCCCTTGGTTGGGAGCTCATGTACTACTAGCGGCTCATACTCACCTAACTATAGGCCCCACACTTTGCTCGGTGGCATTGGTTTTCTCTTTACTTGGTATCTCCCCTTCTTTGCCTCCAATGTTCCCTATACTGTGTGAACCCCATGTTTCTTTCGGGTGTAGAACAAGGATCTTTTTGGTGGTAGATCGCAGCTAATACTTTTAGAGCCCATCATTTCATCTCTTCAGACAATTGACTCACAACACAGTCCTTCAATGACATATCGGACCCCTTATGTCTCTCAGCTTGGCAAATACAACCACTATGACATTTCTTAACTTCACTTCACCAAGCATCAAAGTACACAAGAGATAAAATGGCCTTTGAATGTATTTGCAAGCCAACGGGGACCTTGAGGCATGCTCTTTTCAAACCTTACTGTCTTAATTCTCCATCAAATCAGCCATCCCCCTCTTATATGCTCAATTGGGAAAAAGACTTGGAGATCACCTACACTAGAACAGATAGCCTGCCTCTTCACACTGACACATAAGACTTCAATTGCTAGTAGAACTCAAGAGGTGGGTTTTAAGGTCTTCTACAGGTGGTATAGGGTGCCCTCTGAATTACACTCACTCTTTCCAGCTGTCTACGCATTGTGGTGGAGATGTGGAGGGGGTGAAGGAATAATTTTACATATCTTCTGGGAGTGTCTTGTGGTTGCCAGTTACTGGAAAGATGTATGGCACATACCCTCTAAATTAACTTGTCACATTTTTCCTAAGACACCTGCCTTTTTTCTGCTTCATTATAGCGAGATCCCCTTATCCACCTATAGGAAGTCTGTGGTACGTCATTTGGTTAATGACGCGACGGCATGTATCCCTGGTCTGCCCTGGTCTATGGAAACAGACGTCAGCTCCAACAATAGCTCTTTGGCTTAGAAAAATCCAGGAGGTCATGAGAATGGAGGATCTTACCGCATCTGTGGGGGGCACACACACTAAATTTCATAAAACATGCCGACATTGTTTTTTTTTTTTCATTACTCACTGGAGTAAAAGTCTTTGTTGGCTTCATAGATCTAATAATTTTTTTCTCTTTCCTACACTTTTTTTCCCTCTTCCCATCTGCCTTTCCTTCTTTATCTTTCCTGGTCTATTTTTCTTTCTCTATGTCCAGACATTGCACTTGCAAATGAGAACTCACTGTTTATCCTGTTTATATTGCTTATTGAAAACTCAAGGAAATATCCAAAAAAAAAAAAAGAAATCGAGTGGGGAGTAAAAGCAGTAAAACCCGCTTTTACTTTCAGCTGCATTCACTGCCATCCCGATTTCTAACAGCAATATCTTCCAATGTAGTGTGGATAATTCTGTGATTCTGATATTGTTTGAATGCTTGGGGTGCCAGCTTCCAAACAAGACCAGACCCATATCAATCTGCTACCTATCCAGAGACATGAGCAGCTAAAGCAGCAACCCCCTCTCCCTTCAGTCTGGAGGAGGAGGGGGGCAGTTGGGAAGCTGACAGCCTGCAGGAGGAAAGAAAAAAATATTTATACATTTGGCATTATCATCATTGTACTGACCCACATAATAAATGTATGTTACTTATACCACACAGTGAATACCATAAATAAGTTCGACAAAATAATTTTAAAATTGCTATTTTTTTATCTTTCCCCCTAAGAATAAAAAAATATATAATTTTGAATAAAATAATAAAAGTTATTTAATACACTATATATACCCCAAATTGGTTTCCAAAAAACCTAAAACTCATCCTGCAAAATAAAAAGTAGAAGAAAAAATTAAAAGTTTAACATTAAAAATCTACAATAAAAAAGTGACATTTTTGGGAGGTTTTTTTTTTTCCAATTTTCCAGATAAGGGCTTGATCCCATCACCGTTATGGATTCCATCATTGTTTTCTGTTATAACATGGTTATAACTGAAAATAACAGAATCCATAAGACGGAAGCCTTTAAGAGGCATTCTGTTTTGATGCTTCATAATACAAGTCTGTGGGCAGCATAACGGATCCGTCCTGGTTTCCATTACGCAGGAGTCCAGTCCTTCATAACGGAAACCAGGCCGGATCCGTTATGCTGCCATATACACTTGTATTATGACGGAATGCAAAACAGAAGCCTTTAAAGCTTTCCATCATTATAGAAGTCTATGGGCAATCATAACGGATCAGTCTGATTTCCGTCATGCAGAACTAAAAAAAAAAAGTCCTGTCAACGGATCCGTTATGATTGCCTATAGATGTCTATTATGACGGATCAAAACGGAATGCCTCTTAAAGGCTTCCGTCTTATGGATTTAACATGGTTATAACGGAAAACAATGACGGAATACATAGCGGTGATGTGAACAAGCCCTAAAGGGGTTAAACAAGCAATTTTTTCCACTGTAATAATTTGGACTATTTTGTCTAGTTAGTTACTTAGAATATAAATTAAAATCTAATTTAAACTCCAGGTTGTAACAAAACAGGAAAAAAAACCAAGGCAGCATATGTTACAGGTCAAAATACAACTTCTCCAGTTGTATATCACAAATAAAACAGTTGGCCCTATAAAACTATTGCGCTGAACTTGCAGTTACAATTATACTTGTGTGAGCTGCATTTCAGGGTCGGAGTAGAAATTGGCAAGAAAAAAAACTGCATTGCAAATGGACTGTGGGAATGTTTACTTAGTTGGCGTACAGTTTGGAGTTAATTACCTGCCCAATTTTATTGCCTCTTTTGAAAAGTGGATAAATGTGCTAGGTGTCGCAAATTATAGGGCAAATTTGGCTGTCCCTAACTTTGCAACATTTCCCCTATGTGCAGGACTATTATGGTACGTTACAGTATACAGTCCCAGTTTCCTATGCCTATGAAACCTCCATTTAATATCAGTGAAAAAATCAGTCTACATCTGTGAACGTTTCAGTAAAGGATCTACATTTGGTCCGAGTGTCCATTTTTTGCCCTCCATGTGTCGTCCATATTCCATGGATGCTGCTCAGCTGAAAATTAATTTCAAAAGCATCTCCATCATCAGTGGTCAGTTAAAAACGGACCAAACATGGATGCCATCCTTCAATGGACATTTGGTCCACATCACAGACCAAAGTAGTGCATGTCTCTGTGATTTTTACACTGACAAAAAAATAGTGATCCGTGAACAAACACATTAAAGGGGTTGTCCGAGTTCTGAAAAAAAAATAGTACTGTAAATCTGATGGGCAGCAATATATAACTAACTTAAGCAAGTTTTAGGCAGAAAAAAAAATCTATATTTCCTCATTTCCCTGGTTCTCTTCTGTCCTTTGTTTACCTGCCGTAACAACAATCTCTGCCCCTCCCCCTTCCCTCTGAGCAAAGGGAGGGAATACAAGTTCTGCCCTGAGTGACATGTCTGGCTGTTGGGATACTCAGCAGCTTGTTGTATGTGTAGAACGACAAGTCCCAGCTGTACAATGACATTACTGATGCACACAGGAACTTCCCCCTATCTTTCTTGTGCAATACTCTGCAGATCTCCTCCAGTGTCAGCTCTGTGTCTATAGGATGAGGAGGGCCGATCCTATGTCTCTTCATTGCCTGTAGCTACTGTTGTAAAGCCTTGAGCCCTGTGTGTGTTCTGGCTGAAGGGGTTAATGTTTTATCTGAAAGAATACAGGGAGAGAGCAGGAGTCGGCAGAGCAGGGGGCATGGCCAGCACAGTGACGTCTCCAGTACAGACTCTTATCTACTTGTGCAGGAACATGAGAAGAGCAGGCAGAGAAGCTGACATCACAGGTCATATGACCCTGAGTGAAATCTGAGAAACCAGCAAGTTTAGAAGCATAATGTTCTGGAAAAGCTGTTATATTTGATTAGTTAGAAACATACAAATGACAATAAAATAACTCGTACAACCCCTTTAAGGTCAGTGGGTACGTGTGCTGTTCCTGGAAAATGCAGATAGTACACGTCAGTGAAAAATGGAAGTGTGAACAAAGCCTGACAGAGAATAAATGTAGTTGTTCAAAGCCCCTAACCTTTAATTTCATATTAATTTATTTCTTTTTTAGATACCATGGAAACAGCACTGTGGAAAATAAGAGCATGTGGCTGTGAAGGCTTCTCCATGTGGCAGCGTGGCCAATTTTGCTGTGCCCTGTTTAGCTCCGTGTTTCTCTGTGATGTTGTGTGTGTATGTACAGGGACCAGATTCAGCCTAGAAGGCTCTGTGCATGTAGATTAACCAGAACTCACCATGTTCTAACATCCATTGGACCACATTTGAAGATCATAGCTGTAAAAGGTACTGTCATGATAACATTTACACTGAGGGACGACTCCTACCGAGTGAGTAGAATACTGCTAGGCATTCGTAGAGTATTAGTATTAAGATGAGAGTTTGGAGTGGAATTAGATTGCGCAGTCACCTGAAATTTTTTAATTTAAGAATAGGAGTCTGTAGAAAAGTTTGTAGAGGCCATTTACTCCTGGATATTGCAAGGCCACAACTGTGAACTAGGTTCTAGGACATTAAAGCTTTTCAGATCTTTAAAAATGATTTTTCAACTACTAATGTACTTTCTGTAGCCAGGATGCGTCTGTAAACCAGTCCCATATGCAGTCACAGGACCATATCCTCAGTGTTTATCTCCTGAACCTGTTAGCACAATTATATCATATGCACCAAAATGTGCCACCAGAAAACTGCCCCAAAGGAGTTAACAAATTCCACCCAAAATGTATTAGAAAGTTGTATTATTTGAAAACAATTACACTTTATTTTACACAAAACTGGAAAAACTCTGTTAATATTACAGCACCAGAATATCTGCTGGTTCAGCACCTTGGTGGTCAATGCACAAGAATATCCGATGTTTATTGTACTTTTCATGCTAAAAACATAACTTGTGTGAGGCTAAGGATCAGTAATCTTCCATCACAGTAATAGTAAATATTTTAGTCACTTTTTCTTTTCCTTCCTGGATTGTGGATTAGGTCAATGGTAATTTAATAAAGATTTATTCACACCACTCAGAGTTCTCAACCACTGCTTGTAAATGTGTTCTTCCATATGGACCCTGACACTTCCAAAAACAAGAGGTCCTCGCTTGGGTGGCCATCCTGTGTACTGTTTCCGCACTTAGTGTAAAATATCAATTTATTTGTAAACTCATTTTCAATCTCATGGGACAGAAAGTGATCACAAGAGGTTGATCTGAAAATGTCTACAATCTGAATCTTGAAGTAATCTGAAATGCACTGAATAGGAATTATACGTTAACATCAAGGCCACATCCATGATAAACACTAAAAGTGAAATTAAAGGGTTATTCCCATCTTAGAAAATGGGGGCATATCGCTAGGATATGCCCCCATTGTCTGATAGGCGCGGTCCCACCGTAGGGACCCGCACCTATATCGAGATCGGAGGGGGGAGCGCTGCTCCTGGAGGACCCCAGGTTTCCTGGGGTCTGGCCACCACCGGGTGCAGCTCCCATAGAAATGAATGGGAGTGCACTGCGCATGCGCGGCTACTGCTCCCTTTCATTTCTATGTAGCCAACGGAAATAGCTGAGCCAGCGCTCGGCTATTTTCCGCAGCCCCATAGAAATGAATGGAGGGCCGCTGCGCATGCACAGTACGCCCTCCTTCACTTTGGG
This sequence comes from Rhinella marina, assembly GCA_900303285.1. Taxonomy (NCBI): domain Eukaryota; kingdom Metazoa; phylum Chordata; class Amphibia; order Anura; family Bufonidae; genus Rhinella; species Rhinella marina. The sequence goes on along the minus strand of ONZH01007924.1, from coordinate 48,657 downwards.
GGCTCCGTTCTCGATACAGGTGTGGGTCCCACCGATGAGACACGCACCTATAAGACAATTTGTCTAAGATGGGAATAATCCTTTAAACGAAATCATTTTCCTGGATCTCATATTTCTCATACAATTATATGTTTCCGATAAATCACATGACAAGCAAATGAATACAAAGCGGGAAGGATGCAGCACACTAATTTACATTGACTTCAATGGGAGCAGTGCTGCAGTATCGGGCGCTGTCCACTACATGATGACACATGATTAGGGGGGTTTAGTCTTGACTATAATCCAGTTCCTTATCAAAGATGAGCTGAGTGGCAATTACACATAAATCATTTTTACTAGAACACAAATCTGCAGCAATAAATAAGAAATTCTAGTATATCTGTCTGGACAAATGCCCACAATCTCAAAATAACCTAATGATTTCATGCAGGTGGTGCCCTGGTTAATGCCACCATGTGTTATCTACAATTCTAACTGAGATTTAGCCCCATTAACTTAAAGGGGTTATCCAAACCCTATAATGCCCCCCCCCAATGCATGGGCCCCTCATATAGCATATACTTACCCTGCTCCCCGGCTCCTGTGTCGCTCCTGATGCCTGCACGGCTCCTGCTTCATCTCCACATCGCCCAGATCAAAACATTCAGCGACAAGGAGGGAGTAGCCAATAGCAGGCTGTGTCAGGAACGAGCCTCCCTAGCATGCCCTGTGCAGGCATTGGGGGCTGACGCGGGTGCTGGGGAGTGGAGTAAGTATAAATTATATGAGGAGGGGACATTATAAGGGTTGGATAAAACCTTTAATGAGCTGCAAAGCAGGCATGGCCCATGAGGAGACTTGGTGCTAGATAGGGAGAGACAAAGGGAGACATTTATCAAACCAGATAAGTCAGATTGTTGGTCTAAAAATGTCGCACAACAATTGCAACTTTTTGGGACATTTCTGCGACATTTTGGAGACGTCACTTTTCCATATGGTCTATGCTTAAGGCAGAAAAGTGAAATTAGACCTGGATTATGGCACATTTACTTGAAATGTCTCAGAAAAGTTGCATCCTACACCATGCAGCTCCCTGGTGTATTTTATTTAGGACTAAGTCATACAACACAATGCAGTTGCACCAAATACATGAAAACTGTGACAATTTCATACATTTGGTGCATAAACACAATCTCAAATGATAAATGACCCCCAAAGTGCTTTTTCATTTTTGGTTCTTTTTCTAGACTGTACAATCTGTACATATCTGTAAATTCTTGTCCTATATAGATATTATAGAGAAAGTTTGGTAAATTGATAGATATGTAAACATAGGATATCCCCTCACATGAACTGGGCAGCCTCAGCTCTCCGTCTGCATTTCTCAGTAACGTACAGTAATAATCTTATATAGAAAAACAAACTGTATTAAATATTAACAAGGCACGCGACTCTAGAGTAAGCGACATTCAGGGTATTGTACTTAATTAGGCAGCATCACACTAGTGTACCTGATGTCTCATTCTCTTGGTACATACATTTTAGTCCATTCTATACAGGTTTCTTTGTAAAATACAGTGATAAATATCTTTTACTCTGTGCTTTATGTACATTTATGTTCAGGAAATCCTCTATAGAGGTGTATTTGGGTTGTAATACATTTACAGTCGTATCACCAATTCTGATTTAATGCCAAGGAAGCTCAACTGTTCAGTAATTCTGCTTTTGTGCTTCAGTTTTAATGAAGATTTCCTCATCTCATCTGTGGCCTATGGGGTGGCGGGCCTGAGGGTGCTAACAAGACAGAAAAGGGAATATTAATACTACATCATTTCTTAAAGCTATTACATGAGCTGACAGAAGTATAAACTTTCTTCCCGAACAAGCACCACTATTGTACATTGGCTTTTCTGGTATTGCATCCTGGCCCTATTTAAAGAAGAACTCCCGACAAAAAATTTATTCTATGTCCTGCTAGAAATGTACATGATATAATCTGTAGTGAATGTCATTTTCTTACCAGTGTCTGAATTTTTGACTTATATCATCCTGAAGTTTCTTATCTGTGTCATGTGACCAGCAATTAGACCCACCAACTCACACATAGACTTATGTGTGGACAGGAAGTCTAATTCTCTATGCACTCCTATGAGACTGAAAGTGAGGCTCCCATAGGAATGAATAGAGCAGTTACTGGCTTTCTGTCCTGGGTCAGTTGGAGGTCAGGGAGTTGGTCACATGACCCAGCTACAATAAGAAGAGAGGTTTTTACTCACAATTACATTCTCTGATAAGAAAATGACATTCACTACAGATTATATCATGCACCTTTCTAACAGGTCAGAGAATAACATTTTTTGCGGGAGTTCTTCTTTAAGTGAATGGGGCTACAGTGCAACACCAGACCCATCCCATACACATGCTTGGTTGCGTTTCTGCTAGAAAGTAGCATTGTTTTTCCAGTCGTATACAATCGAAAGTAGCACAAAAGTATTACTAAACCATAGCAAGCGGTGCTTTCTTTCCTTGCAACACACATTACATTTTGCAATTCCTTAGATGGTAACCTAAGCTATAGCACTGCAAAGTCACACAAATCACAAATGTAATCCTTAAACCTGATAGGGTATGTGCCTCAGAGCATAAATCCACATTTCTAATCTGGAATTAAATGAAACCCGTCAACTGGATATTACTTCCCAAACCACTTGCAGCACGTGACCAGCATTCTGCTCCTCATGTCCCTGATGGTGTCTTTAATTGCCTCCTCCGATGGTTTATGCCACGGTTAAGTTATGGTTATGTAAATTAGCATCTTAGGATCAAGGAAGTGGAGGCCTTGGGCCTGGAAATCAGCTGTCCTATTAGTAATGACTGACGTCCCTAAAGGCAGGGACAGTAGACCTCCAGAGATCTCCTCAGGGACGTCAATCAATACTGATGAGGTGCCATTTGGGCGTGGCAAAACTGACTAACAGTCTCAAGGCCTCCACCTCCTTGACTCCGAAGCCATCCGTTTCGAGTAATAGCCAATCAACAGGACTTTGTTTTCTCTCCTGCATAACGGAAACCAGACACATCCGTTATGCTTGTCCATAGACTTCTATTAAGATGGATCAAAACGGAATGCCTCCTGAAGGCTTCCATTTTGAATTCCATCCGGAATAGCATAACGCAAGTGCGAACCCACCCTAAGGGAGTTGAATAAATAAATAGACAATCTGAATTCACATCATTGTTTACGCTGCGGAATGGTATTCCTCAACAGAACAAAGGCCAGGAATTGAAAGTTCTCAACTCTATAGGATAACATGGGGGAAGCCTTTATGCAGAGTATTTTCTGGCAGATATTTCTTCCATATAAGAAGGCATCCTAACAAACCCTTCTTTTTTCCCTTTTCTCAAATTTTATTTTATTTGTTTTGTTATAAAATAAGTCACTTTAAACACTACATTTAAAGGGCATTTAAATGGGGAACAATTACCTCATGTAAGGTAACAAATTAAAAGGCTCCCTTTACAAGTGGGAGTACCACTGAAACTGAGCCAGGGTGGCCGCGGACTCCATTTACAGAGTCCTACAATTAAGAATGGGCTAAACAGCACATTATATTAGTGTTATGCTCATGATGCAGTTCCCTGACATTTTAAATCCTAGCTGAAAGTGAATGATGAAAACACTGATGCACTATACTAAGATCAGGGCCCAGATCCCACATTTTCTTACATCCTATTTCAGCTCATTTGATGAAGTACATGTGATACATCATAATGGTTTACTCACAGTGCTCTAGTACTAATAAAGGGGTTTTCCATTCCATTTACAGTTTATTGATGCCCCTGCCAATGAGCTGTTCTGTAGTATCTCCGATGCTGGAACTACACAGGTCCGTCCATAGTGTGCAGTGGAAGGCGCTGGTTACTGCAGTGCAGCTCCCATTCACTTCAATGTGCACCACTGCAGGAACCAACTCCATCCACCGCACACAAGGGACGGCCCTGTGTAGTTCAGGCGCTAGAACTACTGCTGAGCAGCTGATAGGCGGGTGTCGAACCCCTGCCAATCAGATATTGATGGACCATCCTGTGTTTATAACTAGAAATATGAATATATACATGTCTCTTACTCTGAATATACCCACAGTAAAGGACTTACCTAGATGGCATTTGCTGGGGTAGATCTTTTCAAATGGTTCATACACTTCTGGCGGTGGCAAGTCCTCCACTGAATGAAAGGGAAATTTAGATTCGAAGTCATCTTTAAGAAAGAAAACAGGAGTCAGACATTGTTTAAACCAAACAGGCACATTAACAGTTGTACAGCTGATTATGTAACTATAGAATGGTGTGAAATAATAAGTCATACCTCACCAATCACCCCACTCCTGTTCCAACACTTCACAGTGCCCGCCATTTTCTAATTCCTCATCCGTAAAAAATACACAGGAAATGACTGCTTTGCCAATTACTGGCTGAGGTGAGACACAGTAATGACCAGTGGGTGGTTGAGCAGTCATTTCCTGAGAGGGACCAAGACTGATGAGGACCAAGAAGCGTGAATGGGAGCAGTGGAGGATTAGTATCACCTATAGGTTAGGTTAGTATCACCTATATACCTTTCTGAGGCTTAAAAAAAATTAAAAAGCTGAACAACCATTTTAGGGCTCATACACATGGCTGTAGTTTCTGTCCACTTCCGATCCACATTTTTTGTGACTCGGATGAGGACTCATTATGACTACTTCCTACTTTCGATATGGGGAGCGTGCAGCTTATGTAGGAAGTAACGTGTCATGAACTGGCTCGTATATAAGGTGTGCGATAGACTTTCTGCACCCGTCCCTTAATGCTGTCACGACTTTCCCGAGGAGAACACCAGGTCGCTACCTCTTGAGGTGGGTTGGCACACGAAGCAGCTGGCCCAGGCGGACCAGGGGGTACCAGAGGTACGGACGTAGTCAACAGGCCGAGTCCTAACCTGGAGCAACAGTGCAGGACCAAAGGATGAGGCAGAGGCAAAGTCATACAAGCAATGGGTCAGGGCAGGCGGCACAGGTCAGGCAATCCAGGTCAGCAACAGGAGTCGAGACAGAGCAGGTAAGGACAGGTAGCAGAAGACAAGCAAGGGTCAGGAGTTCAAGAACACAACTATGTACAAAGCGACCTTGGCAGGACACAAGGACCTCTGACGCTCAAGCAGCTGGGAAGAGGGCTGGACCACTTATATAGGTGAAGGAAGGCTGGGATTAGTCAGAAGGTCAGCACAGGTCACGTACTTAACCCTTAAATCACAGGAAGTGACGCGTGCTGGCCCATAAACAAATGTGCTACAGGGAACAGTCTGGAAGGCATACTGCACCCAGGGCTGGAAGGAAATCTGGTGTGGACAATGACGGAGGGAGCCAGGGAGGACAATGCTCGCCCGAACACGGAGCCTGGGAGTGAGTAGGTGAACATCGGCCGTTACATACCGTATTTTTTGCCCCATAAGACGAATTTTTTCCCCAAAAAAAGTGTGGGAAAAATGCCCCTGCATCTTATGGGGCAAGTGCTAATGAGGGCTTCCATTATGGAAGGGCTCATTAGCACCGGAGTACCAGGAAGCGGTGAAGGATCTGTACTCACCACTTCCTGGTCCTCCGCTCGGCTGTCGGCTATGAAGGCTGCGCACGGCGTGAGGGCGCTCTGTGACCTCACGCTGTGCACGCCTATTCACAGCACAGCCGGAGGCAGAAGGAAGAAGAGCGGGTGCAGAGAGGAGCGGAGGCGTCCAGGAGCAGGAGAGGTAAGTGTTTTTTTATTTTATAAAACATGAGGCTGCTGGGGGCTGTGAAAACATGGCTGGGGGGCTGGTGAGAGGCTTCTGGGGGCTCATATAAGATGGATGGGCTCGTGAGAGGCTTCTGGGGGCTCATATAAGAATGCTATGGGCTGAGATAACATGGCTGGGGGCTGGTGAGAGGCTTCTGGGGGCTCATATAAGATGGATGGGGCTGTGAGAGGCTTCTGGGGGCTCATATAAGAATGCTAGGGGCTGAGATAACATGGCTGGGGGCTGGTGAGAGGCTTCTGGGGGCTCATATAAGACAGCTAGGGCTGAGATAACATGGCTGGGGGCTGGTGAGAGGCTTCTGGGGGCTCATATAAGACAGCTAGGGGCTGAGATAACATGGCTGGGGGCTGGTGAGAGGCTTCTGGGGGCTCATATAAGACAGCTAGGGGCTGAGATAACATGGCTGGGGGCTGGTGAGAGGCTTCTGGGGGCTCATATAAGACTGCTAGGCGCTGAGATAACATGGCTGGGGGCTGGTGAGAGGCTTCTGAGGGCTCATTTAAGGATGCTGGGGGCTGATGAGAGGCTATGGGGGCTGGTGAGAGACATATGGGGCTCTTATCTGAGGTCTGATTGGGGGTCATTCACATTGGGGTCTGATCTGAGGTCTTATTAACTTTGGGAGTCTTATTTGGGCTGTCAGCTTAAGGCCCCTTTCACACGAGCGTGTCCGGATTTGGTCCGGATGCGTTCAGGAAAATTCGCACGCATCCGCACCAAATCCGTACCCAATTGCAGTCAGTTTTGACTGCGATTGCGTATGTTCTTTCAGTTTTTTCCGCGCGGGTGCGAAGCGTTTTGATGCGTTTATCACGCGCGTGCGAAAAAACTGAATGTTTACAAACAACATCTCTTAGCAACCATGCGTTAAAACCGCATTGCACCCGAACTTGTGTGCGGATGCAATGCGATTTTCACGCAGACCCATTCACTTCAATGGGGCCAGTTCTGCGTGAAAAACGCAGAATATAGAACATGCTGCGTTTTTCACGCAACGCAGAAGTGATGCGTGAAAAAAAACGCTCATGTGAAAAGCCCCATTAAAATGAATGGGTCAGGATTCAGTGCGGGTGCAATGCGTTCGCATCACGCATTGCACCCGCGCGGAAACATCGCCCGTGTGAAAGGGGCATAAGTCTGATTAACATTGGGAGTCTGATTGTTGGTCTGACCAGAGGTTTAATGAAACATATTTTTTTCTAAAACCTAGGTGCGTCTTATGGGCCGGTGCGTCTTATAGGGCGAAAAATACGGTACACCTTTGCTAACAAGTTTCAAAGGATTGCCTTTTCTGAAGACTCATCGTGCGGATGGATGTTGGCGTGTCAGGTGAGGAAAATCATAACAAACACCCTGTGACCACTGCTGGAAGGACAGAAGCTGGTGGTGTTAACGTTATGGTCTGGTGAATGTTTTTGTAGCATTCTCTGGGTCGATGCATTCATATGGAAAGCACTCTCAGCCAAGTTGGGCATCAATCCATCCTTGCAGATCATGTAAAACCATACATGTATGATTTTCTTCCCTGGAGCGGATGGGATCTTCCAACAAGATAATGCAACATGTCACATGGCTAGAAATGTCCAGCACTGGTTGGAACAGCATAATCATTGCACTCTAATTCCCCAGACTTGAACCCAATTGAGCATCTGTGGGACCACCTTAATCAAGTCATTTTCACTGTAAGGAACCTCCCCCTAGGGCTGGGCGATTAATCAAATTAATTCGATTAATTCGCCCATTGCAAGCCTCACGATTTTATTTTTTTAGGAAAATCGTGAATTCGATTTTCCTAAAATGGCGCCCGACATATAAAATTCAGAAAAGCTCTCACCTGTCCTGCGCCGCGGCTCCGCTCCAGTGTCCGGCGCTTCTCTTCTTTTGCGGGGCTGCGCTGCACTGTCCTGACCGCGTACAGCGTCAGGACGTAGTGCGCGCACTCTGACCTGACAGTGACGGTGACAGTGCAGCGCCGGGAGAAGAAGAAGAGGGGCGTTGGACGTGGAGCGGAGCCGCGGCGCAGGACAGGTGAGAGGTTTTTTTTTTATTATTATGATGGTGGCTGCCCTGAGGTCTGGAGGGGGCACTTTGAGCTAATCTGGGGTCTGATGGGGCACAATGGGCTGCTGATCTGAGGTCTGATGGGGGCACACTGGGCTGATCTGAGGTCTGATGGGGGCACCATGGGCTGATGTGGGGTCTGATGGGGCACAATGGGCTGATCTGAGGTCTGATGGGGCACACTGGGATGATGTGGGGCCTGATGGGGCACAATGGGCTGATGTGGGGTCTGATAGGCACAATGGGCTGATGTGGGGTTTGATGGGGCATAATGGGCTGATCTGAGGTCTGATGGGGGCACAGTGGGCTGATCTGAGGTCTGATGGGGCCACAATGAGCTGATCTGAAGTCTGATGGGGGCACAGTGGGCTGATCTGAGGTCTGATTTTTTATTTATTTTTTTATATTTTTACTAACATAAGAAAATCGAGATTTAAATCGTGAATCGTCCAAAATTTTAAAAAAAAATCAAGATTTTTTTTTTGGCCATATCGCCCAGCTCTGCCTCCCCCAAACACCCCCCCAGCAGCTGTGAGATGCACTGCAGTCAGCAAGGCCCCAGATACTTGTGACAACCCACCAGGACCTTACTGAGTCACTCCCAGCCGTCTGTTATCTGTGCTGCTCACGGCAGTTACTCTGGATATTAGCTTGCGGTTAAAATAATGTGACTTGACTGTGTATATGTTTTCATAAATAAAGAATAAATATGTAATTAACATTACCTAAGGAGTGTACATACACAGGACTTGGAGGACGATATCCCTGCTGTCTGCTGGAAAGCTCTGTAGATGGTGATCTTGCAGGAGGCGGTGGGGGAGGAGCCAGTCGTCCTCCACTGTTTGCTGATGAAAACCGTAAAATGTTAAAACATAAATAAATTTGTCTGCATCAACATTCAGTTAGTAATATTTGATATGATTTATTTAATTGAAAGTATTCATATTGTTAAGATAATATAATGCCTCTGTCCCTGCAGCTGCTTACTCCTTCTCCCCTCTCCATAGTGTTCTATGGGCAGCATCGGTAACCTTTTCACTCAATGTACAGCTCCTGTCTATGGATTTTATCAGTAAATGCAGCCTAAAGGATCAGTGAAGGAGGCAAGAAGCAGAGGTGTCTGATAAGTGGAGAAAGAAGCATTTTATCTTGGCTTGTACTTTTCATTTGTGTAAAGTTGTTTTCAGTTGGAGGTACACTTTGAACTATTTTCAAAAAACTTTACTTACAAATGAATCTTACCAGAAAGTTTGGGAGGCCTTCCATGTCCAGGTACAGGTGGTATAGCAGGCCTGCCAGGAGAACCCTTTGGCGGTCGTGGTGGAACATTACTATGTTCACTGATAAACACAGGTGGAGGTGGCAATGGCTCTGATAATCTTCGCCTCATAGACACTGACATCGCTTGTAGAGGAAGTGGTGGGGGTGGAGGAAGATCCCTGATGTCAGGTGGTGGTGGTGCAATGTAGTCTTCTACTACCTGAGACTGCACAGGAGGTAAAGGAGGTACAGGAAGTCCTGAATGATCTCTGGCACCAGGTAATGAAGGAGAAGGACTTCTTCTACCAGGATAGCTTGGTGGTAGTGTAGGTGGAGGATGGAGAGGAAGTGGTGGTGGAGTAGATGGAAAGAAATTGGAAGTAGGTCTTTGAAGTTTTGTCTTGTCCGGGGAATTAAATGGTGATGGAGGAACACTTGATCCTGTTGATTTTGCTGGTCTCTCTTTATAAGGAGGGGGGACTGGAGGAGCTGAAATCAGTTGGGGTTTGCTGTTTGATGGTGGTACTGGAGGAGGCACTGGTAGTGAATGGCCAAGGATAGTTGGACGTGGTGGAGGAGGTCTAGCTGCCACTGTGTGTGGAATAGGCTTTGACAGATCAATTTTAATGGGTATTTGATCTGTTTGTTTAGGAACACTTCCTTTCATTCCTGGAAGCTGTGGGGCATTTTTGTTTCCTGTAATTACAATATCAACACTGAAAACACTTGAACTGTCCCAGTCAATAGAAAGCACACCACCATCTGTTTTCACTTACATCACCTGTATTTATTTTACTGACTGAAACCAGATACTGATAAATATTTTTTTCTAATGTTTTTCTTTTCTTATTGTAGTGTTTATTTTATTTTATTTTCTGTACGTAATTATGAGGCAGCCATCTTGCCTGAGCTATGTTAACATGCATTCCAAGATATTTTTCATTGAGCCACATGGACCATAGAAATCATTGTGCAGGAAAGTGGAAGAAGTCAGCTGTACCCATCACCTACTGCGAATGCTGTGATCCTGTGTTATCTATATATAGGTGATATCTTTCATCGTAATCCTGCCTCTGATAATAATGAGGTGACTGCTGATTGTGACCCCCTACAGATCAGGAAGTGGCAACCTATTATGGAGCTCAGTTGGACAGAGTGTATACTACAAGATTTAAGTATCTAAGTATTCCCATCTGAGACAATGGGGGCATATCGCTAGGTGGGTGGGACGTGCACCTACATGAGAACTGAGCATTCCCTGCTATGGGGAGAGTGCTTGGTGGCGGACGGCCACCACCTTCCCTGCTAAGTTCTTGTGTAGGTACACGTCCCACCCACCTAGCGATATGCCCCCATTGTCTAAGATGGGAATACCCCTTTAAGGCATGTTATGTTACAGGGATTTTCCCAAAACTACAGGATAGTAGATAAGTGACTATCTACATTCGGGGACTCCTTCTACCATTCACTAGAATGAGTCAAATGTATGCTGCATGCTTCAAAGGTATCCACAGCCTTAAGGTGACAGTTGTTCAATGTGGACAACCCCTTTAAACAGGGTGAATACCATATATTTGTCTGTTGTTACCTGTTGCATCTCTTTGGCCTGATGGCTTCAGCACTGGAAATCCTCCAGCAAATAGTCCGCCAGCAGGTGGAGCTATTGCGCTCCTACCATTTCCAGAGCTATTATTTTTCTTGTCACCTATACAAAAAAATAATACAGGCAATATCATTAAATAATCATATCCTTATGATCTGATATTTATCACTCACAAGGAGGTAATACTGTTCTCAAGCAGATTATATTGTTCCCCAGGCCACATATTGCAAAATGCATGTATGTGAACGTACATCTTAGAAAGTTAGTTCACAGGTTACCCGGTTCTTTCAGTTATACTGAATTATTATTATGGTTCCTCTACAGACTTTCTGTCAAACACTGTTATCACTTAGCACATTGGCTTTGTGGCTGTATAGGCTGACCTTTCTCTACCTGTCCTTCTCTTTATACATTGTCCAGAGTGAAACATTTATTATCTTTTTGCTACATTAATACAAATAATTTGCGATGTCTCCTAATGGTTGATACCTAATGGTCATACTGTGTTTATTATATTGTTTGGTTGTATTCTGAGTTTGAGACATTTTTTTTTAGTTCTAAAATATCTATAAAAAGGGATGTTTTAATGTAGCTTACTCGTCAGTGATTATTTTTTTTCTCATGGTTTCCATCTGGCACTGATTTGATAATATCTAACATATCTTTTGGGACATCTATTCACTATATACTGTAGATGTGCATGATATGATATGATATGACATGATATGGGTTTTTAGCTTAATTTGTGAAATTCCTTTGATCTAATAATAATCATAAAATTTTCCAATATATTTCTCCAGATTTCTTTTTAGAATAAGTAAAAGAGGCTCAGATCACTGCCCCAACTGTGGAGGCCCCAATGCAGCCTGGTATCATCTTAATTGGAAATGTCCCAGACTCTGCAGTTTCTAGAAAGACTTATTACCTGTCTGGAGTTAGCTTTTGGCTATGTAATCCCTAAAGGCCGCCAAACATATTAGTGTATTGCCTTCTGAAACTGCCGAGAACCGGGAATCGGGAGGGATAGAGTGCTGTCAGCCAAACATATGGCAGCCTTTAAGCCTCTAAATGATCTCCTTGGTGATGCCCTTTCCTTACCTTTTAAGGAGAGACATAATAAAACATTCTTTATACATTATTCATGGTCAGAAAATCTATAGGCAAACTTTGGCTTTCAGATAGAAACATTAGAAACATTACTCTGAAAGACTGGAGGATGGTTGTGGATTTATATATTATGCAAGAAAAATAAGGAATCTATAATCCTTAAAGGGGTTCTCCAAGTTAAATTTATTGATGAGCTATCCTCAGGATAGGTCATCAATATCAGAACGGCGGGGGTCCGACACCCGGCACCCCCACTGATCAGCTGTTTGAAGAGGAGGCGCACGCAGTACCAGCGCTGCCTCCTCTTCACTGTTTACATGCCGGCCATAACGGCGGTAGTGGTGAGTAGGTGTAATTACACATAACCACCCCATTCATTTCAAGGGAAGGAATCGCTCCCATAGACTTGTATGGAAGCAATTCTTCCCATAGAAATGAATGGGGTGGTTAGGTGTAATTACACCTACTCACCGCTACCCTTGTTACGGCCAGCATGTAAACAGTGAAGAGGAGGCAGCGCTGGTACGGCGCGCGCCTCCTCTTCAAACAGCTGATCGGCGGGGTGCCGGGTGTTGGTAAATAAATTTAACTTGGAGAACCCCTTTAACCCTTTCCCTCCCGGAGGTTTTTTCGGTTATGCATTTTCGTTTTGCGCTCCCTGCCTTCAAACAGCCATAACTCTTTTATTTTTCTGTTCACATAGCTGTATGAGGGCTTGTTTTTTGCGGGACAAGTTGTACTTTCCAACGCCACCATTTAATATCGCATATGGTGTAGTGGGAAGCGGGAAAAAAATTCCAAATCAGGTGAAATTGCAGAAAAAACGCTATTCCGCTACAGTTCCAGGGGTTTCTTATTTACAGCGTTCGATGTGCATTAAAACTGACCCGTTACTTTCTTTCTACTGGTCAGTACGAATCCGGCAATACCTAATATGTATAGTTTTTCCTGCGTTTTGATAGTGATAAAATAATTAGAAAGTTGCCCTTTTTTTTTTCTTTTTTCCTTGTCATATCTTAACCCCTATAACTTTTTGGTATTTATGTGTACAGAGCTGTATGGGGGCTCATTTTTTGTGGGGCGATCTGAAGTTTTTATTGATACCATTCTGGGGTGTGTATGACTTTTAAATCACTTTTTATTTAATTTTTTTAAGAAAAAAAAAGCGACAAAAAACGGCAAATCGCCATTTGGACGTTTTTTTCCGCCACACAATTCGCCGTATTGGAATTTTTTTTTATATTTTAAAAGTACGGGTGTTTTCGGTCACGGTGATACCCATGATGTCTATATTTATTGTTATTTAGGTATTTATTTTTTAATTATACGGAAAGGGGGGTGATTTGAACTTTTATATATTTTTTATTTTTTATATATTTTTTAACATTTTTTAGAAATTTTTTTTGACTATGTGAAAGCTCAAATATATTGTGGCTTTTTTTTTTCTTTATGAGCAATCAGGGATTTTCTAGACTCAGATAAATCCAAGAATTGCTCATCTCTTATCCTGGCCTGCCATCTAGTGGCCAGAATAAGAATTGCACTTTGAAAACTGTAATCCTCACCAGCGAGGATTACAGTTTTCATATGGTGTACAGACACCCCGACTGGCCACACGGGGTGTCGTTCGCTTCCGGGTTCAGACGCAACTAGATGCCGTGATCACGTGTGATCACGGCATCTAAACGCCCAGCAAGACGCCGCCAATGGGGTAAGTAGCGGCAAGTCTCTGCTGTTAGAAACAGCAGAGACTTGCCGGCCATGACGCCCGCCACACTTGCGAGCGGGCGCCATGTGCCCGCATCGGCCCATCGCCGTACATGTACGGCGCTGGGATACACCGGAGGCAATTTTTGTTTATGATTGCATTTTACTCATTTGTGGCTAAAAATCATATTTTCAATTGGCCTTTATTAAAAATATTGAACCGTTCTGTCACAAATGGTTAACTATTTTTCTAACTGTGTGACTGGTACTTTTTACTTTCGCTTTGTACTGGTCATCTAATAAACCTTATCTCTAAACTACTAAAAGGACATAAACACTTATTTAAGCCACATTCTTATCAGTAAGATAACAACTGAGCTATAATGAGCATTTATAAGGTCAGAGAGCAGAGATAAGGAGTCTGTCTGCTCCTCAACTGACAGAAAAGAGAGAAAATCCAGAGGCTGCTACTAGTGCATCTCAGCTCTGTACATATGACATCACACTTCTTATTTATATTGCAGAGAAAACATACATTTAAATATGAGCTGGCATGGGGAGAACAGTCCGTGGTGGCTCTCCTCACCCAGTTCCGGTTGATTGATAGGTCTCTCTCTATTTGTGTATAGGGACAGCCTTGTCAATCGAGCTCAGCTGGGTAGTACGATTCTCCTCCTGCCTGGCTCATATTTAGGTTGTTTCAGAGTATAGATAGCTCTCTGTAATGAGGAAACCTGATTAGTTTTCATCCTGCGCAGGCCTTTTTCAAATACAATAGTCATGCATTCTGATTTACTGGAAAGGAGATCTTCATTCAGAACTTTCCTCAATTGATCAGAGAGGAAAATGGATGCCAAGAGTGTCTTTATCTCTGCATTACGTAGGCTGGGCATTGATTTTAGTAGTCACTATAAAATGTTTATTTGCAAAGAAGCAGTGGGTTAACATGGCCCGATAGAGCAGGCGATTGTTGGGAAGGAAGCGTTCCTTCCTGAAGATTGCTTGCTTGTTAGTGGAGGAAACCATTGCATGGGGAGGAGAGACTGTTAATGCCATCGCTCATCCCCATACAGAATCATTGTTTGCCCGCAGCAGAGGCTGTTTAGACGGCACGATCTGCTGCCAGCAATCATTGATTTAGGTGACTGCACCAACGATCCTATTCACCAATAAACGAGTGTTTCGCTCATTCATCAGTTAATTGGCGGCACCTTTACATGGGCAGATTATCACTAATGAGTGCAAACACTTGTTACTGATGATCTCCCCAAACATCAGGCAGTCTAAAGGGACCTTTACTCATAAAAGTGTCAATATGTTGGGTCTTCTTCAGGACAAATCCTCCCCAAAAGACAGAATGTAATAAACTTATCATAGTAGTTCCATCGCTGAAAACCCATGTTATCAGATAGTATCACTAGGCTACACATTTGAATAGTTGACTAATACCATGTAATACAGTTGCACAGTGC
Source organism: Rhinella marina (assembly GCA_900303285.1). Lineage (NCBI taxonomy): Eukaryota > Metazoa > Chordata > Amphibia > Anura > Bufonidae > Rhinella > Rhinella marina. The sequence continues at coordinate 33,632 of ONZH01007924.1, read as the reverse complement.
CCTCCATGGGGAGCTTTGTCTAAAATAAGAGGGTGTCTATCCAGGACACCACTATCTATGAAATCCACGGCCCACATGACATAAAAAGGACGTGCTGTCTCCGCCAGATTTTTTTTGTGTTACTGATCTTCTGATCCTTGTGGGAGAACTCACCACTCCCCCGGACACATGGACCCACTACCAACCAGACCTGGCGTGCTGTCCTGCCGCTTCTTTTTCGATATAGAAAGGGGTAGTCCTAATGGGACAACCCCTTTAAACAAACTGACTACATTATTGCAATAAATGTAATTTTCCACTAGTAGGTCCTTGCCGTGACGCCTTCTACCTCCACTAAATGTGAAAATCCATTCATTGACATGTACAACAGTTATTTTCCCATCATAATAAAGTAAACCTGATACAGATCGAGAGTATTTGCTTAGGCATGCTATAAACATTGCCCTTTGTAGCTAAAGTCCACATTTTCAAGTAAAGCAGCTTTTAGCAAAGCGTATTAGCTAATTTTGTCCACATAAGTGGCACATTTGGCTGATCTATAAGATAAGAGAGTACATTAGAGATACATAAAAACAGAAACCCTCTGCCTTTTCCATAACTTCAGTTGGCTGAAAGCACTCACCCTCAATTACTGGAGCACTCCGGTCATTGACGTCTGTTACTTTCTTTAAGCGTGCCCCTTTATGAATGTCTGCCAGTAATGCAGATCTCCCTCCTCCTCCTCCTGATTCCTGTTTCAGCTTTGGAGGTGCTGATCGGCCCTGATATACAAAAAAATACATTCAAATCAGAAATGTAAAATATATACACTTATATCAAAACAAAAACAGTCAAATATATTACACCTTGTTTTTCAGTGGTTTTACATTCAATGTAAAAAGCACCATTATATTCTCTTCTTGTATTCTGTTCTGACGTCTACTGTATTCCAGTCCACTTCCCCGTCCCCTAGTTTACACACACTGGCCCATATGTACTAAGTAGTTTATACTAGTCTTCGAAAATATTCCAAATTTTGTGCACAAATTTGCCATATTCCTCATAATTCTACAAAAGTTGAAAAGTGAAATAAAGTGGGCATGGTCTCCAAGAAAAAGTAGTTTTGGTCAAATCTTTTAAGTAGAAAATGTGAACCTGGTGCACATTGCGGTGCAAATATGCATGTAGATTTGATTTTCTGTTCTGAAATGTACCAAATTTATCAAGAGATGCAAGCCTTTTAATAAATTTAAAAAGGGGGAATTTCAGTCAGCACATCCCAGTGCACAGGTGCACGTTGCTATGGCTGATTGCACAAGGAAAGGAAAATACATACAATGCAACGGCACACTGCTAACCAGATAAAGCACAAAATGCCATAGAGATATGAAGTATTCTGGAGCTAATGCTATGCTTGTTTAGTAAATTAGAGATTCTTGGCAAATATATTTTGTGCAAAATTATCTGAGCCCGTCCACCAAATCGTCAAGGTGATCTCTGTAGAATGGGAACCTAACACTATTTCCTACCTTTGAAGCACCATAAATGGCAAAAGGCAGAAGGGACCCAGCATGCATGTGGAACCAAACACCCCCTGATTATACGGAAGCCAAGGTTGGCACATAACAGGTAGGAAATAGTGTTAGGTTCCCGTCCTACAGAGATCACCTTGACGATTTGGTGGATGGGCCCAGATAATTTTGTACAAAATATATTTGCCAAGAATCTCTAATTTACTAAACAAGCATAGCATTAGCTCCAGAACACTTCATATCTCTATGGCATTTTGTGCTTTATCTGGTTAGCAGTGTGCCGTTGCATTGTATGTATTTTCCTTTCCTTTTAATAAATTTGGTACAAATCAATCCAACTATCTTATTTAATTTAAAGAATTTGCATTAAGTCTTAGTGATCTGTCTTCAATGGAAGACCAGATAAGCTAAACAAGCCCTGTGACTAAATCCTAGTCCAGGGATACATTTTTTTTCGTCCAGGGGCCACCATGTGAGACCGTAACACTCCCAAAGGCCTGGCATCTACAGTACATGTGAGACATACAATAAATGCCATAAATAAATGATAAGTGGAGGTTCCATTTATGGTTGAGGTGGTCACCCATCTGTAAGAATATGTATATTGTAGTTTATGAGAATTATGATAATAGCCAAAAATTTTACATCTCCAAAAAAACTACCATGGAGCCACATTCATGTACAACCATCTCTTCCTCTCTGCAGTATTGAAAATGGAGAGATTCCAAATACTGGGGTGCCCGAGATGAAAGCGGGCTGCACAGAATAGATTCTCGGTCCACAGGTTATGCGCTCCTGCTCTAGTCAGTTCCTAAAATGGGCGGGATGTCAACACCTGTTTTGTCAGATTTGTACAAGTGTCTTAAGGGCTTACAGAACCTCATCACTATTCTACTGAACCTAACATTATATCCCTGGTTATATATAATGGCCACAAATAGATCATGTCAGAATCTCGTCAATGGTTCAGTATCACATGAAAAGTATGTGAACCTTTGCTTTCAGTATCTGATGTGACCGCCTTGTACAGCAATAACTGCAAGTAAATCCTCTGCGTCTGGAGGAAAGAAGGTTTGTACACAAACACAGAAGAGGATTCTTTACGGTAAGAGCAGTGAGACTATGGAACTCTCTGCCTGAGGAGGTGTTGATGGTGAGTTTACTAAAAGAGTTCAAGAGGGGCCTGGATGTATTTCTGGAGGGTAATAATATTACAGGTTATAGTTACTAGAGAGGGGTCGTTGATCCAGGGAGTTATTCTGATTGCCTGATTGGAGTAGGGAAGGAATTTTTTTCTCCTAAAGTGAGGAAAATTGGCTTCTACCTCACAGCGATTTTTTTTTTGCCTTTCTCTGGATCAACTTGCAGGATAAGAGGCCGAACTGGATGGACAGATAACTTTTTTCAGCCTTATAAACTATGTTACATGTACATTACTATGTTACTAAATTGCTGAATAGTCACGTATATCGGCTAGGAGGAATTTTAGCCCATTTCTCTATACAAAACAGCTTATGTTGGTGGTTTCATCCCATCAACTGCTCGCTGTAGGTCTTGGGTTTATGGCTAGGATATGCCACCAATATCAGACAGGTGTGAGTCCCTCCTCTGGGACCCCACCTATGTCTAGAATGGGGACCTGGCCATTCCTTAACTCTAAATGTATTATTCTTTAACTATTCTTTGGTAGAACGACTTGTGTGTTTGGGGTTCTTGTCTTACCGCATGACCCACATTCTCTTGAGAATCTTCAGTTCACAGACAGTGGTCTTGACATTTTCCTTTAGAATTTGCAGGTATAATTCAGAATTCATGCTGAAATGCGGAGGTTTCTTCTCTCAAAACATAATGCTTCTGATTTAACCCCTTCCATTTTTCACCTTCCTGACCTACCTCATTTTTCAAATCTGACATGTGTTACTTTATGTGATAATAACAATTCTCAGACTGCTTTTTTTCAACATATGTCTATTTTATGTTGGCATCATTTTGTAATTGTAATTTTATTTTTGTAATTTTATCTTTGACTTATTTGTTTTATTTGTTAACTTTATCTACTTTTAGGACTTTTAGGTGTGGAAAGCTAATGCAGTTTTAGGTCAAATTTATGCAGAAATATATTATTGATTATTTTATTTAAAAAAATATTTAAGGCTCTGTTCATAATACTATTCTGATACTCGTTCTTATTAGAGCTCAACAAATCTAACAGACCCAGAAAAGGCTTGGGCTAACAGTATGCAGTATCGTATATCGTGCTGCTCAGAAAGTGGGAAGGAGAAAGGTTAATTTACTGTATAACAAACTATCATTACTTATAGTTATCTAATGCACCCAAAATCTACACTGGGTAAAACAGAATTACATTTACTAAATTACTTCATCCATCCACAAGGTGTCAGTGCTAAACGTAATGGAAAAAGAGCTTCACAAATACACTCATTGACAAAAAAACGCATCCAGATAGAAAAGTTGGATTGCTGCAAAACATGGCATGCAGTTATGTCTTAGGTAGATATGTACTGTATGTTTCACCCCAGAAGACATTTTTTCCCCAAAAATTAGGGGGAGGGGGGAATTGCCCCAGCGTTTTATGGGGCAAATATTAATAAGCGCTTCCATTATGGAAGTGCTCATTAGTACCAGAGGACTGGGAAGCGGTGCAGGCTCAGTACTCATTGCTTCCTGGTCCTGTGCTGTCGGCTGTGCTGCGGCTGCGCACAGCGCGAGGGGGCGCTCTGGAGGCTGATGAGAGGCTGCTGGGGGCTGATGAAAGGCATATGGTGTCTGATGTGAGGTCTGATTGGGGGTCTGATCTGAGGTCTTATTAACATTGAGGGTCTGATCTGAGGTCTTATTAACATTGGGGGTCTGATCTGAGGTCTTATTAACATTGGGGGTGTGATTGGGGCTATCAGCTGAGGTCCCATTAACACTAGGGAACTGATTGGTGGTCTGACCTGAGGTCTTATTAACATCGGGTGTCTGATTGGGGCTATCAGCTGAGGTCTCATTAACACTGGGGAACTGATTGGTGGTCTGACTGGGGGTCTGACCTGAGGTCTTATTAACATTGGGGATGTGATTGGGGCTATCAGCTGAGGTCTCATTAACACTGGGGAACTGATTGGTGGTCTGACCTGACTGAGGTCTAATGAAACATATTTTTTTCTTATTGTGTCTTTAGACACTGGATCTTGCCACAAAAAAATGCTTCCCCTTCTGCGCTATAAAAAGATTCTCACTCTACTTTTGGCAGTTTACCTCTTAGTGAAAGATCACTCACTTCTAGACATGTCTCTATGACACACTCGGAGACATTTTGCGCAGTTGCCAGACTGGGGGAGGGGGCGCATCACTGGACTGAGAGAAGCATGATGATCGTTTCAACCAATTTTAAGAGGTGTTGGGAGCAGTAGTTATGTGAGGGCATGAGCACACAGGGAACAGGCTGTGGACAGCCCAGACAGACAGGTGTCATGGCACCTATTATGTGTCCTGCAATTAACAGCCAGCCACCTTTTTGTTTGCAGCGGTGTCATGAACGAGAAACCCAAACTTCATACTGGATCTGTATTGACTTTAGAGACAAATCCAAGTTCTGTTTCGGATCCCACGATCAGTGGGATCCTGCAAAAGAGGCAGACAACATGACTGCTATGGCACCCCGGGGGAGGCAGACCTGCGCGGAACTTGCTCTTCTCTTTCTCACCTTAAAATGCTGTGTCGACTCGCCACTAGGGGGAGCTCATTGCAAAAAGGTTATTACAGATTCCATGTTAGTTGTATTAATTGCTATTAACTGTGCTCCCCCTAGTGGTGGCTGCAGGCAGTTAACTAGCTTCCTAACAGAAAGCAGGAGATTTATCAGTGTATGTTCTGCATTGCCTGGGAGCGACTGACACATGTACACTGGGAAGCTAGGTGCTAGAGGCCTATTAAGATTTGCTATTGGGCCCTATTTGATCTGTGAATGCTCCTGCCCACGATGGTCGGGTTCGAGTATTGAAACCTTTGTGATGAGCGCATCAATCCTGCCTTTGCTGTGGAGTGACACACTATATCAACTACCGGTCACCCCTTATAGTGATATAAGGGACACTAACAGCTCAGCGATATGTGCAGGACATCTTGCGACCACATATGTTGTCTTTCATAATGGTCATCTACACACAGCAAGGGTTTGGCCTGTCCGGTCTCCATATTTATAGGCAATCAAGCATTTATTTAATGTGCAGCTTAGAAACTAGCTTAGCAACTTACATGTGTGGGGAATCTATAGATCCAGCTGCAACATCTGTCCTCAAATGTAATGCAGGACACCATACACAACCTGTATGACTGCATGCCTGGCCGTATCTCATGCTGTATCCAGGCTAGAGGTGGCCCAGGGTACTAGCCTCCTTTCAATTGTACATTTTCCCCAATAAACTTATGCTTTCGCTCTAACATTGTAATCACCTACATATATCATCATTACATTCACACATAGAAAGCTGCATTTGATTCTAACTTTTGTGTAATACTGTAGTTTTTTTTTGTGATTCCAGACATCTTTGAAGCTTTGCCGAAAAACTCCTTTAGGGTGGGTTCACATCAGCGTTATGCTTTCCGTTTGTGTTTTCCGTTATAACATGGTTATAACGGAAAATAACGGAAACCATAAGACGGAAGTCAAAACGGAAGCCTTTAGAGGCATTCCGTTTTAATCCGTCATAATAGAAGCTATGAGAATCATAACGGATCCATTTGGTTCCCGTTATGCAAAACGGAAAACAAAGTCCTGTCGACAGGACTTTGTTTTCCGTTCAGCATAACGGAACTCAGACGGATCCGTTATGATTCTCATAGGCTTCTATTATGACGGATCAAAACGGAAGCCTCTAAAGGCTTCCGTTTTGACTTCCGTCTTATGGTTTCCGTTATTTTCCGTTATAACCATGTTATAACGGAAAACACAAACGGAAAGCATAACGCTGATGTGAACGAGCCCTTACTCCTGCCTTTACCACGAAAAAGTTCTCCATTGGGGCAAGCAAAGTACATAATGCTGATAATCCAGATGTGGTCAAGATTCTCTGTCCTTGCCTTCGTGCACAGAACACAAACAGAGGCCAGCGCCAGTGCAGGGCTTTATTAAGACCGGTGTCTAAAAAGCCTGTCTTAAGGCCCCTTTCACACAAGCATCACGGATTAGGTCCGGATGCGTTCAGGGTGCGGTCAGGAAAACTCGCACCATTTTGCAAGCAAGTTCAGCGAGTTTTGTCTGCGATTGCGTTCAGTTGTTCAGTTTTTTCCGCGCGGGTGCAATGCGTTTTAATGCATTTTTCACGCGTGTGATAAAAAACTGAAGGTTTACAAACAACATCTCTTAGCAACCATCAGCGAAAAACGCATTGTATCCGCACTTGCTTCAGGATGTAATGTGTTTTTCACGCAGCCCCATTCACTTCTATGGGGCCAGGGCTGCGTGAAAAACGCAGAATATAGAACATGCTGCGATTTTCACGCAACGCAGAAGTGATGCGTGAAAAAAACCGCTCATGTGCACAGAGCCATTGAAATGAATGGGTCAGGATTCAGTGCGGGTGCTGTGCGTTCACGTCACGCATTGCACCCGCGTGGAAAACTCGCTCGTGTGAAAGGGGCCTAAGGCTTCATTCACACGACCGTATTTTGTTTCTGTGTCCGTTCCGTTTTTTTTTTTTTTGCGGACCGTATGCCGAACCATTCATTTCAATGGGTCCGCAAAAAAAAAACGGAAGGTACTCCGTGTGCATTCCGTTTCCGTATGTCCGTATTTCCGTTCCACAAAAAGGATAGAACATGTCCTATTCTTGTCCGTTTTGCTGACAAGGATAGGCATTGTTACAATGGATCTGCAAAAAAAACGGAAACACGGATGCAATTTGCGCACTGCAAGACACAAACGACATGTGAATGAAGCCTAAAAATCGTAAACGCAAAAATGGAAAATCGCTCTGTCTTTAGACTGTCCAGTCTAGGTTTACACCGTCAGACAAGATTAGTAAATCTGCCCATAGAGTAGTGTTAGCACATCACATTTCAATACATTCTGTCTATCCTAGAGAACTCCCCATCCCCCCCCTATTCAGCACTGATAACTACGTCATAATCATATTGCCTTCTGCAGAGTCACTCCCTTCTCTTAACATCTACCCATAATATTAGGTTCCTTGACACGAATGACATACACCCGATGATGTGAGGATATGAGGACATTCCCCTTTAAGGATGGACTCTGCACAGGGAGGATTTTATGGAAGCATGTATGTGTTACGAGGGATGGTGCCAGCACATTTCCGCTGACACACAGAGTGGGGGCATGACAAGGAATGTCAACTGAGACTGGTGGGAGGAAAGAACTAAAGTCTGATTACACGGCTCATGTTCAGTGCAAGGAAATAAATGAATAATAAATGTTACCTGCTATACCACCTTGTTATACGTACAGCACTGAGGTGAGCAATGTGCTCTGCCTGTGCTTCACATTGACTAACCTGAAGCAGGGAGTAAAGGTGAACGCAGACTGTCTGGTGATTCAAATGGGTGGTGGTCCATAAGCATGTGTCCGTCAATAAGCCATACACTTAAAGGAATTTCTAGGTTTCAATAATTGTTTAACCCCCTTAAAGACTGGGCCATATTAATTTTTGCATTTTTTATTTTTTCTCCTCACATTCCAATAGCCATAACTTTTTTATTTTTCTGTTCCCTTTTTTGTGGGACAAGATGCATTTTTAATGGCACCATTTAATTTACCATGTCTTGCATTGGAAAATGGGAAAAGAATTCTTTGTAGGGTAAAATTGAAAAAAAAAAAACAACAAAAACACAATTCCGCAGAGGTTTTGGGGGTTTTGACATCAGTTCACTGTGTATCACGGTGACATCACATCACGGTTTTGACATCAGTTCACTGTGCAGGAAAAATGACAAAGCATCCTTATTCTGCTGTTTAATATAATTACGGCAATGCCAAACTTGTATAGTTTTTATTTTGTTTTACTACTTTTAAAAAATTAAAACCTTTGCAAAATCAACATTTTCTTTGCATCACCATTTTCTAACATCCATAACTTTTTTATATTTCCATCCACAGAGCTGTATGAGGGCTTGTTTTTTGCATAACAAACTGTAGTTTTTATTGGTACCATTTTTGTGGTACATAGACTTTTTGATCACTGTTATTCAATTTTTGGGGGCAAGGTGACAAAAAATTTTTCAAAATATTAGAATAGTTCAGACATTTACGCACGCGACAATACCTAATTTTTTTATTGTTTCTATATTTTTATATGTAAAATTGGGAAAGGGGGGATTTAAACTTCTAATATTTTGGTGTTTTTATTATTTTTTAAGCTTTTTATTTAATAACTATTAGAACCTGGGATCTTTTGATCCCTTGTCCCATAAACCCTACTAGAGATTCTATTAAGGTGAATGGGATTTTGACATGCTCCCTGATGAGCCGTGCCTTGTGCACAGCTTAGCAGGAAGCTTACCATGACAGACCTGGGAAGCCTCAGCAAGCCCCAAACTGTTATGGTAACCGATAGGAGCCCCATGATTTCACTGCGAGGGCTCAGATTGGAAGGCAGTGGGAGCTGCATCCCTCTTCCTTACCTCACAGATGTCCCGATTGGTGTTGATTGCAGCATCTGAAGGGTTAAATGAAGGGTTTTGGTGGGATCACCGTCATTGCAGCCAGATGCCTGCTATATTATACAGCCAGCACCTACCGCGTATGGAGAGGGCTCACTGCAGCAGCATGCTCCATACCTCTAGGAGCAATGGGGGTGTTGCCGTTACACCTAGAGGGTCCTCTCTTTCTGCAACTGATCGGCAGAATCAGGCAGCGTAAATGTGATCACGCCTGACCCTGACTTTTCCAAAAGTCTCATGCTGCGAAGTGTGCTTCAGTATCTGGTGCAGGAGCAGTACAGGAAAGGAGGTGGCTGGCAGTTCTCTTCTGTACTTCTGTACTGCTCCTGCAGCAGATTGTGAGGCACATAGCGCAACTCATGACTTTTGGAGAAATCAGGTCCAGGCGTGAGAGGGCACAGCAGTTGCAGAAGGAGAGGCTCATTTGCATACACTAAAACTTCATTTTTCTCACATACTTTATGAACATGGGACCAACACAGATGCCTTCATCTGCCAAGTGCACATGTAACAGGTCAGCCAGTTTCATAGGTACAGATGCCCTTTAAGTATGAGCCAAATGGGCCACGTAAATACAAATAATTTCCCTTTATATGTTTTTATCTGAAAAATAATGCTGCCTTAGTGATTGCTACCTCTAGTGGCTCCTCCATAAAAATGCATGTTTGGTGGGGTTAATGTGTGCTTGTTTATTTCATTAGGGGTAGAGACACATGCCAGTGCCATGGAGGAATATATCATCCAGCATGCCAAACTTTCTCTCCCCTGACCCTGATGACAGATGCGTGGAGGCCCCATGCACACTGTATTGTCAGCCGTGGCCTGTACACATAAACATATCAGGAATACATATATGTATATATATACCTATAGGCGTATTTCTGGTGCAGATTGCGGTGTAAAGGTTAAATGCAACTTTCCCCTCACTCCAGGTCTAAAAAAGCGGGCGTGTCATATTAAAGGGGTTGTCCGAGTTATTTTTTTGTTCTTTATATGTTTCTAACTTGTCAGGTATAACAACGTTCCCATATACTTTGTGTTTCTAAAGCTGCTGGTTTCTCAGAGTTGACTGAGGGTCACATGACCTGTGATGTCACCTTATCTCTCTGCTCTGTGATGTTTCGTTCACAAGCCTCAGAGTTCAGATAAGGCCCCTTTCACACGAGCGGGAGACTCGCATGTCTCCCGCAACGGATCTACAGGGCTGGACTCCGCACTGACAGGGATCGCATAGCATTATATGCGATCCCTGTCCGTGCCGAGTCCAGCCCTGTAGATGCGTTGCGGGAGACATGCGAGTCTCCCGCTCGTGTGAAAGGGGCCTAAGAGTCTGTACACGAGACATCACTTGCCACGCCCCCTTTCTTTGCCGGGCTCCTGCTATCTTCTCTCTCCCTGGTTTCCTTCAGATAAAACATTAACCCCTTCAGCCAGAACACACTGAGGGCTCAAGGCTTTATAACAAATAGTAGCTGCAGCAGTGAGAGGAGACAAATGCTGGGCACAAGAGCTGTAGAGGAATTGTATTGTACAAGAACAGGTAGGGAGAAATTCCTGTATGTATTAGCAGTGTCATTGTACAGCTGGGACTTGTAGTCCTACACATACAACATGCTGCTGAGTATTCCAGCAGGCAGACATGTCACTCAGCACTTGTATTCATTCCCTTTGCAGAGAGGGGGGGGAGGGGGAGGGGCTGAGATTGTTGTTATTGCATGTAAACAAAGGCCAGAAGAGAACCAGGGAAATGAGGAAATATAGATTTTTTTTTGCCTAAAACTTGCTTAACTTAGTTATATATTGCTGCCCATCAGATTTACAGTGCTATATATTTTTTGTCATAACTCGGACAACCCCTTTAATTATTTTCTATGCCTGTTTTAGGTATCAAAATGGTCTAACTATAAACCAGCAAGGAAGCTGTCTTACATTTACACAACGAAGTTATGTTGAGGTCGGCGCCTCTACATAACTTTGGCGGATGCACGCCAGTGCAGGGGGTTATTAAGACCGGCGTTTTAGATAATAAATGACCCCCATAATCTCCACCACCTAGAAATACAGTGTAGGTGTGTTTTACTGTTGCAACTATGCTGCCAAAACATAATGCGAGGGTAACCTCCGATCCTGCATTGTTATTCTATGTACAAAGCATAACGTGTGGAACAAATTTGACCTTTTCACACTTTGCACTTCCCTGTGGCCCCTCCTTTGTGAGCTCAGTAATAGAGAACATTATTGTGCTGTAAGATGTCTCTCTTCCTTTTCCCTTGCTGTTCCCGGAGAGATAAGCTCAGCATGGCTATCATGGGACAAAGTCTGTGCCAGGAGCTCTGGTCTTCATGCAGTGTCCCAAAAATAGTTTTCTTTAGTTTTCATGATAAAGCAAACGCAATTCCAGCTAGAAGCTCAGAATAAATCAGTGCTTGTTATTGATCGGTGCGTAAAAATGATAAAGGAGGTGATGTATGACGTCTATGGAAAAAGTGACCTAAGCGATCAGCATCTAACCTGAAAAGAATGAATCATAACAACTTCATGTTCTCCGTATTAATATACCAATAAAAATTATCTGATGTAATAAAACAAAGTGAACATTTTTTGATAGATTGGATAGTAAATCCTCGCCCGGCATGTCTGATATGCTTCACTGCGTCTCCTAGCATGGATCAATCATCAATACACCATGTGCAACATGAAAAATCATTCATATTAATTATATACAATTATATTCCCTGTTTGATAACAGGGAAACAAATGATTACCGCTAATAATTTCAATTGTTCTGCTCCGTTCTAGAACCAAAACAGGGACAATAACAGAAGTAGCGGATGCGACACATAGCTGATGTGAACAGAGCTCACTGACAATAATGGCTTCACTTCAGTTTCCATTTAGGGGTGTGAAAGGACCACATACAGGACTTATTTCTCCACTATTTTAAACAGAATCTGGAACACAGACAATAGCGCAAATGTGAGGTCAGTCTAAAGTGACCATCAAACAACCTAAACCAATAAAAGTGGCATCAAGGAAGAAAATCCAGGAATAACTTCCATGTAAGCCAAGGTTACCTAGGAGCCAAGTCCTCCAAAAGAGGCACTCTCCACTCTAACTAATAACCAAAGAGACGCATATGCGATATTTGGACTTCCATTGGCTGACGTGCCAAGACAATCCATTAGGTCAGGGATGCTCAACCTGCGGCCCTCCAACTGTTGCAAAACTACAACTCCCAGCATGCCCTAAAAGCTGTAGGCTGTCTAGGCAAACTGGGAGTTGTAGTTTTGCAACAGCTAGAGAGCCACAGGTTGGGCATCCCTGCATTAGGGGGTTTTCTAGTTTAAAGGAGTATTCTGGTTACCATAAATATAACTTATTTTTTAGACTAATTCATCATCAATAATTACCTAATATAATGTGAATTTCACTTATTTACTGTCCAATAGTTGTAAAAGTAGCTTTCTTATTCTACTACCCACTGTGTTTCCTCACAAGTTACCATGGCACCGACCTGTAGTTCTGAGTCTTTGTGAGGTCGAGCATGCTCAGTGTGTTACTATCAGTTCTCTAGCTAAATGTTACCGTGCTGCTGATTACTGAGTAGAGGGGGCGTGACCAGACTGTGATATCAGGCAGCCAATCAGTAATCATCAACACTCACAGCAGGGAAGCTAGGCATTGTGGGGATTGTAGTTTGGTGAGTGAAGATCAGGAGCCATGATACTCAGTATGTTGCCGGCTCACACAGGAGCTAGACAAATGAATTGCAAGGTAAATTGAAGCTCTGGTTATATGTGTAGGTATGGGTTCTGGTTGGGTCACAGCTTGCAGCCTTAATGTAGTTTTTCAAAAATCAAGTTACTTTACCAGAATACCCCTTTAAGACCTTTTCTCTCACGTGGCTGCTGCAGCTGATCGCCACCCACGGTGGAGATGTCAGAGTCCACAAGACTGTCAGCACAGCAGCAGCCTGGGGATTGAAAAGATGAGCATGGGCATATTTGCTATTTTATGCCAAATGCAGATATCAGGAATGTAAGATTGGTAATTATATCATATATCTGGTAAACCCCTCTAAGATATATTCATTTTTCTGGTCAAACAGATTTCCTAGTTTGATGGTATTTCAAAAATACATTCAGTATGTAGAGTTTGGATTCCATAATATGGATTCCATAGCGCTGCTGGGGGCAATTAACAGGACAGGGAAACAATAGGTTTCCCTGCCTCTGTAAGGCGCGCACCTCCGGTGCTGTAATTACAAGCGCCGGAGATGCATTGCGCTCCCCACGCAGAGGATCAAAGAGATATGATATGACGTCACCGCGCAGGCACTCGTGCACATGGCTGCCGGCAGCGCGGGAGCACGGGAGCGAGCGCAACCGGGTTTAAATAACCCGATCGCACTGCGCTCAGCAGATTGAGCTGTGCAGCCCCCCTGAAGCAAGCGAGAGTCATCCCTGGGACAACGAGCAACTCACCAAGCGAGGATCATCCCCTACAACGAGCAGTTATTATTTATAATACAGTGTGCAGTGTTTTTATAGTATTGTATTATAGTACTTGTACTTTAGGTCCATTTTAGGTCGTGTGTAAGGCAGTAGGAAATTACGTAGGTATAAATAGGCGGAACTAGCGAAAGTGGGTTTACGCCTATTTATGAATATTAATTATTGGTACATCCCAAAATACCGATAATTAGTATTCCCTATTACACTCTTTCACACAAACGTTGTGTTTTGTGGTTCGCAAATTGCGGAGCCGCAAATACAACGGATGGCATCTGTGTGCATTCCGTATTTTGCGGAACGGAACAGCTGGCCCCTAATAGAACAGTCCTATCCTTGTCCGTAATACGGACAAGAATAGGACATGCTCTATTTTTTTTTGCGGCCCGTAATCATGGTGTGCTGTCCGCATTTTTTGCGGGCCCATAGAAATGAATGGGTCCGCATTTTTCACATCAGAGCCCGCAAAAACAACGTTCATGTGAAAGAGTGCTTAGGTTAACGATAAACAGGACCCATTGTCTCTCCTGACATGTCTATTTTAGTGACTACTTGTGTTCCCCGTGTAATAATAATTCTGGAGCATCTGTTCTTATGACTATGTTGTGCAGTTCCTCTGTTATTCCTACTAGAAGTCTATGACTAAGCTGCCAACCGGGTGTTACCAGTTGGATGTGTGCCCCTGGACAGTCTGAAAATGTCCAATCAGTGCTGCCAGCTGCAGACTGTGCAAGGACACACCCCCAACTGGTAACGCCCAGCTGGTAATTAAGTCATAAACCTCTCCTATAAATAACAGAGGGGCAAAACAACATAGAGCCATAAGGAAATATGCTCCACATTTGTCACTGGAATACAATTTAGCACTAAAACAGACAAGTCAGGAGAGGTGACACACACCTCTTTAACCATTAGTTTCTTGTAAATATTCTAACACGGATCCTAATGGAGGCTTAAAGCGTAACTGTTTCTAGTGGATTCAAAGTGTGGGACAAATGCAAGTCATTATCCTGTACTATACGTGACATCCATACGCCAAGAGGATACTTATGATCAGAATTAGCTTTCCATGTGCTTTAGTGGACAGCTGTGCATTGTAAGCTAATGGGACAACTGTGCCAACACCCCAGCAAGAAAAACAGTATGTGCTGCGGGGTCATCAGCTCAAGACAACTGGAGGAGCAGCAACTGCAGCCAGCTGTCACATTCCTCTGCTACACAACAAGACGGTGGACTGGGGTAGCCAGCAGTTATTTCTTTAAGGCTATAAAAGGAATATAACCTCTAATTATAATACGAGAAAAACATCAATGCAGATGAGTTTCCCATATATTTCCTGATATTCTGATGTTATTTAGTGCACACTGCGTTTTGCATTGCTTGTTGGAGGCATACGTTGGGACATCGCCCCTAGGATCCCATGTTTAAATACCATTTATATACATGTTTTGCAGGATGCCTTTGGATAGAATAGCCTTGTTACTACACTGTTCTATCCAGCAAAATAATAAAGCTATAGTGAAGTATACTGGCCCAACAAAAGCCAAAGGGGCATTCTTTGGGCCCCTGCCTCATGGACTGGGGTCTAAAGATATGGTTAAAATATACACTAAGGGGCACATTTATTAAGACCAGCGTTTTAAACGTTGGTCTTAATAAACCCCTAAGCTGGCTGTGGTTCCGCCGAAGTTATAAAGGGGCGCAGGTCTCTCCATAACTTCGACGCTTCCAGTGCCAATTCTAAATGTAAGCCAGCTTCCGAGCTCTCTTATATCTAGACCTTTTTCTAAGCCTGAAACAGCCCGTCCCCTGACCACTGCACCGCCATCTGCGCCTAAAATACACCTACTATAGGTGTATTTCAGCTCAATAAATGACCCCCAAAGGAGCTGATCCAAGCATATATGTTAAATGTACACTACAGGTTGGATAATAAAGTTTCTACCAACCCCTCCTTCCCACTTCTAATAGACCCCAGATAGACCAACAGTGGAGGAGGCCGTCTCACATACACTATATGGGCAAAAGTACTGGGACACCCACACATTCCACCTACAGGAGCTTTTATGACATCCCATTCTGTAGCCATAGGCA
Source organism: Rhinella marina (assembly GCA_900303285.1). NCBI lineage: Eukaryota > Metazoa > Chordata > Amphibia > Anura > Bufonidae > Rhinella > Rhinella marina. The sequence goes on along the minus strand of ONZH01007924.1, from coordinate 17,830 downwards.
TTACTATGGAGTTGGTCCCAACTCTGCAACTAAAGAGCGTCCACTCTTCTACAAACTTTCTACAAGATTTTGCAGTGCGTCTCTGGGAAGTTTTGCCCATTCATCTAGATGAGCATTTATCGCCTGATGTTGGACAAGAGGGCCTGGCTCCCAATCTCTGATCTAGTTCATTCCAAAGGTGTTCAATGGCTTGAGGTCTGGACTCTGAGAAGGCCAGTCAAGTTCTTCCACACCAAACTCACCCAATCCTGCCTTTATGGACCTTGAGCACTGGGGCACAGTCATGCTGGAACAGAAAAAGTCCTTCACTAGAACTAAGGGGCCTAGGCCAACCCCTGACATAAACCCCATAGTATCATCCTTCCTCTATCAAACTTGTTGGCACATTGCAGTCATTGCAGGTAACGCTCTTCTGGAATTCACCAAACCCAGACTCTTTGATCACAGGTAGAGAAGTGTCATTCATCAAACCACAGAAGTCAGTGCTTGTATGCACTGTTGGCAAGCCTGCTCTGTAACTTTACATGGTCTTCTACTCTATGGTTCAGTTGCTGTGGTTCCTCAACGCTTCGTGGAAGAGATCACATGAACTGACTTGCAGTGGTGGCATCCTATTACAGGACCACACTGGAGTTTGGTGAGCTCTTTAGAATGACCCATTCTTTCACAAAACTTTGTAAGGTTGGGGCTACACAGCAATCTTGGCCTTGACATCTGTTGCAAAACCAAGGATCGCTTTGTAGCACTGCGGCCATTGAACTGAATGGGGTTGTAACGTGACTCACAAGCAGTCGCAATTGCTACCCCAGATTCTCAGACAAATCAAGCACTGCTGGAATTTGGGATCTCATTCGCTGTGACTAGTGAGTCACATCATTCAGTGATCTTCGGTTGAGGTTGAGTGTTGCGGCCAAGATTGCCTAAAAGCAGACTGTATGGCTGGGTGCTTGATTTTATACACCCGTGGCAATGGGAGTGAGTGAAACTCAATGATTAAGAGGTGTGTCCCAATACTTGTAGTGTCCATATAGTGTATATAGATGTCAATTACACATCTCATCCTGTGTGGTCAGCTTTATTGTATTGTAATAATCTACAAAACCCTTAAAGATTTTCAACATTTTCATAAAAATGTCATATGATGCCACATTCTTGATTCCTAAAGATTTCTATATGCTCCTTTAAATCTAAAATACTGCACCCCATATGCATTAACTAAATGGCTGGAAATGGTTCTATCTAAATCAAACAATCTTAAAAGTGGAAAATGAGCCAGAAGTGAGAAGTCACAGTGCAAGGAATTATGAAATTATGGCTTTTAGCACGTCAATAACATCCAGGTATAAGTGGGGTTCTGCAGAGACACTAGGGGAGTGGTGGCGAACCTATGGCACGGGTGCCAGAGGTGCCACTCAGAGCCCTCTCTGTGGGCACCCATTCCCTAGAAAAAGTCCATGGTGTACCAATATGCCTTAGACTCTTCCTGACAGTCATCAGCGCAGGGCACACTATGAACAGCACAGGCAGCACATTGAATGTAGGCAGGCTACTATAGCTAAATGATAAAGTACATGGAAGATATACTATACTGGACTGTGATATTCAGGTTACATTGCTGTGTTAGCACTTTGCGATAAATAAGTGGCTTTTGGGTTGTAGTTTGGGCACTCGGTCTCTAAAAGGTTCACCATCACTGCAGTAGGTCATACGTCCTAGGAGGGAGGCATTTCATGCCAGAGAAGTAGACACAACGATGTAGCAAACATAAAGGCAGACCAGCAAGCGGTCTGATAAAATCTTCAATTCTTTATTCCAAAGACATTATTATGGTTACAATTTCCGTTATTTTAGCTGACGCGTTTCGATCAGATGTGATCCTACTCATAGCCAAGTAATACCATAGCGAGATTACGGGAAAATGTGGAGGCAATATCAGCAGCTGTGATAACACCTGATCGCTAGAGGTCATAGTTCACTAACAGGGACACTGACAAAGAAAATAGAGCAAGTATACGTAGCTCCAAGCACTATCCAGTCGTAGTACCTATCACAGCCATTTAAATAGATGCTGGACTCCATTGACCTCCACACATCTCACACTGGTTTGTGTGGTCCTGTACTGTTTAGACTGCAGGCTGTTTAGTCAAGGAAATAAAACATCACCTGATACCACAGATTATTCCAACTATCTTATATTATCTGTATTTCTACAGGTTATCTAAAGATTACTCAGGAATATAAATAATAGACAGGGTCGTCCTTCAGCAGAAAATGGGAATACTATACCTGGGAGAAAGCAGGTGGCGGGGGTGCAGGTGGTGGTGGTGCCGGAGGTGGCGGAGGTCCTGACATGGCTCAAATTACTGCTCGTCACCCCTAGAAGATAATGCCAGAGCATATATTATTACAGTATTCATTACTAACATCCTGGAAACCTAAATGAATTTCGTTAGCGTCCTTCCGTCTCTGTTTCCATGTGTAGCATTTATAAAGTCAGTACATCTGGAGAGCACAGTGTCTGGGACAGAGGAAACTGTGGAGGTGACCCGGTGTCTAGGAATTTAAAAATGTAACAGGCAATGTCATACATAATAAAAATTACCATTACTTACATCTGTGGACATATTCGGGGGCAATTTGTTATTGCATTCTACTCACTTTGGACCAAAATTTGGTCTTTATTTAAACATTTTTAGCCATTTTCCCAAATGAGCTTCTGAGTATTTGCAAGCTTTGAGTCCCGTCAGGGAACTAATCTGACGGCTCATGTGAATCCTTTATCTCTGAACTCCTGACATATCATACATAAGCACTTATTTGAGCTATATTCTTTATATAATGAGTGTTTATGAGATGTCAGGAAATCTGACATAAGGGCTTCACATCAGTTATCTGACGGGATTCAGTGTAAACAGAAAGCCCGAAACGCTGCAAATATACAGCTGGGAAAATGGCTGAACATTTTTATGAAAGACCAATCATTTTTAGCCCAAAAGGAGTAAAATGTAAGAAAAAAATACCCTAAAAAGTGCCCATAACCGTATAATTCACTACTGCTCCATTGATCAGGTGGTCTACTTCTAACATCCTATAGATCCATGACTATTGCAGCCAATCACTGGCTTCAGAGGTAATGCTGGAATCTTTGGCAGAAGACCACAGAGGCCTGTCATTGGCTGCAGCAGTCATTCAGGCCAACCCCTTGAAGATCACTACAATTTGTAAAAACTACTTGTGTTTCAGATGGTATTCTGTCATAGTGCACTGCTTTAGAAAAAGTCCCTTTTTAATGTTGGAATTGATTAGCATTGCAGCGGATCACGTGATGGAAAGACGACGCAGCATTTCCTATGAGTTTCTGGTGCTTCTACATCAAATTTTACTTCATGAATTTTTTTACAAGCGGTTTTTGGTGTGATGTTGCTTACTCACATAACATTGCACATAATTGCATTTTGCTCAGACGTTTTTCCCTTTAGAGAAGTATATGTCTTAAAATGCCACTACAAAAAATGCAGTGTTTGAAGGGAGTTTTATAAGTTCCCTCTGGCCAATATGTAACAAAAAATAAAAAAATGAAACCCTGACCGAAAAATGTGGTGCTTGAAAAAAAGGATATGTGCAATCACCCTACTTGTATGGTTAACAGAGGCGCTTACTGCCATCCACATCCTTCCTTAATTGCTTCAATGTTTCACATCTCATCCACCTTCTACCTGGTGAACTGTTCACACCCATCCATCACATGAACTGTGTTAAAGAAGAACTCCCGCAAAAATTTTTATTCTCTGACCTGTTAGAAAGGTGCATGATATAATCCGTAGTGATTGTCATTTTCTTATCAGAGGCTGAAATTGAGAGTTTCCACTCTCTTGTTATTGTAGCTGGGTCATGTGACCAACTCCCTGACCTCCAACTGACCCAGGACAGCAAGCCAGTCACTTCTCTATTCATTCCTATGAGACTGAAAGTGAGGCTCCCATAAGAATGCATAGAGAATTAGACTTCCTGTCCACACATAAGGTGCTGTGTGAGTTGGTGGGTCTAATTCCTAGTCATATGACACAGATAAGAAACTTCAGGATAATATAACTCAAAAATTCAGCTACTGGTAAAAAAATGACATTCACTACAGATTACATCATGTACATTTCTAGAAGGCAATGGAACAAAAATTTTTTGCGGGAGTTCTTCTTTAAGTCCCTCTTCCAATGAACTGTGAAATGTATGCATCAGATAAAGCACCTTGCAGCACGGCTGCTGTTTCAAAGGGCAAGTACGGTAATACAATAAAGCGATGTAGAGACAATACAAGATGGAAGTATTACATAATGATTAGCATAATGTCACTGTTCCCAAGTCAACAAACCAGAAACAGAAACTCTATATTCACCAAGTGCATTTCAAGGTCATGCCGCTCAAGGGACAATCTGTCCACTAGTCCATATGGCGTAATAAATGAGGCCAAGAGTACCAATGGTTCTGACTGTCACTTGGTTCACAATTATTGCATGGGGGACTTTCCAATATCCATAAAATGAGGCTGCTCCTACAGAACGTTTCCTATCTATCTAAGCTTTCCTTCATCCGTGGGCAGAAGAATCAGTTTGCTGCCTTAACTTTCATGATAAAATGATCTCTTAAAGGGCACCCATCAGCAGATGTGTACCTATGAAACTGGCTGACCTGTTACATGTGCACTTGGCATCTGAAGGCATCTGTGTTGGTCTGACTCGCTGAAGCCAATCACTGGCCGTGGCAGAGACCGGATCCCCTTCATCATCTGACCATTTGTCATGTCCTAATGGAAGCCAAACTCTGCCGTGGCCAGCGATTGCGATGTCATTGCGATGTCAAGCTGGATGTTGACATTGAGGGACCCCAGCGGAGCACTGCACTCCTGCCAGCCAGCGCCAGGAAGCAGGTAAGTCATTGGTCAGGTCCGGATTAATGGGAAGGGTTTTGCCAAATCTCCCCCTCCATTCTTGCACAACCCCTTTAATGTGGTCGTCTGAGATAATTAAAAATCTCAGACATGCCCCCGAATAGTGTAAAATAAAAATGACGGCATACTCACCTCATTTTCCGGCGCCATTCTCTGCAGTGGCATTCCGGTCCTGCAGCGGTTATGTGCCGTATACCTGCACGCCACCACTGTAGTGCAGAGAAGGACGCCGGAGACAGATAATGTATTACCACTAAGATCTACAGCTGAACTACAAAAACCACTGTCATCATTTTTTAGACAAGGGTCAGGTTCACTACGCACAGATTTACACAAATGAATTTCACAAGACCATATAAACCTCATCAATCCACATATCTGCTGCAGGCAAAGTCTGGGCAGGGTTACCACAAATTACAGCGCTGTTTGCGATAATTATCATAAATTATATGTTGCCTACTTTTGCAGTCATTTATCCAATGTGAAAACCGTGTAATATCATTCTTTGAAGGCAAAATGGTGTGATTTATTATATTTTTATGCAGGTATCATATTACAGGCATCAGCGTCGTATGGAACCTTTCACCTGTTGGTTCCCAGCAGCCATTTGCCGTAACTGCACATGACTTTTGTCAGAGGGCAGGATCGACAGATTTTACAATATTAGGTTTAATGCACACAACTGTATCTATTACAGCATCCTATAGCCAATGAAAACAGACTGTCCAGAAGGTAAAAGTGTCTTATACCCAACGCATTTCTGCAATACAAGAGGTTCATCAGCTGCAAACACACGGAAGGTTGGATATGGGTATGACTTTGTGTAAAGCACCATATAAAATAATACGTTATCTGCACAGACTCCACATTATAAACCTGACCAGCAATACAGGTATAACTGCAATAGATAGAAGGCAAAGAGCTCATGACTCCCTACATCAGGGTTCCTCACCTCCAGTCCTCAGGACCCACCTGCCGGCCATGTTTTCAGGATTTCCTTAGTATTCAGCAGGTGATATAGTTTTAATGCATCAGGACTTACCACAGGTATTCATTCTGTGGGATATTCTCAAATCATGACCGGTAGGTGGGCCCTGAGGACTGGGGTTGAGGAACACTGCCCTACATGATGCTGCAGTGACTTCCATCTATCTATTGGCATACAGACTTAAAGGGGTTATCCCATCTTGGACAATGGGGGCATATCGCTAGGATATGCCCCCATTGTCTTATAGGTGCGGGGTCTCCGTCGGCTCCATAGAAATGAATGGGAGCCGGGGCCACGCTTGCGCGGTGCGCTCTGATTCATTTCTATGAGCGAAGCGGGGAGCTACGCCTGGTGGTGGTCGGACCCCGGGAAACTTAGAGCTCCCCCGCTTCGTTCTCGATAAAGGTACGGGTCCCAGCGGTGGGACCCGCACCTATAAGACAACGGGGGCATATCCTAGAGATATGCCCCCCATTGTCCAAGATGGGATAACCCCTTTAACCACTCATTGACATGATATCCAAAGAAGAGGTAAAAGAAAAGGGGAAGGGGCAAGGAACATTCAATGACAAAGTTACAAAAACAAGCACCAATCTGCTTGACCAGAACCAGACCAGTCAAGTCATGTTGGCACACGGACCTCCCCAGAAAATGATACACTGGGTACTAGAGTTTCACCCAGATTTCTTCTTGATACCATGTTGTCCACTGGAAGCAATAATGTTGATGTTTTCTCTTAAGCAACTTTCAGATGAAAATTATGGGAATTTGGAACAATTTATAAAAGTTCATGACTAAAAGAGGCCGCGGAGCCTCCGCTATGATCACATGTGACCAAGTGTGACTTGTCTCAAACTCTTTACAGAAGAACCTCTCCATATAACCTACCGGCCATCATGCAAATCTCTGCCATTCACTGCAGCGTTCCAATGACAAATGTTGTTTGTAGGTCTTGTCACATGGAGCAGCTGAGTATACAAAGGAGAAGAACAGTGCACCTGTCATCAGCAGCCGGCAGAAACGTAAATACCAGATCTCTGCTCCTCAGGTCAGTGGAATCTTACTTTAAAGGGTCCATCTCAGACTCTGATGGCACATCACTAGGATATGCCATCAAAGTCAGATAGGAGCAGTCCCACCTCAGAGACCTGCATCTATCTCCAGAACGGGGCTCTCAAAGTGAAGGAGAGTGCACCGTGCATATGCAGCGTGCTATTCATACATCGCTATGGGAGTTCCAAAAATAGTCGAGCAGGCACGCTTGGCTATTTTTGGAAGTCCCATAGCAGTGAATTTGCAGAGCACCGTGCATGCACAGCTACTGCTGGAGATAGCTGAGCCAGCGCTCAGTCATTTTACAACTATCATAGCTCTGAACGGATACACGGTGCACTCCCCTTCATTTTGGGGCTCCCATTCTGGAGATCGGTGCAGGTCCCAGATTTAGGACCCGAACCTATCTGATATTGATGGTGAATCCTAGCAATGTCTGAGAAGAGACATTTAAATGAGCTTCTGTGTAAGTATATTTGGGACACAACTATTCCATCCCAGCATCAATCAGTGATGCGCTCGTTTTCTGTACCTACAGCATATTATAAGCGTATAAGACGCTGAAGCTTCACTTGTGGGAGATTAAAACGGCTTCTCTCACCAAGATCAGCTCTGGGGACAGGAGAGCGATCAGAGAGGTAAATATAATGCTTAGTAATTTTAGGTTTAGGCCCAAATTCATGCATTCCTATTATTCTACTAGGTAAAATAATAACGGACATGTGTCCTCTGGGGCTATAATGCCCAAAAACACCATTGCTTTGTTTTCAATTATAAAATGTTAGTCTTACTAACAGGAAGCTGGACAAACAAGATCTGCGTCCTCCCAGCATTCTTCTATCTCATGATCGCCCAGAATGGTAATCTAATGGATGCTGGACACTACATCACTTTTGGCAGGGATCGACCTACAGATCACACCTTTGTAGAAATCCATGTGGAAGACGGACACACATTATTAGGTCATTACAAAATCAGGGATTTCCAGTGCAATGGCCCAAATCTGTAAGTTTCTTTCTGCATTAGGAATCCATTATTATATTAGCAGCACTCTCTCTCTATCATAGCTCAGGGGGAGTGTCCTTTCTGCTGCAGCTTTTCCCTATTATAGCTCAAGGTGAGTGTCTTTCTCTGGGGGGATCCTTTCAGCAGCACTCTCTATTACAGCTCAGGGTGTGTGACCTTTCTGCTATAGTTCTCTCCCTATCACAGTTTAGGGGGAGTGTCCTTTCTGCTGGAGTTCTCGCCCTATCACAGTTCAGGGGGAGTGTTCTTCCTGCTGCAGCTCAGTCCATCACAGCTCAGGGAGTGTCCTTTCTGCTGCAGCTTTTTCAATGTAACTATCACAGCTTCTAACAGTAGATACAGCTTGTGACAGTTGAAGGATGGAACTGAGCATGTGTGACCACCTCAGTAGGAGGACATTGGTCATTTCATACAGATTAAACACCATTATAATAAAGTAAAGAGAATATCTCTCAACTGGAGCTTTTGTTGCAACAGAAAGTAAATTACAAAAGTAACTAGTTTTTCATGCCGAGTTATATTAAAGGGGTTTTCTCACTTCAGCAAACAGCAATAATTATGTAAAGGAAGTTAATACAAGGCTCTTACTAATGTATTGTTATTATCCTTATTGCTTCCTTTGCTGGTTGGATTCATTTTTCCATCAATTATACACTGCTCGTTTCCATGGTTACCCTCCATCAGCGGTGGTCATACTTGCACACCATAGGAAAAAGCACTAGCCTATGTGCACTCCCACGGTCCCGGCCACCAGAAAGGCCGGAGCTTTTTCCTATAGGATGCAAGCACGACCACCACTGATGGATTACAGGGTGGTCATAACCATGGAAACAAGCAGTGTATAATGTGATGTAGGAATGAATCCAGCCAGCAAAGGAAGCAATATGGACAATAACAATACATTTGTAAGTGACACAACCCCTTTAAAATAACAACTAATGGTACAAACCCTTTAAACACAGAGTACTTTTTTTCTTTTAGACAATTCTCTTTAATCGTAGTAATGTCCGCAGGCCTTACTCAGTCAGGGTGCAAACAGTCACCGGTAAAGAAATTATCTCCCAAGAGAACAAAAGGATCGGGCTTGGTCCTTCTCTCCTCATTATCATCTGCTGGAGGAGATTCGGGAGCTGGTCCTGCTGAAAACAGTGCGTTCAGTTCCCGTGGTCCAATGTGTATGGCGGCCTTAAGAGCAGGGCTGTGGAGTCGGTAAGCCAAAGCCCCTGACTCCAACTCCGACTCCCAATCTGACTCTGACTCCCTCATACATGGCGCATGTTTAAGTGATAACTTTAAACAAACTTTGCATAAATCAATAGTACAGATATGTCATGACAAAAAGAGTTTGTAATATATGTTTTACTAGATATCTATGCTCTGAACTTTCAGTATCAGGCTTCTCTGGGTACAGCTCACTAAGGGCCTGATGTATGAAAACTGTCTAGGTCTAAGACTTTCTTTGTTGCCCATAGCAACCAATCAGAGCTCCCCTTTCATTTCTCCAGAGCAAAATATGAAATGAAAGGGGAGCTCTAAGTGGTTTTTATGGGCAACAAAAAAACTTCTACACCTAGACAGTTTTCATACATAAGGCCCAAGGTGTTTTGCATCAGCAGCATATAGAAGCTATCAGAGCAGCTAACTTCTCCAAACATGAGCTCAGAGGAAAAGCAAACTAAAACATAAAGCAGAGAGAACATGCTGGACAAGTGACTTATGCACAGTTTATTGAAAGTTTAGATATACTAAGAAGCACTTGCCTTAAAGGGGTTTTCTCAGCACATTGATTCACTGACTGAAAGCTAATCTTTGTAACTAGTGAGAAAACCCCTTTAATCCCATTTTCTCTAGCAGATCTGAGATGAGTACAGCCATTCCTTCCCAGTGCCCTTTTTCCTCTGATCTGTAGCGGAGGAGCTTCACTTCTGAGCATCTACATAAAGGGCAGCACACAGTAATCTCAACTGAAAGCCTAGATCCTTAGTTCAGGAACAGAACAGACATTTATAGGACATTTCATCATGTTCCCAAATTCTTATGAAAATATATTCAGCACATTGAACTAAATTTACCAATTTATTATATATTTTAGGAGTCGGAGTCGGTCCATTTTATACCAACTGCAACTCCGACTCCACCAAAATGGTCACCGACTCCGACTCCACAGACTTGCTTAAGAGCATATTCCCGCACTGAGATTTGCAAACACAAATTCCGCGGAAGACTTCTGCAGGAAATCTGCGTCTGACTACACACAAATTCCAACAATGACAGTCAATTGGCGAAAGCTGCCGGTTTTCAGAGAGGAATCTCCACCAAAAATGATTGCACCATGGATTATAAAATAATTTTTCCCCCCGCTAGTTTATGAAAGGGAATGCTGAATGTGTGAAAATGGCTTATGTGTCACGCCCGTCAGTCTAATTTTATGATTTATTTTATATTCATATAATTAATAAATTATATAATTAATTTATTAATATAATACAAGATAATAAAATAAATAATAAAAATATATAGCATGGTACTGACTTTACTAAGTAACAAGTAAACAATGAGCCCCACAGCGAAGCCTGAGGACCCGGGGTCATCATGTGACTATTCATGACATACACATCATGTGAATAGAGTCCAGCAGAAAAAAAAAAAAAACAGTAAAAACTTGCTGGGAAAGTTCAGTGTTTTTCCATTATTATTCCATTTTATTAGTATTTAATTATGTATTATAATTGGCAATTTCCATGTTAATCTAATATCTTCCTGCGAGGCCAAAGAAGTGGAAAATCGGTTTAATGCTTCATGAGACACGTGCATGGATTTAAAGAGAAATGTGTCAGAAGCCATGGAAGCATCACCCTAGAACTTTTGCATTCAGGATTCAGAAAGTCAATGTGACAACCGATGTCAGGGTTGTAATGCCAGCTAAATATTGGTTGTCACTCAGCTATATAGCCGGTAACAAATACATATCAGGTGCGACCAGCGTATTGGGTGTGGATGAAGGGAGGGTGTGGGTAGCAATTAAACTAAATGTTCAATCCAAAACCTTGAAAAAATGCAATTAGGGAGTCTGTCACCTATATAACTAAGAGCACCGCATCATAGTGTTTTCTGAAACAGTTCCCATCTGATTGTGGGTCTAATGTTCTGTACTCAGCTGTGATCTGATAGGAACTGGCTGCATCGTAAATCGCTATAATGATGCGGTCAGATGGGGTCAGGGGAGCCGCGGCTGGTCCAGGAGACGCAGTCGACGCGCTGGGCTTGTTTCATGTTCCTGGAGATCACAATCACCAACAGATCCTTCGGCATCTGTGGAGAAACCCGCCAAACCATAGGCAATGCACTTGGCTGTGGACCGAGAGATAATCGTAAAGACATTTTGTATTAGTAAGTACATTTAAAGGGAGTCTTTCACCTGTTTTTCTGACCGCATCATTATAGCGATTTACGATGCAGTCAGTTCCCATCAGATCACAGCTAAGTACAGTACATTACACCCACAATCAGATAGGAACTGTTTCAGAAAATACTATGATGCGGTTAGATGGGGTCAGGGGAGCCATGGTCCATCTGGGAGATGCTGCCGACACACAGGCCATGTATCCCAGACCGAGAACGGTCACGTTAAAATTAGCCCTAGCAGAGGCTATTCACTACAGCAGGGATCAGCAACCTCTGACACTCCAACTACAACTCCCAGAATCACTTTTATGGTGCATTCACACAAACGTAAGTGTTTTGCCGTCCGCAAATTGCGGAACGCACACGGCCAGCGCTATATAGAGAAAGCCTATTCTTGTCCGTAGAATAGGACAAGCTCTATATTTTTTGAGGCGCCGCGGAACGGAACAACGGATGCGGACAGCACACGGTGTGCTGTCCGCATCTTTTGCGGCCCCATTGAAATGAATGGATCCGCACCCGGTCCGCAAAAGTTGCGGATCGGACGCGGATGAAAAATACGTTCGTGTGAATGCACCCTTATGGGAGATACAAGAACAGTTGAGTAAGTGTGCATTCTGGGAGTTGTAGTTTCACAGCAGATAATGTGCCAAGGGTTGCTGATCTCTGCACTATAGGGTCCCATGACTTTCTCATAAGTTTCGCTTAAAGAAGAACTCCCGCAAAAAAATGTATTCTCTGACCTGTTAGAAAGGTGCATGATATAATCTGTAGTGAATGTCATTTTCTTATCAGAGGCTGAAATTGAGGGTTTCCACTCTCTTCTTATTGTAGCTGGGTCATGTGACCAACTCCCTGACCTCCAACTGACCCAGGACAGCAAGCCAATCACTTCTCTATTCATTCCTATGAGACTGAAAGTGAGGCTCCCATAGGAATGCATAGAAAATTAGACTTCCTGTCCACACATAAGTCTCTGTGTGAGTGGGTGGGTCTAATTCCTAGTCACATGACACAGATAAGAAACTTCAGGATGATATAACTCAAAAATTCAGCTACTGGTCAGAAAATGACATTCACTACAGATTACATCATGTACATTTCTAGCAGGACATGGAATAAAAATTTTTGCGGGAGTTCTCATTTAAGCCGAACTCACATGGGGCTTCCCAACTCCTCCCCGACTGCAGATATTGGGGGAGATAGGTATTAGGCAGTTGGACTGCAACATGACTGATCCTTATGTTCTCAGGGAGATAAGCCACAGGGATGTGCTGTAGCTGCTCTGACCATTCAGAATACATGCATGCTCGGCCAAGCAGGCAAGTGTTTGAGGATGGTTTGGGAGAGACGACTGTTGGCTGAACGAACATTTAGCAGACACCTATCTAAAATGTATGGCCTGCTTAAGGGTATGGCCACAAGTGCAGGAGATTTTGAGGCAGATTTGCCACAGCCAGTAGTGGATTCAAAAGGATTAGGAAAAATTAAGGAAGAATTTACACTTCTCTTTCCTGCTGGATCCACCTCTGGCTGAAAATCCTGCAGAAAGATCTGCTGAAAACCTCTTAGGGTATGTTCACAATGAGTATTTTCTGTGCTGAAAAAGGGCTGGGGGCCACAAGGGTGAGGAAGCCTGAGAGGTTGGAGCCTGCAGAGGCTCTGTGTGGTCTCAGCGAGGAGGGTTGAGGGGCCTCAAGGCTTTGTAAAAGCCTGAAGTTTGGAGGGCCCAGCGATGCCTATGGATAGAGGGTCGCACGGTCAGAGTCAGGAGGACTACTGGACCATCTCCCCCCAAAGGTGCTGGTGAGGTCACAGCCTGGAGGCTGCTGGACTGTACGGACAGGTCAATACTTTTCTGCGGCGTGTTTTTTAAAACGGCAAGCAGGAAAAAAACGCGGTTGAATTCACATGCGGATCCTCCATTGATCTGTATGAATTTTTGGTGCAAAATCCTCACCAAAATCCACTAAAACCCCCCCAAAAAAACTCAGTGTATACATACACTTAAGGCTACGTGCACACGAACATATTTTCTTTCCGTGTCTGCTCCGTTTTTTTTGCGGATTGGATGAGGACCAATTCATTTCAATGGGTCCAGAAAAAATGCAGACAGCACACAGCGTGCTGTCCGCCTCCGTATGTCCGTTGCGTAGCTTCTCAAAAAATATAGATCATGTTGTATTCTTGTCTGTTTTGTGGACAAAGATAAGCACTGTTAATAGGGATCCGCAAAACAAACGGATGCAATATGGATGCCAAAAGGACGTCATCCGTATTTTCGGCGGATCAGTGTTTTGTGGACCGCAAATTGTGTGAATGTAGCCTAAAGCCTAAACCGACAGTGGACAGAGAATTGGGAGCAGCGCTGTGTGTACCAGCTCCGTCCACTACATAATGGACAGAGCTGAGCAGTTCTGTTCTAATTGTGAGGGTGCCGGGTGCCGGACTCTCACCGATCTGATATCGATGGCCATAGTATTAGAATCCTGGAAGAGCCCTTTAAATTTTCCTTTATGTAATCCACTTCCTGCATTACGTCATAGATGAACCTTCATCTATTGTTTGCATGTTATCTTTCATACGGTGAACTGCTTAGATGTGTGTGACTGTACACGGCGTGGGGGAGGGGTACACTTACAAGACACCAGAAGATTTGACTTAGTACCTCAGATCTCTTCTTGCAGTGATGCCTGAAGGGTCTAGCAGAGTCTATAATACTAATGCGTCTCATACACTATGGATTATTACCTCACAACTGTCTGGATACTTGCACAGAATTACAAGATTTTTTTTGGGTCTTAAAGGGGTATTCCGGTTACACAACTTAACTATGAGATCGGTGGGAGTCCTACTACTGGGACCCCCCAGATCACGAGAACAGGGGCCCCCTGAAATAGATGGAGCGGCTAGTCGAAAAAAAACGCACCGCCGCGCCATTCATTTCTATGGGCATGCGCTGTGCTGGACTATCGCCAGTGCTCCTATAGAAATAAATGGAGTAGCAGCACACTTTTCTGACCAGCCCTTATTCTTGTGATCGGTGGGGGTCCCAGCAGTAGATCTGCGGGTAGGGGAGAACTTTGTATAACCGGAATCGCCCTTTAATAATGTAGGTTTTAGAATTGATTTTTCCTTTCAAATAAATGCAGCCAATCGTTGTGCTAAGCAGACAGGTCTAATGGGTCCGCATCCGATCTGCAAAAACATGCAGACCAAAACCACGGAGCCCTAAATCATTAGACACTTTACGCCATCTATTTGTTGTTGTAGTTTACGCCCAAAAATGTGCGCCAAAATTCTAGTACTTTTTTTTTTGTTGCATGCAATGTCACATATTACAATAGGCCCCCTTTTTCTGTAAACCATGCCCCCCGTCTGGACATTTTGGAAAACTGTTCATTTTGGAGCAAATGCTTAATAAATGAGTCTAAAAACGTGTGCCAAACAAGGGCAAAAAGAGGCGCAACTCACTACTGTGCCCATAATGTTACTGGAGCCTTAGAGGCTAGTACTTACATGCAGTGAAACTTCTTTAAGACAACTACCCAAAACTGCACTGAAAAGTCATCTTCTAGGAGGGTGATCTTCTCAAAAAAGATGGCCAGTAGAAGGGGTGGTCTTTGGAGGACTTAGACCGGCCATAAGCACTAATAGCGCTCACCCACCCTCCTCCCCTGGCCAAGCATGCATGTGTCCTCTATTCTGGGAAAAGGAAGTATGTTGCTGCCAAGCACCTCTGGCGGTGGCTTATCTCCCCAAGAACAAAATAATCTGCCCCATCCTCATCCCCCGACATCTGCCACTGGAGGAAAGTCAGGAGGTCCCGTACTGTACACATTAGAGGGTTGTCTGCGCCATTCCTGCCAAAATCAACACACTTGGTCAAAATTTAGCCATGTGTAATCGACATGTATCCATGTTAAGATAATTCTTACAAGTGAAAAGGCGATTATTAAGAATTACCATTATGTATTGTTGACTATGGCTACTTTTTGGAAGTATGACTGTCACCATATGGCATTTTACTTCTATAAGAAACCATTGCGGTTGCATGATGGTCACGGATTGCGACTAATTTTGCACCTGCGGTACTCAATCACTGGCCACCGGGGTTACATCAGTAAGGACGACTGCCACCGATGTGTCCAGTGATTGGCTGTCACATGGGACTTGTATGGTTGATGCGGTGTGAACAATGACTGATGAGAGACATGGGAAACGTTGGCGCAAGATTTAAAGGGTGAGTATATAACTATTTTCTAAACCTGAAACCCCATTAATCCAGATGCCACAGCGCACTCTTGTGTATGCCCCCTCACCTGGGGTAAAGTCACTAGGGCAGTGCCAGCTTCAGTTCTGTAAATGGAGTGACCTGAGAACTACTATCTGCAGACACTGGTCATGTGCCAGGTGTGGTGCCAGGAGGTCTGGTCATGAGGAGCGCACTCCCCTGCACCCTGTAGGACATTACACAGCAGGGTACCTGGCAGCCTGTGCTCCTGCAGCACGGTCGGGACTCACCGGTCACACGGCGGCTTCTCTCCTCTCAGCTCCGGCTCCCTGTGCCCGGCGACCTGCACGACTTGGCAGCTACGAGCTCCCGAGGCGGCGCTGGGTGAGAGCTCCAGGACTGGGCGGAGGTTACACGGAGGGGAGGGGACAGTGCGGACACCTGCTGCATGGCGGCGCCTCCCTGTGCTGCAGTCTAGGACATGAGGGACAGGACAGCTGCACCTCCCGAACCTGAATATCCGCTCTGTTAGTGACACGCAGGGCACGCTTACATAATGGGCACCCGTGTACCCAGGAACTCTTCATCTGGATGTGACAGAGTGCTGCCATAAAGAATGCCTGCCCAACTAGTACCAAAGTGCCCCATCTGCAGGGCAGACCTGGAGGGCTACCCTATTCAGTGAGGAAGGGTGTCAGACTGGCGCTAGAGTGCCCCCATATACAGGGACAGCTGGAATGTACTCCCATAAACAGTGCCAGGAAGGGAGTGCCCCCATAAAGAGAGCTCGACAGGGAGTGCCCCCATAAAGAGTGCTGGACAGGGAGTGCCCCCATAAAGAGAGCTGGACAGGGAGTGCCCCCATAAATAGCACTGGACAGGGAGTGTCCTCATAAAGAGCTCTGGACAGGGAGTGCCCTCATAAAGAGCTCTGGACAGGGAGTGCCCTCATAAAGAGTGCTGTGCAGGGAGTGCCCCCATAAATAGCACTGGACAGGGAATGCCCTCATAAAGTGTGCTGGTTAGGGAGTGCCCCCATAGAGAGCTCTGGATAGGGAGTGCCCCTATAAACAGTGCCAGGAAAGGAGTGTCCCCATAAAGAGCGCTGGACAGGGAGTGCTCCCATAAAGAGCGCTGGACAAGGAATGCCCCCATAAGGAGTGCTGGACAGAGAGTGCCCCCATAAAGAACGCTGACTAGGGAGTGCCCCTATAAAAAGTGCTGGATAGGGAGTTCCCCCATAAATAGCACTGGACAGGGAGTGCCCCCATGAAGAAGCACTGGACAGGGAGTGCCCCATGAAGAGCACTGGACAGGAGTGCCCCCATAAAGACCGCTAGACAGGGAGTGCCCTCATAAAGAGCACTGGACAGGGAGTGCCCCCATAAAGAGTGCTGGACAGGAAGTGCCCCATAAAGAGTGCTGGACAGGAAGTGCCCCATAAAGAGTGCTGTGCAGGGAGTGCTCCCATAAAGAGCGCTGAACAGGGAGTGCTCCCATAAAGAGCGCCGGACAGGGAGTGTCCCCATAAAGAGTGATGGACAGGGAGTGCCCCCATAAAGAGTGATGGACAGGGAGTGCCCTCCCAACAGTGTTTCAAGTAAGGACAGCTTCATAAACCATGAAAGCCTGAGAGTCACAGCTACTAGTGTTCCCCATTACCAGTGCTGGGGAGCTACCTAACCAGTGCCAGTCCGTTAAATAGTGGGAGCCAGAGTACCTTCATAAATATTGTCAGTAAGCCTGTGCCCGCATAATGGGTACTGGACAGTGAGCACTATCATAAGAGTGTCCCAGGTAGGGACTAAGTTTTTGTACTGTTTTAGCCTGAGAGTCACACAGTGATCAGAAACAGTGCCCCATTAGCATTGCCAGGCAGAGAGCTGCCATAAACCGTGCCAGTCAGAGAGTGGCCTCATGGGAACTAGGTGCCCCTATAAATGTACTTTCATTAGTGCCAGATAAAGACTGTCTGCTACCATGTACAGTGCCAGCCAGAGAATGCCCTAATAACAATTTCACACTGACTTCATAAACCAGGAGAGTCTGAGAATTATCAGAAAAAGCAGGCATGGAGTGCTACCACAAATGATGCAGCAGAGTGTCCCCATAACAGTGTTCGGAGTAGGTAAACAATGTTAGCCTGACAGTCTCACAATATCCTGAAACAGATTGCCCC